>OX596243.1:5592444-6192444 GCA_951394255.1 Polyploca ridens | reverse complement strand
CTTAAATTATTATGAGAGAGGAATCAAATGTATAAAGCATGGTACAGGTTAAAGGTACTTCACGGTTGTCAACCAGCCGTCAATATAGGAAAAATCTAGGGCTTCGAGTCGGCGCCGTTTAAGAGTTTAAAGTATTTGGTTGGAAACTTCGATCTAAAAGAAGTCACCATCGAGGGAAAATCGCTTTAGAGTAGTAATACCGATCAATCCAATAACGCAACTAGTCGGTGCTGATTTTGACAATAAGGACCAATCACTGCATCGAATGTTCTTGACTTGACCAATCAGGGCGCATGTGCTCTTGACTTATCATTGCGATTCTTTGTGTTAATTGTTCCATGCCAGTCACCCACTCAACGCCCTCTATTTGCCATTGCTTGGTGTTTGTTTGACAACCGTAAAGCAGTCCCTGAACAAGTTCTGCCCCCCTAAAAAGGAAGCTAAAGAAATATCATAATAGTGTATAATAATTTTAAGGCGATGATAGCTCAGTGGTATTGACGTCGGATACCGAGACGAAGGTCCCGGGTTCGAATACTACAATGAGCTTGAGCTTTCGGTGAAGGAAAACATCGTGAGGAAACCATAGTACGGTGGTAGGGTACTTTGTAGTACCCGTCTGGCTGGCTACCACCCTCAAGTTGAAAATTTGTCGCCAAGCACCTTTCGGTGTGTTCCGACAGCTGCACTTGAGAGCCAGCGCCTTCTAGGCTTTGTGTGCTTACCACCTTCGGCCGCATCATCACTTACCATGGTGAGATTGCGGTCGAACACAGGCCTATAAACAGTAAAAAAAAATATCGCTAATGGAATTCATTTTTAGAATTTACAGCAGATCTTATGCAATTCATCAATTCCGAATCATTTATTGAATTGAATTGTATATAATGAATGACTAGTATACCAAAATATATTGAAATTACTTAGGATCTGCCGAGAATTCGAAAAAAATAATTCCGTTAGCAATATTGCTTTGCTTCCTTTTTAGCCCCCCTGCAAGAGTTGGTCCGTGAATTTGGTTGACCTGGTACACACGGCAACACATCAAGCTATACATTTCCAGTATAAGCTGAACTCTCATTGTACGGAAATCCCACACAATGGGAGTTCAGCTTATACTGGAACTGTATAGCTTGATGTGTTGCCGTGTGTACCTCATGTTCCGTGTCTCGTCAATTCCGCCATATTATTTATGGTATAAAGTTTAATATTGCTTAAAAGATATAGTTAATATTGCAAGTAATGGCACGTATCACTAAGGTCCTGCAACGCAAGTCTTTGTTTGCCCTGCATGCTGTAGAATATTAAATTATTTTAGTGGTACTTTGAGGTAGTTATTATTTGTGGTCACTTGTAATTTTATTTCTATTGATGAAAAAAACATCGTGAGGTAAACTGACATGTGAATGAGGGCTAACGCGCTTGAATTATCCGCGAGAGGCGCTAGTGTAGCGTGGGTCTCTAGAAATTTCAAATGTTAATGAATTAAAGGTATACTTACGAGCTGTATGTATTCATCGCTGATTTTCACTAATTATTCATGATTGTTGTAAAATTGTGCCATTCCTCATAAATTATGGCAGGCATACCTGCGAATCGCTAACAACCTCTGTTTTAGGCGAGTTTTGTCTTTCGGAAACGTAATTTCTCCTTTTTGGATAGCGTAACACTGAAGCATAATTTGTACTTTATTTATTTGGTTATTATCAATTATATTGGCCCTGACGCGCTTAAAAATACTTTCAGCGATAGGACCTACTCGCTAGTGGAGCCAACTAGCCTTAGAAAGAACTTGGAAGAACGTACAAAAAAATTAAATAATATCAATACATTTGTTACAGGCATTCTCAAACTACACAGAGAAGACGGTAGAGTTTGCGCCCATCACTCGGATCTGGTATATCGGTGACGCGGACTTCAGGACGCAGTGCACGCTCTCGCCTGACGTGCAAATACATCCCAACGACTGGATTGGAATATATGACGTACGTATTATATGTTTACATCAGAATCTTTAGGTTAAGCCTAAGGTTGTTGCTGACTACCACACTCATGTTAAAAATCTGTCGCCAAGCACTTAATGTTGGATGTGTTCTGACAGTTGCAGTTGCCAGGGGCCGTATCACCCAAATCTATCTTAGCTAGAGATGAATCATTTTTGTGACATGAGTGACATTTTCTTCTTTTTCGTTCCTTCATCTTAAGTTGCAACATTAAGTTGATAGTAGGTCCACAGTGGCCTTTTAAGATTTGTAAAGATCGGCAATACATTGGAAATACCCCTGGTATCTGGAGGCACGTGAGTGCCCCCTGCCAAGACAGCCTCAGTCTCAGCCAAGTTATCTCATGTAGAGCCAAGCTTATAACTCTACATGCCCTTACTGTAGCCCTAACTTCACAAACTCTACACACCGTAGTCAAAATATGTAGCTTGGCCGTTTTACTACTACAAGAACTATTGTATAACAAAAAAGTAATGTACAGTGACTAAATTTTTCACCTTACTACCATGTGTCGGTATCGAAACGGCAAAGCCACATATTTTGACTACGGTGTCACAATCAATCACTTTCACATAGTCCCCACTGTCAGTCGCCGCCCATAAAAGTAATATTTTAGAAAAATGGTAGCCATTGTAATTAAACTTTTCACGGACTTTTTGAGACAACTTGAAAAGCCACGATACACGTAATTTATTTCACTTCACTGGTGCACATGGATTGATGTTTATTGGATAAAACTACCGATAATATGCAATAAAACTCAGAATACACGAATTAATTAAACTGAAATGAAAACGCAACGTCACTTTACATGTTCCCGCCATAAATGTATTTATAAGGATTTGCTGTCTAACCCGGTTTCACCCGCGTTCCTGAGATGAAAAGTAACCTATAGCACTATGGGATACTGTAGCTTCCTATCAGTGAAATACTTTTTCATAATCGAACTGGTAGTTCTAGAGATTAGCGCGTTCAAACAAAACAAACTCTTCAGCTTTATCATATTAAAGGCCTTATTACACTATTCGATATCAAGCCAGTCTTAGTAAGACTGTCTTAAAGTCTAATTAGACAAGCTCGCTATTACACCTTGCTGAATATCGCATGCTAACTCATTTGCAAGGCGTACGCAGCCGGTGACGGTTGTCGCGGTGTCATGGGATGACTTTCGATGCAACAGAAAAACATAGCTCTTGTCACGAATATTGGTTTGAATACAAAAGAAAAAAGTAAAATATGGGTGAAGAAGGTTAAGAAGTATTTTTGGGACTTTTCTGCCATAAATATGGCATGTCACAGTATACACATCAATAACATTAAAAATCACTTCCTTTTCTTTTGAACAAGCCATTGTGCACGCCACAACAAACAAACACGGACTTTACCCGAGGACTTCACTCTGCCGCCGCCGCGCGCTGACTGAAAATCTCGCGTGCTAAGTCTTATTACACCACGCGATATTCAGCAAGCAAGCAAGCAAGCACGGCCGAACCCATTCGGTCGGTCTAATTAGACAGACTACCTTGCTTCCTCTTATTACACTTTGCTAAATCTTAGTAAGACTGTCTTGATATTGAATAGTGTAATAAGCCTTTTAGGGTCGCCAGTTGACACGGTTGGTTAAGGACGTGCATTTGTGTGCATGAACATAATCTGTATGTCCTTAGTCTGCGTGTAATTATATATGTATTTACAAACAAAAAGTAGTATATCAGTTATCTGGTTTCCTTAGTAGCTCTGCTTCGTTTGGGATCAGATGGCCGTGTGTGAGGAATGTCCCAGGATATTTATTATTATTAGTACACGTGTAGATTACTGAATTACAGATCAGCCTTTTTTCCCCGCTAGGCCAATTTCCACAACCTAGACGACTACATAGCATACGAATACCTGGCTAAGGTGAGTTTGCAAGCGCCCATTGCGAGTGGGCAGCCGCGCTCGATCACGCTCAGCTTCCCAGTGGGCAGCGGCGTGAGGACGCCCGGCTTCTACCGGTTCATATACTTCAACCAGCCCAATCATGATGTTAGGAGTGTTTTGGGTAAGTTTATAACTTTTGTTTGTATTGTTATGGATACTTTTTATGTCCGTACCCAAAGGGTGCCAAACGAGGTCATATTACTAAGCCTCCGCTGTCCGTCCGTCCGTCGTTTTTGTTATGTTTTTACTGTGGTCTCACCATGGTAAGTGATGATGTAGCCGAAAGTGGTAAGCACACAAAGCCTAGAAGGAACTGGCTCTCAAGTGCAACTGTCGGAACAGAACACACCGAAAGGTGCTTGGCGACAGATCTTCAACATGGGGGTGGTAGCCAGCCAGGCGGGTACTGCAAAGTACCCTACCACCGTGCTATGGTTTCCTCACGATGTTATCCTTCACCGAAAGCTCAACTCATTGTAGGATTCGAACTCGGGACCTTCGTCTCGGTATCCGACGTCAATACCATTGAGCTAAGTCTGTCTGTAAGTGGTCTATATCTTATGAACCGTAATAGGTGGACACAGAAATGTTTTCACAGAATGTCAATTTATATTGCCGCTATAACAAAAAATAATAAAAATTAAGGTTGCCCCATACAAGTAACGACTTTTATATCATAGCGCCATCTCTCAGCAATCAAATGTAATACAAGGCAAACTAGTGGGACTGGAATAGTACTGCCATCTAGTGGCCTAGTTTCAATGATATATAAATTGCAATAATTCCGTTAGATGTCACTTTGTTTGATAGGAATAAAATATAGTTTTTATTTTTGTTACGGCTACTATTAATTTCATAGGAAATTTGTTAGTTATTTTCACAAGTCTGACTCAGACGCGCACTTGGCCTCTTTTATATACTAAGGTAGCAAACAAGCATACGGCCCATCTGATGGTAAGTGGTCATAGTAGCCTGTATACGCTTGCTTGCGGGTATCACCAATCCTAAAACGTACTTAAAAATATTTGATTGCGAGTCGAAGCAGCGATAGGATGGCTACTAAAATAGATGGCATAGATTGAGTGTATGCAAAGAAAAGATTCTTACATGAAACTGAATTGATCTGCTGAAAAAATATCCAATGGTTCCTAAGACAGTTTTCTCTCCCATAGATCTAGATTTTTTCATACTTTCCCAGTGAAAAAAAACCTGTATACGAAAATAACAGACTCTTATTTTGTTGGACAGGTATATCAGAACCATTTGAAGTGAGCAGCAAAGAGGACAGGTTAGTGACATTAGATCCTTGCGAACAGGCGTCCACTAGCTCCTCCCCAGGTCGATCAAAGCCTTCAACAGCTACCACGGACATTTTCACCGATTTCACCGGCTTAGATGTAGCCAAGCTCTCGCGACACTTCTCAAACGATCTCAGCATCGACTGACTAAAGAATTACCTCCCTAGCTCACCCGCTATGGGCCGAAAGGACAATAGTGTATAACTCGGTGTTTTTCTATTTCTAGGTATAAGGGTTACATGACATGTTGAGTCACAAATTTTTGTTATTGATAAGTTACTTTATTCAGGCCTAGGTTAGCGTTAACCACAAAAATGAAGAATGGTATTAAGAGATTGTTCGGTAGGCCTTCTAGGGTTGTTTAGAGCTTACGGAGCATTCGCTCTCTGTTATAGTTAATATGCTTATGATTAAAAGTATTATTGTTATTTTGTAAGTTATTTATGGCGTTGTGCAATTATTTGTAGTTGGGCAAAATATCAGCTTTTAGACAATAAAAACGTGTTTATGACAACCTACTTGCTACGCGTAATTATGCTTAGTTTAGATAATGGAATTGACATGATAATATGGCCATTCTAACTTATTGTGCTCAAAATTGCACCTTGTATTGCAAATACAATTATTAGTGGAATTTAGTTTGTGCACGATAAAAAAAAACTTCAATCATTTTATTGATATTAAATGTAAAAAATACAGTTATTATACTTTACATCTCGGTCCTTGCAACAACTGCATAGAAAGTTAGAAAGGCAACATTGTAAAAGTATATTGAAACGAGTGATTTATGATTAGTACAATTTGTAATTTTATATAATTAATTATATACCTAGTGCAATTTGTAGTATAGTTCGCGCGGACCATAATAATGTCATAATATACATTCCGCTATTCTTATTCATCGGATATCGATATGTGCTTTAATGTATTGCCATTTATTTTAGACGGTTATAATGTTATAAATAAATAAAATATGTCATTAAACAATATCATAATCGATTTGCATTAATTTAGGTAATTAATGAATTATTAACTCGCGTAAATCATAAATGTACCTAATGAGTATTACTATAAAATTACCGGTAATCCAGAGATTTATATCAATTACGTTCAATAAGTAAACAATTCTTCACATATAATATCTATTATCTGTTTTTCAACACACTTGCTCGTAAAGTGACATTTATTGCACCGCTTTTAGTATCTTAATATTACGCACTAGTGCTTTTTACTTTACATTACCGCACAGTTTTATGATGGGTATAATCCCGATTATGTTAAGATTGTACCTCAATGTAATTGATATGTGTGTAGACGAAGCATTCTTAATTTTAACGGGTAAAACGGGACAGAGAATATCTGTCAAAAAAAAAACTGCGCGCCATGATTGTTAACGTTTTTATTGTTTGGTTGATTATTATCAAAAAATCGACTCCAAGAAATACAAGTCTGTTTTTTTCATTACAAGTGTGTTGAAAAACGTCGTATGACACGCGTGTGCATTGATCATTACACTCGGCTCCCTAATCGGCTTAATACCGCCTCGTCTATAATTACCAACTTTGCACACATGTATCATAATGTACTATTATATGCATATTCATTAATATAATTAAAAAAAGTAAAATAGGAAAAAAAAGATTTCTGAAAATAATTTTGTATACTTACATTTATGTATCACAGAGCAAGGAGCTCCGCGCGCCAGTATAGAGACGATTACAATGTCAATACTCGTGAATTGTGAAATTCGCACCGAAGTCAATCTAATATCGAGTCTATACCACGACACTATAGTATATTATAAACTAGGATTATAATTGGTGTGGAAGACACAACATTTTAGATATCAGTAGATATACATTTGACAAGTTATTAAAAGCTTTAAAGTCGTATAGTATGTCGTACTTTCAGGGAAATCCTTACTAATATTATAAATGCGAAAGTGAGTTTGTTTGTTTGTTTGTTTGTTACGCCTCAACTACTCAACGGATCATCATGAAATTTGGCATGCAGATAGCCTATGGTATGGAGAAGGACATAGGCTACTTTTTATCCCGGGAACGCGGGTGAAACCGCGGGGAACAGATAGTATACATAATTATAATATAATTTGATTATAGGATAAAATGATACAAAAGTCAATATTGGTTTTCTGTTACGTTTTTATAATGGTAGGTATATCGTAATATCTTTAATATTTTTATCATATAGCGTTTTGATTATGATTTGTCCATAACAGTTTAACTTGATAGTACCGATTAACAATAGCAATTCACAATAAAATTGTGATTTTCATGTTCCTAATATTGATGTGAATGCGAAAAATTACGCCTATAACATACAATTATGTATATAAAACAATGCTGTCGATTCTGTTGTGAATCGCACTAAACTAATTTGAATCTCATCGCATCTCTTTCTTACAAACATTATTGAAAAAGGATAGAAAATATTTAAAGCTGTCAAATTAGTCTTTGCCGTTTTCATTTGCGGGCAAATAGGCTTAACTTTTGATGGCGAATAAAATTATTTTGAAACAAGCATTGGATTAATTTGACAGGACTAAATTTCTTACATCCTTTTCTTATAGTCTTCGTTAGAAAGAGATATAGTGAGACTAAATTAGTTTAGTTGTGAACAACAGAATCAGCACCAATATGGTGTTGAAAAAAAATATAGATTTTAGTGAGGGAGGATTCGCGCAGCAATTTCTAATGGTTTGTAAGAGCTACGTACATTTTCGAATTGAAAGTAGTTAACTCCCTTAAGTAAGGGATTAAAGAGATACCAATATCTTTCTGTAAGAGTATTTGTAGACTAATGAGAGATTGTATTCTACATGTTAGTTATAGAAAGTATAAGTACGTTTCGAGGATGCGTTACATATTTTATTAGCTCACCCAAATCAATTGGTTTTAATTTTGACACTAGTGATGGTTTAATTTCTTTAATATTTTTATAAGGTTGTGAGGTATTGATGAAATTATTTTAATTGGTTTAAATAAAAATGCTCAGTCTAAAACGACAATAAAATGTCGATTTACATTATTAGGCGTTATAATCAAAAAATGGTTTGGTTTCATTATTTATGTTACGCCAAAAAACCCGTCCTCTTTTATTATGAATTCTAAAAACCTTGAAGTTATATGAAATATACCTGATTCTATATTATTTGTAGAGTCACCAAGATTATTTTTTCTTCACGATGGAAATGTCAAAATCTAAATGTTTCCGTTTTAGTGCAAGACTAAATCTGCTTTTATCCTCAAGTCACAGACGGATGCGATCCGTGAAGGTCATCTAATATTTACGACCGTCCGACAATCTTGCAACATTCAGAAATACCTAATAGGTATCTTGGAAATAACCGAATTAATTTTGCACCGGTTTTCCCTTGCATTTAAGACGCGCGATCAGATTGTTATGCTCAACAAAATAAAAATGATAGAGCCATACAAGCACCAGTGATAATAATCTTGTCAAATAATTGCAAAATACCACTTTAAACAAAACTTACGAATTGTGTTACGAATGTATAAATTAATTTTTGTTGCACATCACGTTAGTGCGTAGATGATTGTAATTAGCTTGCGTAGGTATCTTTTAGAGACAATTTTATTGTATATCTATAAAACTTCTGCTATTGTTTTTGATAATTGTACTCTCAACTACTAATTGCTGTAGACTACTTAATGTATTTCTTAAAACCACCGATTTTTCAGCAATAAAATTTTCGTGTTGTACGATCTGTATATTCAAAACTTTAGAAAATTTTAATTTCCAATTGATGGAGCATCCTTTTTTTGTCATAAATAATATATCTATTAGCAGCAAAAAATAAATACTGGGTGGATAATTTTTCAAATACTATGTTAGCTTTGTAATATTAATGTATCGGGTCTATTCGCGCACAGATTATTATCAAAATTTAATTTTGACTAACCTCGACGTTTCGATCAAGTTGCATTGATCGTGGTCACGAGTGAACCATTGAACGAGTGAACCAGTGAGTGATACATTAATATTACAATGAATTTAGTTCTAAAGCTTAAAAACTACTATGTTAGCTTTGTCAAAAAATGTGTGAACAAATCTTAAATCGCAAAATAACATTTTTTTCATACATTTTGACTGAGCAAAGTTTATCTTTTGTGAGAAATGTTTGATTTCTTTCCGCGAATTCCCAGTTATTTTCCTTCTAAATATAAATTCAGCATAACGAACTCAACAGGTGTCGATGCCATCATAAAGTAACCACTCATATTCTTTGTTAAAATTGCACCCGTTATAACGATACAATTTGAAATGACCTACCGCAGCACAGTTAAAAAACTACGGTATTAATGTCAATATTGCTGAGTGTAGGCATATGCCTATCGATATCGTTTGACTGAGGCGACTTTGGGCGGTTGCTGCAAATAGGGTATTTGATAGTGTGAAAAATAAATGATAAAACACTATTCAGTGTATAAGACATCAAAAAATACACCGAAACGTCATATAAGTTGTACATTTTAAGCTTTTAATGATATTTTTTTTACAAGTTAAACCACTAAGAGTAGGTCAGTTGACGCTGTAAAATTGTGACGTCACCTGCTTGTATTTCATACAAATCTCCATATAAACTACCGTTTTTGAAATTTAATTAAAAGTTGCCGATTTGAACTGTCGTCAAATACCCTATTACCGCGGGGCATCTCTTTAGACTAGTAGGTAATACAGCAATCCAATTCTGGAACTAATCAGTGATTTTACACTGATTTTGAACAGCAAGGACCAATCTAAATGTCTAGTGTGTCCTTAACTTAGCTAATCAAATCGCATTGTCGGCGGTGGGGAATTGGCGGAATAGATTTCAAATGAACGTCATTGAGCTTCTTTGGTTTAATTTGTTCGATGTCGCAAGATAACACGGGCAATCATTTCGGACCGGTAAGATTGTACAACGGAAAGAAACGCTGCGATACCACTAGATTCCTAGTTCCTTATTTATCTTAGTCGGATGGGGTACCTGAAAATTTGAACTGAAGGTGATCATAATCCGGAGTCAGCAAAAGCTTAGTTTTAGATCAAACTCATGGTCATTGAGCTATTATTACTACGTATAGAGAAGACGCCACACATCACAACTATGTTCCGATCAAGTGAGGCCATCCGGCCACAATTGTTGTAGAACGATTAACGAAATGCGTTAGCGCCGTAAATCACGGCGTTTGCGAGAAAAATACTCCTAAAAGCGTTCTGAAAGCGCTACGTGTTTCTACTGTCTGCTAAGAAGACTAATTATTGTTTCAGCGCCTAATACAACTTTTGTTGACTCTTAAAATATGGGACATAACCATTGCTTATGATAGCTTCTCTATACGTAGTAATAATATCTCAATGCTCATGGTAATTTTTATGATAAGTGTCGTTTTCGGTCTCTGGTAAACGGTTTGCGTATAAAAAAAAACCATTAAATTAAATTAAAAGTACTTAGGTATACTTCGGTATAAGTCATTCTTTGTTGAAAATTAGGTAGTATATGATTTTTTCTACACAGATTTACATATTAGCTTAAATATGTTAACATTAGTTTCTAAGCGCATTACCACCTCTCTGTACTTGCCAGTTATCTATTTGTAGTTGAAATGTGTTACAAAATATTGTATATCAGCTTATCATATTATTATATTTATAAGTAATATGGAATATCTATCGATTTATCTAATGAGTATAAGTTACTTAATCATGTTGTCATCGTAAGTACACTCAGACAACGTTTCCTTCTTGTTGAGAAATGTTATCTGTTGGTATCAGTTGTTTTTTGTTAACATACATTATTGGAATAATTATAGTTAATTTGTATTCTTAATATTTTTTGATACATTTTTAAACAAAATGAAATTGTTTTCTGAGTTTATTTGAAATTGTGGCCAAAAGATTATGTTAATATCTGGTTCCATCTGAATTGTCACAAATTTTATATGTATAACCATGCAATTTAACCGTGATGCGACGCATTTTAAATTTATTAATTTAAACAATTGTAGTACAAACTTATTTTGTAGTTTACACAGTTATGTTAAATTATGGGAATAGAATTTATTTAGTTGGAAATATTTTGTTTTATTTGGTCGTCTACACATTGTGTGTTCATAGTATTAATTGAACGATATCGTTTCGACCTTACCTTCGTACGAAACGTGTCTAGCAGAAGGTGCGATGTTTGCTTATCTGACAAATCAGTTCGCGATAACGTCTACGCAAAACTATATCGCTGCAAGTGCGAGGCGCGGCGTTGATGTCGAATGCGTGCGAGCCCGCTCCTATCAAACTCGTAGTACTTGCCTCGTAGCGTTATCGGGAAAGCGCGGGAAATTCGCGGCACGGAGCGCTCTATGCTTCAGTAGGCTCTCGCCCGCCGACAGTCATGGACGGGTCGACGCGCGCGCTCGCTCTAGCTCTCGCGGTACTCGCGCTCGCGTCCGCGCGCGCCCACATACCCTCTCACGATAACATACTGCGAATACAACTGTGGGACGCGGAAGGACTTAGTCGGGATCCCATCACCACGCCGGCTCCTGCCACCACTATCATGCGACGCAAGTTCGAAGTTAACTTGGACTCGTTGTACAATGCGATGCTTGAGGAGGGCCACGAAGGTGGATTCGGAAGGTTCACGAGACACAAAGTGAGGCATAAGAGACGACGGCCCCGGCAGATCGGGACGGACCTGCCGTGGAGGTTCCACTCCGGCTCAGATCTGAGGAACGTGGCGGTGTACGATGATAATGTGCCGTGGGATATGATCGAAACGGACGGTTCTGGACCGAGCGTGAATGCCAGTGCAGTGAGTGATTCGAGTGCCAGTTCTCCAGTGAATGAGATGAGGGACGTGGGGCCGCCGATGACGCTGCGCCAGCCCGATGACGAGGTAATGAGCTAGGGCAAACAAGGCTTACAGTAAGGTAACTCCTTTCATCGTTATCGTCGCCCCGAGGTGGTTAATAGCCATTCACTGAACTGATAGCCTGCCGGCGTTGCCGTGGGGATTTCTATTCAGGCGTCCCTTTCAGCCAACCCCCTCGAGCGACGGTGCGTTGATAAAAGTGAATACCCTTCATTGTTTTTTAAAATATTTTCTCGCCGGCTGCATGTAGATCGTATCATAAGATCGCGCGCGGTCGCGGACGTAAAATATTTTTTCAAGGGGAGATTGGCTCTCGTAATCTGTTATCATAAGATATGTTTTGTCGATAAGTGTTGCGTGAATCGTCCATGTTTATATTTTTACTACTTATCTGATAAAAATATAGTAGGTTTTTGTTTCTATATAACAGAACCCGCGTAATAAAATTAATGGAAGCAATTATTGTGATTAATAACAATGGTAATACATTCTGAAAGTATTGAATAAAATAGCTTAAGTTTTAAACATTTTATCTATTCCTAACGAATATCTCATTAAACAGATTATTCCGTGATTTGCTATAACTTTCGATTGGAACACCGCATTTATTTACCTAGAATCAGTAAAAGTTTACTATTTGTCGGTTTCCAGCTAGACGTTGTATGGCTCTTATTAGAAATTCGAGAAACTAGTTTAAAATGTTCCATGTACATAATGTAATGAAACCCTAAACATATAAATTAGTCCCATACTTGACTGGCTTTTAGCATCGACCTTTTGCCTTATTGTTAACCTTTGCGAAACTAACTGGGTCTCGCCATGCAAGCGGCAAGGGTTGCCCGCCCCATGCATTGTATGCTCACATTTATTCCGCCACGTGTTCAGTAGACGTAAAAGTCATGTAAATGTCTTATTTACTACATTTTCAAATTTATCGCTATATAGGACCATTCTGTAAGATTTCAGGAGCAGTTAACATGCTACTATTATAATAAGCAGTGCTCATAACTCGAAATGAAAATGAAATAGTATATTTCAATTTTCTTCACTAGTAAATATTATCGCTCTATCAACCGAACCTATAACGTACGTGCCCGTATTAGGATAAGCAATCACCGCATCGTAGAGGAATCATCTGTACGTACGTTATCTATACATGTGAGTTAATTGGTCACCTGTGCTAAGTTTCAACCATGACCGCGTCCACGCCCGTCGCCCGCAGCCGGCCATCGGCGCCAATCAACCGGAAATTAGGCACAAATCAATAATTTCCCTGCCAGTACTGTCCACTATGTGATTGGCGCTAATTGAGTCTGATTGACTCGTCTCGCACGTACTCGAATTGTACTCGATCGGATTTGTTACCTATGACAGCATTAGTCACATTTAAAAAATTCTACAACTAAAATTACCTACTTACACGTTGATATGCATGCATAAAATCCGATAATTGTATGCAGATTTTTTATGAATCTTTTTTACGATAATGACTAGCTTTCCGCCCCGCAATATAGAGATTTCTTATTTTATTAAACAAAACAGGATAATAGATGAGTTATTAAAGACACGGAATGAAAGCTATCTAATTTGTGTACACTATCAACTCATTACAAGTTGTTACATTTGATTGCGTGAACTTTGTTATAGAAAGAAAAGAACCTACCTTGAAAATGGCCATGTTTGAATTGAATGTCATTACATTCTTATATTCAAGGAGACATATATAATCTTTTGTTATTTTTTACTACGAAGACAGATACTTACCTAAATATTTTATGGAACAAAATCAAACTGTTTGTTCCTGCTCTTCTACGAAACGGCTGGACCAATACTGACGTGAATTTCACTGATTTCACAGTATATAGCTGATGTTATAGGAAGTAACTCAGGCTACTTTTATTTTAGAAAAATAGGATTCCGCTCAAAATAATTGACTGTTTTACAAAAACCTTAAACCGACTTCAAAGTACACTAAGAAGTAATCAAATCCTGACCTGACCAAACGAGAAGCGTACCCTTTCAAATAAAAAAATAATTTTTCATATCGGTTAATAAATGACGGAGTTATGAGGTAACAAACATAAAAAAAAAAATAAAAAAAAACATTCGAATTGAGAACCTCCTCCTTTTTTTGAAGTCGGTTAAAAATAAAACCGTAGGTACGCGAGTGAAACTGCAGGGGTCAGCTAAATAATAAAATTGCATACCTACTACTTATACTGAATCTTTATGATAATATTATATGAATAAAGAATACCTACTTTAAAAATAAATACAATAAAACATTCTTGTTTCACCTTGAGGTCGGCTGCTTATTATTTTCTAATTGCTAAACTTTTGTATTATTTTCAAGATCAAGATACTTAGCATCAGTGCAAGATCACATATCTTCGTCCATTTTGAAAATAAAACATCTTTAATTTATTCCGTATAATGTTGTTATACAGGATAGCCATGATTATATGCATGTGTAATCGAACTACAGATCTGTACATAGTTGCTCGATGGACCCCAACTCAATATCCAATTAATAGTGTGGGAACTGCGAAGATGCGCCAATGTTTATGTAAATCGGTTTTGGGGTGCAATAAAATTTGTGAATGTTGAAATAAATATTCAATTGATACATAAAACACAATTTTATTCCTCCCATAATACACAAAAACAAGAAAAGTATTAAAACTTATAAAAAGATTGATATAAAATTTTGCTGCAAAAATCTTGAGAACTCATCAAAGAATATTTCACATCATTATGCATCATTCATAGTAGTTCTGTTAAAGTTGAATTAGATGCTAGATCGAGCCTGTTACTTATATTGAATGCATGACCACAGACCCTTAATTAATTAATAATCTAATAGAGGGATCGAATGGTGTAATTTAGTAGCCCACATTGCACCTTACGGACTCATTCAAACCCAGTCATTTGTAGTATCGTGAAACAAGATCGTTGTCGTAACTCTCCCTTTATCTTCATTACACTATTATAATGAATTTACGAGTGAAAATACATATTATAATACAGTTGCGTGACAAAAGGTCCATGCTTATTACTGCCACTCATGGAATTTCCGTTTAGTCTTTCATATTTAAAAATGCCCACCGTTTGTTAATGTTTCGGTGGCTTTACGACCCGTGGAAGATGTTTAAAAAGTTAATTATCTCCTTAAATTTATTATTCACATAAAAATCTTCATGAACCGTAGGCGACCGTAGGAAAATCGTAACGGAGGGTAATAATAATGACGCTCCCTTTTGTGACGGCATTATAAAAAGGGAGATGTAATTCCTTAGTGAATCAAACATCTGCCTTTGAAACATTGTCAGTAGTCAACCAAAATAATTATCTGTTCTTCGCCAGCCCCTGATCATTAAAGCGCGATGAAGCGAATATTTTAGCGAGAATCGATAGCTCAGCTCTTCTGTCCTGTCACTTCGCACCTGTGATCTCACTCACAATTCGTTTTTTTTTTCATGAGAATGACAACTGTTGGGGGAACTCGCTAACTATACCTTCATACGAACGAGGATCACGAGTCTTCTTACGTATTTTTAAGAATCAGTAGAAGCGAAACTGAAATAAGTTTTGCAAGTTAAATTGGCGGCCATACAAGTGTTTTAATTGCATATTCTACCTAGTGTACCAAATATGTCTTGTAACACCAACTAAAATATTTATGGAAATCGATCATTACTTTTTTGGAGCTCATTATAACGCACAAAGACCACATTCCAAAGCTGTTCCAAGTTTGTAAAAATATTCGAGTCGGTGCGAAATTAAGTGATTATTTTTAGCTTCTTATTGCTGAATTCTTTTAGCGAACATTAATCGATTGCCTATTACTATATTTATAAATTCTGCTCTCTTGTCTTTTGTAATAAAAGAGTCAATTTTAGCTATCAGACACATCTCAATAATAAATATTTGAATAAAAATAATTTGGGACTTTTCCTCACACACGGCCATTTGTTCTCAAATTAAGAATTGTTTGTTTCTACTTACAAATTACAAAGCTTTATTGAATCGAACACTGTTTCTGTTAAAGATGTTTAATTTCTTCTCCTCGAGCAGTTGTCCTTAGCTAGAACTTTTGCTTATTGTTCATGCTTTCAACAATAAATGCGGCTCTGGTTCCTGCATTCTCCTTCCCTTTCTCTCTTTCTCCATCAATCTCTGTTTCATGCAAAGCGTGATCACTCTGATTGAACTTTTTGTCACCGATTATGTAGACACCACGTCGTGATATAGTGCCAATATTAACATAGTAATGCGTTTCATCAAGATCACGTTTGGTGTTACATCTACACGCTTATTCCAGCTTATTGCGAGCAACATAAATCAATCCAACGGCGGCTATCGAGCGATTAATCTTACCAGATTACTTTATGGGTATCTACGTTGGATTAATAAAGAAAATTAGTGTAATTAGTTCCGATGTTTTCATTATTACGTTGGCAGAAAATAGGTCGAACCCAGTAATGATATAATAGTGAGTTCGAACTCTGACTTTTCTAAAATAACAACAAGAGATGGAAAAGAATGTTAATACATGTGAATGGAATTTGTTGTGTAACTTATTATGCATTTACTTGTTTTATCGACAGGTATTTAAGATAATATCAGGTTTATCCTCACACATTGAAACCAGAATTGTTTCGAACTGTGCGGGCTCAAAGGAGTTTTCTTCCGCGGACGCTCAGATTGTGGAATGAGCTCCCCGCCGTGGTTTTCCCAAAGGAGTACAGCATGGGGTTCTACAAGAAGGGTGTGAAGAGGTTTCTTCAGGGTCGGCAACGCGCGAGTGATACCCCTGGTGTTGCAAGCGTCCATAGGCTACGGTAACCGCTTAACATCAGGCGGGCCGTATGCTTGTTTGCCACCTTAGTGGTACAAAAAAAAAATTGAAGAAGGCGACAACATTCTCAAAAAATCCGGGTAAATTTTCTCTCAAGGGCGACAATAGGTACTACTTATATTATTTTTGAGACAAGATGGTCGATGATGAAGTGATGAAAGAGGAAAATAATGTTGTTTTTATATCAAATAAACTATTTATACCCACTGGGAGAATGCCAAATGTGTTTTACCTATTTTAAAGTAGGTAGCTGTTTTTATATCACATTGACTGACTTCCTGCACTTGAATAAGGTGCAATATGGAATAATCAGAAGCATATACAACCAACACAATATTTACTATTATGGACATAATATTTTCCTTATTACATCACAAATTACAAGTAACACATCAAAAAATCTAAGAAATATTAAAAAAAGTATCTGAGAATTTCCCATGGTCTTCTTTAATGAGAATACCAACTGTGTTTCTCGAAGCTATCTGCATATTTAGGGATTACCACTAAAGACAGCTAATTTGCTATCTCGGAGGGTTTACCGTGATTTATTGTTACTTTAAGTGATTGGTAGGTACCATGTGTGCTTGGAATACCTACTACTATAGGTATATGTGCGTAAAATATATTCCAAGTTGAAACGTCTTTTACAACCGGCGGCGTAGGTGTGTTTGTATACACTCAAAACAATAACGTATTTCATCGAAAGCGTGTCTTTTGAATTCTAATGGATTTTCTTGTTGTTACAAGTTTTTTATGTTGTTGACCTATTGATATGATATGTTAATATATTGTGTAGGTAGAGTACTTGCTTGAGTAAGTTTATTATATTTAGGTTTTATTATATTGTCACACAATGTAGAGATTTTGTAACTAGAGAAAACAAGCTGATTACCAACAAACATCAAAAGCCAAGTATACATAATAAAATCATAGGTAATATAATAACTAACTTAAAGAACATATTCTGTAGAACTCAATTTAAATATAGGTATTTACAACCTACCTTTTTCAGACGTATAAGGAAGTACCCAATTATTGTCGTAGTGTACTAATAAAAACCGATGATATTAATTGTTTCAGTGTTCAAAAGATTATGTTATTAATTTCACTTTTAATTTGTAATAACTGCTTTGATTTGCTTTATGTATATTATGCGAGGAATGTCCCAGGATATTTATTTATTATTTATTTGATAACATTATAACATATAACATTCTAAGGCTTTCGATAGGGTCTGGCACACCAGCCTTCTAAGCAAGCTTCCTTCATATGGAATTCCTGATGGCCTGTGCGCTTGGATTTCCGATTTCCTGAGTGAACGGTCTATACGAGTGGTCATAGACGGGTGCTCGTCGGACCTCTTGGCAATCAATGCCGGAGTTCCTCAGGGATCAGTTCTCTCTGCAACCTTATTTCTGCTGCATATCAACGATCTGCTAAAACCCGGTATCTTTGGGTACGCAGACGACAGCACTGTTGCAGAGAGATACGTTTCCAGCGCGCGAGCCACTAGTGACGAGATCCAATTGTTTCGGGAGGCCATGGTAGAGCGTTTGAACGTGACCTTGCAGGCAGTCTCTGATTGGGGCAAAGCCAATCTGGTCACATTTAACGCCACCAAGACACAGGCGTGTCTTTTCACCGCCAAACGGAGTCCTTACAACCAGGCTCCTACTTTCCAAAATATATCCTTGCCAATATGCGATCGCCTTGATCTCCTAGGCATAACATTAACAGCCAAAATAAACTTTGGCTGTTCTATTGAGTCGAAGGCAGAAACAGCTGCCAGAAAGCTGGGTATCCTCTCTAAGGTCAAGCGGTACTTCACGCCTGGGCAGTTGCTCCAACTATATAAAGCACAAGTCCGGTCGTGCATGGAGTACTGCTGCCATCTTTGGGATGGATCAGCTAAGTACCAGCTTGAGGCCCTCGACTCAATAGATCGCCGAGCCAGGAGACTAATTGGAGATGAGTCTTTAATTAAGGCGAAACTCACGAGCCTTGACCATCGAAGAAAGGTTGCTTGCTTATCGGTTTTCTACAGGATATATTTTGGAGAGTGTGCGCAGGAATTGTTCAACCTTATTCCACCATCCCCATTTTTACACCGAACCACAAGACGCCGGGAAAATTTTCACCCGTACGTTGTTGACATACCGAATATACGGACACAGCGTTTTGCATCCTCATTTTTAATGCGTACAGCAAGGGAGTGGAACTTGCTTCCGGCGTCTGTGTTTCCTGACGCTTACAATCTAGGTACTTTCAAGGCCAGAGTGAATAGGTTTCTTCTGGGTAAGCGTGTTTCATCTTAGGCTTCGTCATCGCCCCTTATGGGCGGGTCAGTGGCCAAACGCAAGCCCATCTAATTTAAAAAAAAAAAAAAAATATTGTTTGAATTACATATATCCATAGAGTAAGAACATTAATAGAGCGGTAGCGTTAATAACATTACCTTTTGCGATGCGTGAGTAGTTTGCATATATATGCATTCATGGATATATCGTACACTAATTGTTTTACTGTCTGAAAAAGTGTCGATATTCCTTGTCGCTAAAAGTATCGATAAAAACGAGAAGTTGGCATTCATTATATGTATTGAGTCGTTCAAACTGAACGCGCAGTTCATTTTAAGTGCGTTGCACATAGCCATGCTCACGGCGCATACTCTAGTAGAGTCGCTCTATTAATATCCTATCTCTATGCATATATCATTCCTTACCGTCTATTGCATGTAAATAGAACCGTTCTTGTGCGTGCAATCAGCAGTTCTGACAAATCTCCAATCAAGAAAACGAAATAATTGCGTAATGTTAATCCATGTTACGGTGGAAAGCTATTTAGTAATAAAGATAGAGATCAGTTAGGATCTTGTGGGGATCCCGCAGGATCTCGTTTAGATTAATTGTTATTGGTGTTGCTGTTTTCGACTACGAGACATGTTAATTAATTCGCGACTTTGTGTGCGTGTAATCAAGGAAATATCGTCGTGTGGTCACACACAAGCAAATTCAAAGTTTAAGAAAATCTCTAATTGATCTGCATTTGTTTTCTTTTATTAAGAATGCACCCAAATCCTATCTAGGCAAGATAATTTCTCAGTTCCTCTACAATCGTCATCTCTCCCTATCCATATAATTTTCAAAGTCTAATTAAAAATACTAGCTAATTTCCTACTCATTTACCCTCTGTTTTACAGACAGTAACTCCCATACTAAAACTGGCTTTCTTCAGAAATAAATACCTAAGTTAAACGTATAGACATGTCAAAGTTTGAGAACTTGCTTGACCCATTCATGATTGAAATGTCTTTGACTTCAGCTGACATTTCGTGAGTGGGGTTTATTTATGAACCCACCATCTGCTATTCTAGCTGAGGGGTCATTTCATATGAATTTAATTGAATATTGAAGTTTTATTGGATTTTAGGCTTCATACTACTTATTAACTTAAACGTTTCCGACTTATTACAGTTTAGTAAATTACACACCGAATTTTACCTCTGATTTTTATTATGAACTAGCTTTATCCTCGCAGTTCACCCGAAATCCCCCATTGTACACACTTAGGGGCTGCATTTTGAATAGCTGCCAGGTCGCGATACGTCTGAGCTATTGGAAAATTTATTTAGTGACATAAGCGACATTTTAAGTAAAAAGAGTATGACGTGGGTTCGGTACCGAATATTGCAGAAATCGAGACTGCTCGTTGTCTGTACAATACAGACCGCGGAACGCAGAACTGTGTAAATACGATAACAATGCAATATTATTATGATATGGAGCTGATCTGATGATGGAGCTGGAAGGTGGGCATGGGAACTATGTAATAATACGACGCAACCCCATCGAGTTTGGGTTCGTTAGATTCGTCTGACTCTGGTTCTAGTGTCTGATGATTTTGGTCTCATATAATATAAAAAAAAACTTGTATTACAAATTATTTTTGAATATGAGGAATTTCGGCTTATTTGATAAACATTATTTATCGTTTAAATCTTATACAACCTTAACATAAAATAAAAATAAATAAGGTTTCGACGGCAGTTTATTAAAAATGAAGTTGATCTATAGAAGTATCGTAATTATTTTTTTCTCATTTAAATGCGGACATTTGTCTTCTTTTGAAAGCTGTGTCGACTTAGGAGGTATGCATTACTATACAATCAGTTGAATTGTATGTCAGACAATAAATAACATCCAGAGACTTGTTGAGAAGCGACTAATTAAGTTCTTGTGAGCTCGGACAATGCGTGGGCGGTTGATATTCTGCCTTAACGATGCAAGCGGTCCTATCAAACAAAATTTTATTCTATTCATAGATCGATAAAATCCAAAATTCGATAACACATTTCAGGACTATAAATATCTTTATGCAAATTCATAATATTTAGTTGTATTGCACTGATTCTATTTCAATCATTGATAATGCTAATGAAAAGGCAAGCATGAAATGTATACAGATTTATGTTCCGTAGCTTGTGGGTATGGAATTATAAACTGATACCCACGGGGTAATTGAGAATATGTTGACATAATGATTTAGTGTAGAGTACTTTTTTTTTAGTTGACTAATTTATGTTATTCCATATGTGTTATTGCTACCCTTAGGTATTTGAATTGATGATGTTTCTCCTTTTATATAATGTAAATTGCATTTAGATAAAAAGAAAAGTCTCATTGAAATAAACGTGGCTTCTGTGCGTGGCTTCTTGTTCAAACTAAGTTATCTATAGAGTTATCTTAATACTAATTTGTTAGTTAGATATGTAATTATGAACAAAAATACACGATACATATTGTTAATTATAGCTGATAATCAATATCAATTAATAATCTTGTTCAAATTACTTATTAAGTTTAATTTACACTTAAAAACGACTGCTTAGGATAAGTCTGAGATTCCTGACAATCCTTAAACTAAATTCGATATATTGATACGAAGTCAAATATAGATATGCTTTTTTTCATAAACAGCACCAGATACAAAGAGCTATCACTGTGCAGTATTATTAGAAATCATTAAAATTATGTACCTACGTTTGGTGTCTTTAACCTGTGTCCGTTTTTCAATTGCTAGTTATACCTCGGATAAGCTAGATTCCTCTGATAAGTGTTCAGAAACTGCCAGATACTGGTAAGTTGGCCATTCATAGCCAGCCCTTAAGGATATGATAATTACGTACAAACAAACTAAACTTCTCATACATAACTATTTACCATAGATTTTATACATTTTGAAACTGGTCCACTTCGAACATCGACGAGGGACCTCCTACGATACTGCATAACGATGTTAAATCACTGTGATCGGTTCATAACAGTCATGTTCTAGCTATGGGCATTGTACTCCCGGCATTAGCGTAGGCATGGCTTCACTATTTTGTCCCAAACAATGCACTGAGCGGACAATTTGTCAAACATGTGTACCTACCTGTCCTGTTAGCGTAGTCCATAATAACATTACTGTGAACACGATTTATGTTATAGCCGTTAAGGGATATCCACACGGGCGATCCTGTCCGCGCGTTTTTATATTATATTGTTTATTTTTAGTAACTGCCTTCTTGGGGATAAAAATACTATTTATTTTGACATTTAGGTTTGAAAAGTTGTAAGTAAAGATTTAAAGAGAAATTAGGTTGTAAGTAAAAAAAAAAAAGAAAACGTAATAAATTTATTTCGCATGATAATACACAAAAACACTCAATTCTAAACCTAAGTATTGAGAATATAAAAGAGTTTTATCTATTTACTAAGTACCTAGATACTAGATGCACCGAACTCATAAAAAACTAAGTACCTACACATAGTTTTTACTGCGCTCCAAATAAATCTTTGTGCCCGTTGTGACTTTCATAGTTTTTATGAGTGAGTTTGAACGTATGTTTTCTATTAAAATATTCACCAATATAAATTTAAAATTACCTTATTTTTTTATTCACGTAATTTATCATGTTTCTGTTGTTGGTATGAAAGGCCACAATTCGAAGTTTAATGGATGACTTGTAGATTAAAATTGTCGTTTGTATTCACTATTGTTTTTGAATTATGAGAACTTACATTGTTATATGGAAGGGGCTTTCTGCCTGTCTAAATATGATTTATTTTATTTGTCCCAGATGTTTTAATTTATTTTACGTATCTAACGTTTAAGTATACCGCACGATTTTAAATCAGGATATTCATCTATTTCTTTATCAGTGTAGGAGTAATATAGTTACCATTTTAAAACATAATTTGGTAGGTTCCTACGCATTGCCTAGGAACGTGGATTCATTTACTTCCTTCCTTATCTTGTGATTTACTATATTTAAAATTTGGTTACTGAATTTCAAATAAACCAAGGCAATCGTTTTGAAATTGGTCTCAGATTCTCAAAGTTTATAAATGCCCTCAAATACTAAAATATGAATTATTTTCAAAATTGCACAGACTGCCTAAATGTCTGTCATATGTGTCCCCATTTCATCACATTCATAATATAATTTTAGCACAACAAAAAACGTTTCAGCAAAAACAATGCCAGGCGCACACAGCGAGAGTTGGCTGGTTGTCGTCACTAAACTAACAATTTATGCATGGGGCCTAATGGCCTGTTCCATCAGGGTTTGTTTGCCAAGCTTTCTATGAAATTTTATTCGGTAATAGCGCGTGTAGGCATACACGTCTTGCTTCAATTTTATATCGTCAATACAGCTCCTTGAGTGATTTCGATATCGTATTCATTCGGTGTTTGGATTGTTGTATATCGAGATATTTGAAATGATAGAGTACGTGTTTTCATTAGGTTAGACTTTTCTGTAATCTAATTGACTTATTTTATCTTAACATCTATAGACACAATCTTTAAGATTGGAAATACAAACAATTGACAATAACAAGCAAATAAACAGTTTTCATCTTTTTCAATCAGAAGGCAACTTTAAAATAGGCAAAGTGTATGCTTCGTTTTCCAGACACAAAGGCAGCATACGTTCGGTAGCTCGGAATGCATCGAATAGAATTCTTTCCTCCAAACGGTGACGTATTTCCCCATTCGCTTGTGCGAATGATAAACTCGTATTGTTTGCTGTGCAAATTATTAATTTTAATTGTTCATACATTCCGTACGGGTGAGTTTGTCAATTTTTTTTTTAAATTATATTTATTTGTAAAACATACGGCTATGTTAAAAAATATTTTTATATTTTAAAAATCATTTTACTGCTTGAAGATAAAACCCAACATTTTATTTACTTATAGTGTCTGAGTATCAATTATTGGTTTATTATCAAGGAGTATTCTCAGGCCCCTCACTTCGTTGCCAAATTCATCACACACAGCTCATAATCACTATGTTAAAACACTTACTGCAACAGTTACTGTCCATCCACTTACTTAAATAAATTGTTTTCATAGGATATCATGAAAATTCTCAATGTACAACGTTTTCAGTTCAATATAATATTCGATCCTTGAGAGGGCACGCGGGGGAGTTTTCGCTACCCACGCTTCCAAACAAGAAATTTTCTGTCGCCGATACTGAACGCTTGAATTTCATTATCGAGAACACTAAAAAGAAATTGCATTCATGCTCGTCGGGGAATCTAGTGTATTTGGTGTAAACTTGTATGAAGTCGAAGATTTAGTGGTGAATAGTTTTAAAGAAGATTTATTTGTTGGCTAGAAGCTAATAATAATATGATAAGTGATATTGGTGGGTTCAGCTAATGATGATATAAAACTAGGTGAATCACTAACTGCTTGGAACGAAAATCGTAAAAGTAGAACTCAATTTACAGCGGTTTCGTAGCTTTATGGTTTAATTTGACGTTTTATGGTCTCCAGTAGGCAGGTAGTAGGTAAAACAAAGCTTTCGGATCATTAGGGCGTACGCATAAATTACTTCTTGGAAGTTTGGAGGTCAATGGTTACCTACGGGGACACGTGCCTCCGATGACTTATTCTATAAATTTAACTATTCCCTGCTTTTCTATTACATCTCAGTAGTTACCATTTCATTATATCTATTCAGTTTTACATTCACATGTCTAAAAAAACTTATGTCGTATATAGGATGACTGGTAATTAGTAAAGATACTTAGACACAATGACATGATTGTACCTAGTCATGATAACAAACAACTTTCCCAAAGTATAACAGGGAACAAATAGGGATAAATAACTAAATTAAATAAAAGCTGATGGTGTATTCTTATTCTTGTTAGGTACTAAATATTATGGGCTTATGTGCAAAGTAAATTAAAATAGGTTTCTTTGGGAAGTTTAGTTTGTTATCATGAGTACAATCATGTGTCTAAGTATCGTTTACTAATTACCAGTCACCCTATATATAATTTAGGATTTTGTATTCTATCCCGCTGATGAAGTAACTATTTAAATCACTATGTTTTATTAAAAACATAAATTGCTACTAGCAAAAATTAAACACGAGTTTTAAAGCGAACCATTTTGAATAACAAGCTGAAAAGCGTCAAAAAACAAACAATTATGTAAAACAAGCAACAAATCAACAGACTATTTAAATTCCTTCCAAGCTGCGAATACACTACAATAGGTAAATTGTCCCAGAATAAGTCAGTAGCCTGCACGAAACCGGCTCAGAAAGCTCTCATTGTTTCACCAGAAATTCGCCATCCCAGGGGACGGACTGCCCTCATTGTCAATAAGACATGCTAGATCAGGGGCTCTCAAACTTAGGTATAGCTCCATGAACTATTAAACTTCTCAGACAACTGCGTCCCTTTTAAGAAAGAAAATAAGAATAACTATTAAAAGAAACAAAAAAAAAAACACAAATATTACAAAAAAACACATACTTAGGTTATTGGTTTGTCCCCGACTGCAATACCTTATAAAATTCAAGTTATATTCAAAATTCTATAGATTAAAGAGCTTATTTTTCTCTTTTCAGTTATTTTTTGTTTTACGCGTCGGGTTTTTTGTTTCCTTTATTAATTGATGTGATGAATGGGATCGCAAATTGTGTAAATTTTAGAAGTAGTTTTGGTCAAGACATGTGCCATACCGTTATCTTGACGTGTACGACCAATTTACATACCACAGGGGCATGCGTACTCCACTTTGAGAAACCCTTTAGATCAATGGACAGGTCGGCTCGATTAGTTCGTGTATTCAATAGACACGCTGACAGTCACAGCCCTAATTCCTTACCATTGTTTACATCAAAAGCGAAGATCGATAGAATAATTTAACTAGGAGTTCACTTGTGAGTGATAGGCTTATCTAGCTAAGTGTTGACAATCACTTAATTTGGCTTAAACAATTAGTTAGATTGAGCATTTGTCTTGGTAATAGGTTAATCTAGATTATTTTTGATTGGAGCAAAATAGAATTTCTCTATCATTTAGGTAGGTAGAGCAATCTTGTCCACTATATTTCATTTTCCTTTTAAATCCTAAATAATATTATAAATGCAAATGTATTTGTTTGTTACGCTTTCTCAACCGATCATCATGTGGCATGGAGATGCAGGCTACTTTTTATAGCCTATGGTATGAAGCAGGCTACTTTTTATCTCGGGAGCACGAGTGAAACCGCGGGGGACAGCTAGTAAGTATAATAATAATGTATAAGTACTTAATTACTTATCTACTTATGTCGTTATTCTACTTGTCAGATAATTAGTTTACGAAAAAACAGGCATTACCGTGAAATATACGATGACGTGAAAATGTAGATGTAAAACATATAACAAGTATAATCTTAACAACATTAGGCAGGGAGCTAGATGGCGATGTAATTTGCCTCACAAATGCTAGGAATGTTTGTATAGCCACAGATTATGGAAGTACCTAATGTGATATTTATGATACATATAATTTTCACTTGTCGATTAAGCTTGGGTCTAACTTTTGCGGATTTAATTCTTACTGTTGAGATAATTCGCTTAGATTTTGATTGGTTTGCACGACGATTATTTATTTAAGTCTTTGCTTGTAATTGTTGGTTTCCTTTTTATAATTGAGCAAGGTATTATAAAAATGGTATTCTATTATTCGTGCATTTTTGATCATTATGGTTTCCGTAGCAATTTTTCCCCCTTGTTATATGTTATGACCGCTAAAATTGTTTCTTAGATATTATACTGGTTCTGAATTGTTATTTTTGCCTACTACGTACACATATCTTTTTACATAGATAAGTATGTCTAAATTATAAATTACAAACCTGAAGAAAACTTTCGTACATTATTTACTCAACGCAACGAGAGGTTATGTCCTATGAATATTTCATGACTTCATTTTAATTATTCCTCTACGTACCCACTTGTATTTTCAGAATCTTTTGGCAACAACGCAATTTACATATTAAGTAACCAAGGAAACCGTTACGAGGTGCTTTTCATTTGAGGAATTTCCTAGTAATCCTGGATAAAAGGATCGTTTCACGGCCTTTTATATGTACACGTTAATTCATTTTATCAGGTCACCTTTATATTCTATTTCTCGGAAGTTCTCTTCCAATTTTGATGGGAAAACAAAGTTGTTTATTGTTTTTAACTTTCACTTTATTTTGCTCTTAATTTTAAAATAAATAGTCTTTGACTATCTCAGTGATTCCCAAAGTGGTTCAGGCGGACCCCCAGGGGTCCACGAGAGGCTCGACGGGGGTCTACGTTAGATCTAATCTTCACATTTTTGACGAGTTTTGGGAATATGGTAGAAATGTAGCACACCGAAACCAGGTAATTTTGAAAGTGGTCAACGAGAAAAAAAATTTGGGAACCTCTGGGCTATCTGCTGATCTGTGTAGGTATAAGAAGGATATAACCTACTAGTAAGTGCTACATTAGGTACATATACAGGTTGTTGTTTTGGTCAGCGACGAGCGACTCAGGGTCGATAACACAAATGATACTGGTGCTAAAAAATATATACTTTTTTTTATAATAATAATAATAAAAATTATATAAATTGGAAAATCATGTAATAAGCTAAATTGTAGACGTAAAACTCAACGGGAGTGCGAGGGAGTAAAGGGGTGGGGCGATGGCGACTTGCGCCTAGCTCAGCAGGGATATTTTAAAACGCTCGGATTCGATATCGGAAACGGATTCAAAAACTACCGAGACGATATTCCGCAATTGCTTTTTTAATTTCCGAATCCGAATATTTTTGATGTTTTTTACGGAAATATCAATTCGATTCATCGAAAAGTTTTCGATAATTGAAATAGTAATCGCTGAAATTCGCCTCGGAATTTTTTGAATCCGTTTACAAAATTATTCCGACGTTTTAAAATAGCCCTGCTGGTCTGTGCACGTGTCTAGTGACCATACGTTGCGGTAATTTTATTTCAAATTGAATAAGGTATTTCTCAATGCATTTACGGTAGGTATTTAATGGAATTAAGTCCATTAATATATACATATAGAAAATGTATATTTTGTACTATCGCTCCTGGGTCGCTCGTCGCTCGTCGAAAAAACATCCTGTATTATATTAAATACCTCATCATTCATAATTTTTCTTAGATTCCCCTTTTGATGCAAACTTTTATGTCATCCACTATTATCACTCTTTTAATTTCTTACCTAGAATCGATAAAAATAAGATTCACAGTATAATTACTTACCGGTATATCTGCTTGCATGATTGATTTTTGCTTGCATGTTCAACCATCATAATGTAAACTTAATATATATTTTAATTAGATAATCTTCAAAAGTAATTAGTGATCACATACTTTCACAGAACAACTTAATTATTATCTCATAGAACTTACTAGTATGCAAATTGGACGCCATAATTAACCGAAATGAATTTATAGGTTGATCATTCTCATTTTATAGGTTTAAATATGATTTAAAAGGGCCAAGAATGTAGTTTAAGCACATGAATTTCCGTAAGAAAAGTTCCTTAGATTTAGTTTTTTTTATTATGTACCTTATTAAGGTGAGATTACAATAATAAGTCAACAGAAAATGTAGATAAATTTTCCTCCCTACAACCCTTTTAAATCTTTTCAAGGCATTTTAAAATAACGAAATCCAAAATTTAATTTTCAATGAAATAACAGACAAGAATGTAAGCGAAAGAGAATTCCTAAACTTGAATAAGCATGACTTTTCTCATTATGTGAGCCCAAAGAATAGGCGGGCGTCGAAAGGGAAGAGAAGCCAAATTAAGGAAATTAACTTTTTTATAATAAAACTCTCGCCTCCACTTGGCCAATGCAAATGACGTACCATTAATTGTGTGGTGTAATTAAGGATGAAAACAAATAAGACTTGGATAATAGATTGATGTCCGACCATGCAATGTAAGCGTTAAGGCTTTTTTCACAGAGCCGACTTTAATATGCAAGTAAATACGAGGAATGTTAATGTAAATTACGCTTAATAACGTCACTGCTACTGCATATTTTGAGAAGGTGATAACGCATACTTAAGGGCGGTATGTAAGCTAAACGTCATAAACAGGGTTCGCTATTTTAGTGGTTTATGAATGAAAACATGAAAGAAATAGTATTATATGAACATAATCATAAAGCCAAGACACCAATTAACAGATCGGTGTTGGCCCTTTTTTTTAATTTTACTTTTATAAATAGCAAAAACCTTATGAATATTACAAAAATCATAAAATCGAGGTTTTCCTCTTTAGTGATACCATCAAAATAAGAATCCTTTTTGTAATAAATTTATATTAAATCGAATCACAAATATATGTATAACAGATCCGTGGGGCCACATTTTATTTTTTTTGTACGAGAATAACGTAATTTATTAATTAATAAGCATCAATTTTGCGACGCCATTTGTCCATACATTTTTCTATGAAATGTCATATGAAGCTTTATATACAAGACGCAATCGCGAAAATATTCAGTTCCCCCCAGTGTCCCAAGGTGACACCACGTCGCTTTTTATTGACACCGGAAATTACGTCATCCATATATCTGTATACATGCGCTTGACAAAAAGAACATAATAAGTGCATTTTTATTTTTTACATTATTAGAGTTATGGACATTTTGATAAATTTATTGTTCTTATGGTAATCGGTATCAATTTCATGATTGGTTGATACGTCCTTAGTCTTTTTGAAAAAGTCCCGTATGCCAAAATATTTTCCTTGTTCTCCCTCTCAGCCATTGATTGCTTATTTTGTTACTTGCTTATAGATAGACTAGTCTTATTAATAAAATATAAATAAGATTCTATTTTTAATCATGTGGCTTTTTAATGAATCGTCGATGCTGAATAGAAGGTTAGGATACGGCCATCGATATAATATATGTATTTTATTTGATTTCACGTTCCGAACAGAAAATCCGTCGAGCTTGATGACAGCGGGGGTGAGGCGGGGGCCTGCGCGAAGCGAGTGTGCAGTGGACTGACTGTTGCAGTGCAAGCTGTGTCTAACCAAACTATACAAAAATGTAGCGCCAGCCGCTTATAGATTATAGTTTTCGCGCGACCAAAACATCTTAAGCGCCGATGAATTTCATAGCGCCTACGCGTTTCGTTCAACGTGTCATTCCTATAGAATTTACACCGCAGTCGTGGTATTTAAATAAAGAAATATTTTTTCTATTGTGATATTACGATATTAATACCTATTTATTCACTTGAAAAACAAATAAGTTTACTTACTTGACTTTGATTTCTTGTATTATTAATGCCGCTCCGTACGCGCCCACACTGCATGAATGTCGAAGGCACACTAAAGTAAGGTGAACGGAACGCAGTTCAGTTAATTCGAACCGAGTGAATGTTGGGAACGCTGTGTATATATAGTAGAATGCTAGTAGAATAAAATTATATCGATGGATACGGCCATTTGTAAATAATTCACTGTTCTTATATTATATTCTTTAACTATATAGCTATTATTGTTACTAGATATTTTCTTTGTAGGTTTTATTTTATTAAGCATAACTTAATAAGCCTCTTTGCAAATCTTTACAATTTAAATTCTTATAATTTTTAATTCTCGTCGTCACACTACTACTCCTAAAAGTCATTGTGGGCATTATCCATTTTAATAAAAATTCGATATCTCGGCACCGGTGCATCATATATAACATTATTTCTAGAGCTAATATACCAGGTCGTTCAATAAGTTTTGTCGTTCGATACGAGAAACACGTTTTTATTATTTGAAATACATTTTATTATGATGATGATGATGATTAGAACTACTCTCAACCAGTACAACGACCGACCCATGTCCTATACAACCATTCAAACATTAACCACCATGTAACTAACTTAGTTTATAATGACTGGTACCTGAATAGTTGTATCGGAAATTTAGCCATGGAGAAACCAAGGAGTGCGTGTTATATAGGAGTGACACGCTCTGGGGTGGGAGAGGACGGCCAGCTAACCGCAACCAGCTGACCACAACCGACCGACTATTCAGCCTATAGATGAGGGATGAGCGTTGATGTATGTTGAGTGCTGGGGTTTTATTGTCTTCTTTCTTATTTTGATTTTTTGTTCCTGGGTTGGATTTTGTTATATCTTTGTTGTTCATTAGATTAACCTCCTCCATGCACGGGTATAGCTTCTGTGGTTGAGAGGCTCCTTGTCCATTTCAGCTTCGGTATGTGCTTGCATATTTCTTGTTCTTCGTTATTATTCTAGAGTCAATTTGGTTGCCTCAGGCACAACATTCAGCAAGGTTTTTAGTATAGTAGTCAAAATATTCTATATCATGCGCCGATTGATTTTTAAAGTAAATATCTGTTTTCTGGGCTTGGATTTTGGTGTACTGTTGGGCCGTAACATGGCTATAATATATGGGACTGTATTCTATCAAATGTTTGTTTGTAAACTTAAGTATCTTGGTTAATGGGATGAGAAACATCCAGGATAACATATCTTTTTGTGTTCCCGAAAGTATTTTTTTTGGTTTTCTATCCTGCTGGGTGTATGAAGTTCCGTGATTTTAATCTGATCATGGATGAGTATTTTGTCCTGGTTTAATTAGTGTTCAGCCTCATTGTTCAGTTAGTTTATCACAAGCGCTCGAGCTGTACACACCTCAGTGCAATAATTGTTAGACCCGGTTCTGATGCCTATAATTATTTAAGACTATACATGTGTTAAGTGTAGTGAAGTAATTATTTAATTGTAATATTACGACAGTAAACACATTGGGCTCGTGAGGAGTTTGTTGCGTCGCTTCTTCTCCTCATACAGGGCATTTCCGAAGCGACGGTTTAACGTTGTTTTACCCTGCGGAAAGCTGCTGTTTTGAAACTCTGCGGAATAATTGCATATGAAATACTAAAAAATCGAGTCGTAGTGGGTTGGGGGGGTGCTCCCAGAACTCCTTATCAGTCGCCGCAATACCGAATTTAATAAATGTTCGTTAGCTAATTATAAAGTATCCAGTACTGAATTGGCCATTGCAGGATAAATGGCTACGGCCCACGTTATACTCTATTTCACATAAGATGAGTCGTCAAGGTCAAGGGTTTTTTACCAATATCTAGTGAAATTCCATTTGATTACTCTGAAATAATATTCACAATATTTCGTGAAACCTAGCTCTATCATAGTATTCCTTTATTATATCGAAATGAACATTAACCATTGAGAAATTTAATAAAATGCCATGTGTCACCGAACTCATGTTATTTGAAATAGACTATAAATGGCCTGCGTTCGCGTATACTAATAATTATACAAAGTAAGGGATAGAACCGCTGCATGGCCAATAGTATAATAATCATTGAAAAGGATTTCTTGACATACTTAAACTACAATGCGTGACAAATATTATAAACATAATATAGAATGGCTTCGAAATCTTTTAAAAGAGTAATAAAGTCGTGAAACGTCTCTGTGCAACCATCTCTTTTAATCTGAAAGCTAGATCCGCACATAAACCATTAAAGTAGATAACCTGAGCTGAAGCTCCTTGATAACATTTGCTAAGGGCCTCGCACTGGCTTAATTAGGCACTGTACTACATGATATTTATATTGCAAATATATTGAAAATTAGTCTAAAGTATTTGAGGATAATGTAGCTTCCTATTACAACTAAAGTGGCTTCCTATGCGCCTTCGGCGGAATGCACACAAATTGCCACTCTTATACACTGTTTTATTTAATCCTAAAGCCCCTCGCTATCTCAAGGAACGCTTCGAGTACTACACCTCAACATCATCTTCTTCATAGTCCCATGGAACTTAACTTCCAAACTCCCAGTCACACTTCTCACTCTTATTCAAAATCTTTTACTATCCAAGCTGTACGTCTCTGAAACTCTCTCCCTCAGACTATAAGACGGGCCCCGACGTTAGACTCTTTTAAATCTCTTGTTATTTCACGCTATCACACGCTATAAACTTCCTCATTTCCTGCCTTTCTTTCTATTTTTCTAGAGCTGTTATTTTCACGTTATGAAAGTGTATTCTTATCTGTTAAACCTTCCATATTCTCATATATCCTGTTACCCAAAGGTTGTCTACAAGAAATCGCTTAAGCGATAAGACCGCTTATTTTGTATCACTTCTTCTTTTTTGTATTGTTTCGTCTTCTACTATATGGTGTACAAATAAAGCATATTTATCTTATCTTATTAGTGAAAGTATGTTCAGAATCGGATTTAGTGAAAGTATGTTCAGAATCGGATTAGTAACTTCAAAGCCTCGTACATGCAACTTACAAACTTTACCTTTTTATATGATACTAGTTGTCCCCCGTGGATTCACCCGCGTTCCCTCGATAAAAGTAGCCTATACCCTTCTCTATACCATAGGTATCTGATTGCCAAATCTCAATGCGATGGGTTCAGTGGTTAAGGCGTGAAAGCGTAACAATCAAATGGGCCAGTTGGTGCAGTTGATTATGATTCCACCTATAACGGTGCAGGTCGTGGGTTTGATTCTCACCCAGGATATGCATTTGTGTGCATGAACATGTCTGTATGTCCTGAGTCTGGGTGTAATTATGTATTTACAAACAAAAAGGTTTCCATAGTACAAGCTCAGCTGTTTGGGATCAGATGACCGTGTGTGAGGAATGTCCCAGGATGTTTATTTTATTTTATTTATTACTAAACTTATTACTATTTATTATTATTACTTATTAAACAAACAGAGTTACTATGGATTAGTTCTAAAAAACAACCTACTTCTTCAAAAAACGTTAACGTAACTACCCCCAAAGTACTAATATAAGGCAAAGCACTGAATTTCCTTTGCTTATAAGTAGTGAATCCATTCTGCTTAATAATTATGTAAACTTTGGTTGCGCTTAAATAAGCCACTAGAAAAGGTATTTAAATAGAAAATTAAATATAATGTTACTTAATAATATTGGAATTTTATCGGCTGGTACCACGTTATGCGGTACGTACCTAACTTGACGCCTTAAGGGTAGTATGTAGGCTAGATCGCGCGCCAAAACCAGCATTCATTTGTTACTTTGCAGTTGTGTTACAGGCACGCACACATGCATCAGATCCAAACTTGACGTTGCGTCAAGTTAGGTACGTACCGCATAACGTGGTACCAGCCCATAAAATTCCAATATTATTAAGTAACATTATATTTAATTTTCTATTTAAATACCTTTTCTAGTGGCTTATTTAAGCGCAACCAAAGTTTACATAATTATTAAGCAGAATGGATTCACTACTTATAAGCAAAGGAAATTCAGTGCTATGCCTTATACAGGTCGTTGTTTTGGTCAGCGACGAGCGACTCAGGGTCGATAATACAAATGATACTGGTGCTAAAAAAAATATTAAAAAAATACTTTTTTTTTTTAATAATAAAAATAAAAAAATAAATATTTTGAAAATCATGTAATAAGCTAAAGTGTAGACATAATACTCAACGGGAGTACGAGGGAGTAAAGGGGTGGGGCGATGGCGGCTTGCGCCTAGCTCTAGTCTGTGCTCGTGCCTAGTAACCATACTTTGCGGTAATTTTATTTCAAATTGAATAAGGTATTTCTCAACATATTTACAGTATTTAATGGAATTAAGTCCATTTTTGGGGAATATATATTTTGTACTACCGCTCCTGGGTCGCTTGTCGCCGACCAAAACAACACTCTGTATTAGTACTTTGGGGGTACTAACGTTGACGTTTTTTGAAGAAGTAGGTACTAATCCATAGTAACTCTGTTTGTTTAATAAGTAATAATAATAAATAGTAATAAGTTTAGTAATAAATAATAATAAAATAAAATAAACATCCTGGGACATTCCTCACACACGGTCATCTGATCCCAAACTCAGCTGAGCTTGTACTATGGAAACCTTTTTGTTTATAAATACATAATTACACCCAGACTCAGGACATACAGACATGTTTATGCACACAAATGCATATCCTGGATGGGAATCAAACCCACGACCTGCACCGCTATAGGTGGAATCATAATCAACTGCTCCAACTGGCCCATTTGTTTGTTACGCTTTCACGCCTAAACCCATCGCATTGAGATTTGGCAATCAGATACCTATGGTATAGAGAAGGGTATAGGCTACTCTTATCGAGGGTACGCGGGTGAATCCACGGGGGACAACTAGTATCATATAAAAAGGTAAAATTTGTAAGTTGCATGTACGGCTTTGAAATTACTAATCCGATTCTGAACATTCTTTCACTAATAAGATAAGATAAATATGCTTTATTTGTACACCATATAGTAGAAGACGAAACAATACAAAAAGAAGAAGTGATACAAAATAAGCGGTCTTATCGCTTAAGCGATTTCTTGTAGACATCCTTTGGGTAACAGGATATATGAGAATATGGAAGGTTTAACAGATAAGAATACACTTTCATAACGTGAAAATAACAGCTCTAGAAAAATAGAAAGAAAGGCAGGATATGAGGAAGTTTATAGCGTGTGATAGTGTGAAATAACAAGAGATTTAAAAGAGTCTAACGTCAAATAATAAAAACGTGTTTCTCGTATCGAACGACAAAACTTATTGAACAACCTGGTATATTATCTCTAGAAATAATGTTATATATGATGCACCGGTGCCGAGATATCGAATTTTTATTAAAATGGATAATGCCCACAATGACTTTTAGGCGTAGTAGTGTGACGACGAGAATTAAAAATTATAAGAATTTAAATTGTAAAGATTTGCAAAGAGGCTTATTAAGTTATGCTTAATAAAATAAAACCTATAAAGAAAATATCTAGTAACAATAATAGTTAAAAAATATAATATAAGAACAGTGAATTATTTACAAATGGCCGTATCCATCGATATAATTTTATTCTACTAGCATTCTACTATATACAGGTTGTTGTTTTGGTCAGCGACGAGCGACTCAGGGTCGATAATACAAATGATACTGGTGCTAAAAAAAATATTAAAAAAATACATTATTTTTTTTTAATAATAAAAATAAAAAAAATATTTTTTTGAAAATCATGTAATAAGCTAAAGTGTAGACATAATACTCAACGGGAGTACGAGGGAGTAAAGGGGTGGGGCGATGGCGGCTTGCGCCTAGCTCTAGTCTGTGCACGTGCCTAGTAACCATACTTTGCAGTAATTTTATTTCAAATTGAATAAGGTATTTCTCAACATATTTACAGTATTTAATGGAATTAAGTCCATTTTTGGGGAATATATATTTTGTACTACCGCTCCTGGGTCGCTTGTCGCCGACCAAAACAACACCCTGTATACACAGCGTTCCCAACATTCACTCGGTTCGAATTAACTGAACTGCGTTCCGTTCACCTTACTTTAGTGTGCCTTCGACATTTATGCAGTGTGGGCGCGTACGGAGCGGCATTAATGATACAAGAAATCAAAGTCAAGTAAAACTTATTTGTTTTTCATGTGAATAAATAGGTAATAATATCGTAATATCACAATAGAATAAATATTTCTTTATTTAAACGCCACGACTGTGGTGTAAATTCTATAGGAACGACACATTGAATGAAGCGCGTAGGCGCTATGAAATTCATCGGTGCTTAAGATGTTTTGGTCGCACGAAAACTATAATGTATAAGCGGCTGGCGCTATATTTTTGTATAGTTTGGTTAGACACAGCTTGCACTGCAACAGTCAGTCCACTGCACACTCGCTTCGCGCAGGCCCCCGCCTCACCCTCGCTGTCATCAAGCTCGACGGATTTTCTGTTCGGAACGTGAAATCTAATAAAATACATATATTATATCGATGGCCGTATCCTAACCTTCTGTTCAGCATCGACGATTCTTAAAAAGCCACATGATTAAAAATAGAATCTTATTTATATTTTATTAATAAGACTAGTCTATCTATAAGCAAGTAACAAAATAAGCAATCAATGGCTGAGAGGGAGAACAAGGAAAATATTTTGGCATACGGGACTTTTTCAAAAAGACTAAGGACGTATCAACCAATCATGAAATTGATACCGATTACCATAAGAACAATAAATTTATCAAAATGTCCATGGTGTATTTCATAACTCTAATAATGTAAAAAATAAAAATGCACTTATTATGTTCTTTTCGACAAGCGCATGTATACAGGTATATGGATGACGTAATTTCCGGTGTCAATAAAAAGCGACGTGGTGTCACCTTGGGACACTGGGGGGAACTGAATATTTTCGCGATTGCGTCTTGTATATAAAGCTTCATATGACATTTCATAGAAAAATGTATGGACAAATGGCGTCGCAAAATTGATGCTTATTAATTAATAAATTACGTTATTCTCGTACAAAAAAATTAAAATGTGGCCCCACGGATCTGTTGTACATATATTTGTGTTTCGATTTAATATAAATTTATTACAAAAAGGATTCTTATTTTGATGGTATCACTAAAGAGGAAAACCTCGATTTTATGATTTTTGTAATATTCATAAGGTTTTTGCTATTTATAAAAGTAAAATAAAAAAAAAGGGCCAACACCGATCTGTTAATTGGTGTCTTGGCTTTATGATTATGTTCATATAATACTATTTCTTTCATGTTTTCATTCATAAACCACTAAAATAGCGAACCCTGTTTATGACGTTTAGCTTACATACCGCCCTTAAGAACAGTCATCATCATCAGCCTATAATGTCCCACTGCTGAGCACAGGCCTTCTTTCACAAATGAGGGCGAAAGGGAATGGGCACGCATGCCCACTGCGGATCGGTGGAGGTAGGCTGGTCAACCTACTGTTGGATTTTTTCATGCCGCCTAGGAGGCATCCAACTAGCTTAACGACTATCGCAATTAAGTGATAACCGGGACCAACGTTTTTACGTGCCTTCCGGAGCACGGAAACGCTCGATTTGAAATACCACTAGGCGGTCACCCATCCAGGTACCAACCACGATGGTGGTAGTTTAACTTTGCCGATCGATTAAGAACGGTTAATCATGCTACACCACGAGCGCTTCAACAGAACTTAAGAACAGTAGGTAGCTGTAATAAGAGGTTGCAATTGGCACTGGTTTTCGAGGATTCTAAAATAATCATGAATACTTTAGTAAAACATCTATTTTTTATTGCAAGTCTTTTTTCACTGATATATGCTCTATATTTTACCGTAGCGTAAAAAAACATAAGAAACCACATTTAGAATCGTATATATAACATTAGATACCAAGACTAAAAGTTACAGAGTTTATTTATTCATTCATCCATTTAAGATAACATCTCTATTTAAAGTAAGTATAAGCGAGTTTTCCATATCACCTGGATTATTACTGTATAACCTCATGGTACAGGCATTGATCTATATTTAAAAAAAAACCGGCCAAGTGCGACTCGGACTCGCAAACGGAGGGTTCCGTTTAATATTAACTAACTCATTGTGCTATGAAAACATAATACCAATGATAGTAAAAAATATTATAATAATAATGAAAAAACAGAACAAAATATAAAAACTAAACAAAAAAAATTAATGTTGCGTGGGCGCCCCCTTTTTTATTTGTTGTTTTAGCGGCAATAGAAATACGTATTCTCTGAAAATTTCAGCTGTCTACCTATTACCATTCATGAGATACAGCCTGGTGACAGACGGACAGACAGACAGATGGATGGACAGCAGAGTCTTAGTAATAGGGTCCCGTTTTATCCTTTGGGTACGGAATCCTAGAAACTGCTTTTTTATTAAAGCTTAAGTATCAATTTACGATCACTTAAAAGCAGAGTTTTCATTACTATAAAAACACGTATTCGGTGGCGATAACATAAAAGCTATTTACGCGCAAACTTACAGATAAAAGCTCAAACGATACCCAATAAAGAGATCGCCTTATTGATGCGGGATTGTTAATTAACATTAACGATTATTGGTTAACATTCTCGTCGTACCGATGCAATGTCGTAAAAGGCCGGGTTTTATTACATATCGCGGTTCATTTAAATCAGATTATAAATAATAAGCGTGCAATGGATGAATTATCTTAACAAGCATCTTTTCTCTAGTAATTAAACTGGTCTGGTGTCAGTTTGCTTATCAGCTACCTGTCTTATATTTGGATCTTGAGACGATTTCGTAATCACCTGTACTTGTTTATGACATGATAATATGTACTAATCTTAACTTTTTATCTTCAGACTGACTGCACTTTTTTAATCTACCGTCAGCCTTCTGACATCCACCTTTTTTTATGTATAAGGTCTGTTTTACACCACGGTCGAACACACCATAGAAATCGGAATAACTAGAACCCGTTAGGTGTTTGGCGACAGATTCTCAACTTGAGGTTGGAAGCCAGCCAGGTGGGTAGCAAAGTAGGTACTCTACCACCGTGCTATGGTTTCTTCCGATGAAAGCACAAGCTCATTGTAGGATTCAAACCCGGGACCTTCGACTGGGCCGTCATCGCTCATAAAACCTGATGATAAGTGGCCACGATTGCCGACCGAGCAGACCTTTACAACGCCTGTCTCCAGTGGAATTATTTATCGTTGAACAGATTCAACGAAAACTCATTTTGATTGAAGTAATTTTAATTTGCCCTATTTATAGTTGACGAAAACTGTAAGCTGAATGAAACACCTCCAAACTTAATGCGCTCCATTTAACACACGCTAAAAGGAATCCTCGAGGTCCCCGTAGTCCCGAAGTTGGTACCTATCAGAAGGTTATAATGTCATCACATAGTCAGACCCGTTATGAACAGCCCATACACTATGTATGGGCTGTTCATTGCATTGCGGTTCAAAATGTTTATTGCTTTAAACATGTGGACTTCTGCTTCGTAATTCCGTTTCAAATTTCTTTCCCATAAATTTTCACGTTCATGTTGAAAGTTCATCGTGTTTTTTATCGTTTTATAGCGTGAATGTATGAGTACATCGGTAAACACCCTTTTACGACCCATGGGTTTTTGATGTGGATGTTTTATGTGCGGATCAAAACGTCCTCGCTTGAAGAATTTGTAAGGATTATGTTGATTTACGGTATTGCACGTTGCTATTGAGGAAATTATTAGATGAGATATTAAATTGAGGATATACATTAAAGACGTGTCATTTTAGATCAAAAGAGATGTTTAAAGGATCTAAATTGCTTTGCGAACATAATTATGAAATAGGTTATTAAAGAAGCGGATGGGATGGTAGGATACTAAAGTTTCGTTTAAGTTAATGAAGCTATCATCGAAGGAACTATTTATACCTACAATTTAAATAAAATTGGTATAAAAATTGTTGCAAAAATGTCTAATTAAAACTCTGAAAATTATAGAAATGTAATTTAACAATAATTCACAAACTGGCTAAGCTCCGGTATCATACATTCTGAAAAGGCGACATTTCACACTGGCATTAAGGTATTTATTCAGTCGAACACACTCAATGTTTGTATCTAATGAAGGAGGAATTAAAGTATCTACTAAATGTACTTGAAGTTCTAATCAAAATAGAGACCAACTAAAAGTCAAAATTACAACAAGCTTGCGTGGTTTTCCCAATGGAGTACAGCATTCTTCAAAAAGGGCGTGAAGAGATTTCTTCAGGGTCGGCAACGCGCGAGTGATACCCCTGGTGTTGCAAGCGTCCATAGGCTACGGTAACTACTTACCATCAGGCGGGCCGTATGCTTGTTTGCCACCTTACTGGTATAAAAAAAAATGATTAAGCGATATGGGTGTAGATGTAAAAAAGCAATTAACTTAGGTAACATTTTTTATTCAAACGCGACGCATAATTTCTTTAATTCAATGTTGGTGGACCTGAAATAATGTTATTTTCTTTCATAACCAACTCAATAAAAAAAGTAATATTATTTACCATTTTTCCGACAAATACTTTGTCCTTTTTCCGAACACTCCAAACTGGCAAAGATGTCAAATTCCTCAGAAATAGGCCGTGTCAAGTTGAAGTTAAGAGTCCCAATGCCCCACGGCGGTGACGATTATGTAACCAAAGCCTACGACTCGGTAGGGTTATCAACATCTTGATTTAGGATGTTTCTTACTTTGTGAATATATGTATTATGCGTGGGTAGGATATTTAGCTGTTCACTTAAATGTCCCTTTTCGTCAACGTGTACATTTTCTGGTAATCATAATCTAGTAAATATTCAAGAAGACTTATTTGTAGGTACAGTCAGCTGTTAATCCTGAAAGCTCAAATTATAATATTGTTTTTGGTGTTTATTAACATACATAAATTAGTATTGGGTGTGTTTTTGGCGCACTTGATTAGGTATAAAATTACCTGTAGGTGTAATTTAAAATAAATCAAAGATTCCTATTCTGAGAACAACAGCCATAAGGATATTGGAACAAAAATTAAATAAATAGTTTACTAGTAGTCATGTGACAGCCCTGAGACGAGAGTGTCGGCACGGAATGAAAGCGCTGTGACGACCCTCGTCATCTGAAGGAGTGTGCACTGTTCTACATTTTGTGCGAACCGCGCGAACTCTGACGACATTTGCAACCATTCATTTACAATGTTTAACCTGATAATGAAACAAAGGCAAGAAGGAAAATGTATTGGATTTCAGTTCTTTCATCTGCTTTCTTACGTCCATAGTACGATAACCTGAGAAAGTACTATAATAAGTACCTAGTTGTTTTTTATGCAGATTTTAGTAGGGAAAAAATATCTTATCCCTTGAAGAATAGTATATCATAACTATGAGAGATGCATGTCAGTATACAAGTATGCTCACTATATTTTGATTATTGTACTGTTTTTGAACTTTATCGATAGAATTAAACTAATCACACCTTCAAAACGAAAATCAAATATTGAAACAATTCATAACAGAACGTCAGTAGAAGAGAAGAGTGCTGCAGTTTAACAGACGATACCCTTGGGAGTGCATTGAGAAATGTTGCCTCAGGATATACTCTTGATACTCTACAATGCGGTGTTAATAAATCAAATACAGTTACAGTATCGAATAACAAAACAAATGAGTTCGCTGCTTCATTTCATTATTCAAAACTGTCTTTGGAGTATTTGTATTCTAATTTCAAATAATTTTATGGTACCGTTATAATTTATTCTGACGGAAATTCTTTTTAATTTGTAGAAAAGTTTGAAACATAAAAAGTTATTTCTAAGTGGGTCAGAAAAAATAATTTCGACTTTTACTGATTTACAATATAAAGTCGTTTACCTCCCATTAATGGATTTCTACGAAAAATCAATATCAAACCATAGGAAAATAAGGCACAGACTTCAAAGCTCAAATAGCCGATGCAATAAATAAATAAATAAAATAAAATGTCTTAAATATCTTCAGCTGTATTTTGTAATACTTGTCCATACATTCGTGGTCCCTTTAAACTCCTATTGAATATATATAACGGGACTGTATGTAAAGAAATATTTGTTACGTTATTGCTTATGGAAATTTGAGACCCCGGATCCCGATATAAACTAGGATTCCACGCAGAAGGGTCAGAATTAATGACAGCCCAAATGTTGCTAAAGCGTTTCAGTTTACATTGGAATATCCAAATATCTCTTATACAGCGAGATAACGCAAACGAAAACGCATGAAAGCTATAGTTTTAATCCGAATGCATTGAAATTTCAAATTGTACTGCTTACTCTATATTTTTATAATGATCGCCATTTTTTTTTATTTGCTCCATTAATCCTTTGGACGGCTATGGATATCCTATGATCTTCATCTGTCTGCCTTCGTTATTTCATTTGGAGTATTTTAGAGTCTTACCCCCTTACTATGAGTAACATTAATTGACGATAACAATAGAGTGACGTTATTTACGTGACCCTTTAAACAGTATATTAGTTAATTAACGTTTTATGAGTAAGGAGGTTATTGGATAAGAATCTATCATCTTCAAAAAAATCTTCGAGATATTTTTCGGTCTGCCTCTTCCCGTAAACAGGCATTGAATGATTCATATATTCACTAGGTATTATTAGGTATCTCTAGGAAATATAAACTATAAAATAATATTTTATGCTGAGCTCTGTTTATTGTCTATTTGTTCCGACATTGATAATAATAATCCCTGCATATTGTAAGGGCTGTCTACAAAATTATATTTACTAAACTGAACTATTTTAATTAATTTATTATACGAGTACTTTACTGTTTTTCGTATTTGGACCAAACTTACGTATTTTTTTTTATTTCTAATGTTTCTGAAGCTACTATCAATAGCAAGTCTAGTTTTCATTGTACAGTTCAACGTTCTTTAATTGATAACGTGCCTGCTCGTAACGCAACGGTATTTCTTATTAATTGAAAGAAATAAACCTAGAAGGAAATTGTAATACATTATTATTAGTAATATTTTCATGTACTTACTTATACTATACAGACATAATGCCTACTTATTTCTTATACCGATTTAGCATTCATATTACTTTACGGATAAATCGTTTTGTAAAATTATAAGTTTTATTTTACTCCATCTACATATTTGTTACCATATGGTAATTGCCATTAAATATGATTGCCATTATATTTTGATTATTTTTGTATAATTCTGTGAACCGATCGAAAAAGTTTATGAGTCACCCAGAATAATTACTCCCGCGTTATCCGTAGCCTTAGAAATTGAGAAAATGAAGTGACAACCCTGTTACTGAATTTCAAATATTGTTTTACAGTGTGCAATATCAGAGCGCTAATGATTGCGGTTTAATCACGTTTAATCCGGTGTAAATGTGTGAGGATGTTACCTAATTGGGCACAATTAGCGAAGTAACGTGTGCTCACCTCAATCTTTGTTTTCTTGTTACTAATGACCCGAGATTAAGGTGAACTAAGGAGTTTAGTTAACCTGCACTTTAAATGCATCCTAAGTATTATACCTCCATTTTCTGACATGTATAGGTAACTAATAATGGAGCGAGCGAAATATATAAGGTCCTAATAAATTAGTGAACTTCCTCTTGAGGGATCCATGTATAGGTCATTAGTAATCAAAAAATAATATTAGAAAAATAACCCGAGAAAAAATAAAACTTCTATTACTTGTATGGAGAGTCTCTATGCAAGTCATAGAAGTTTTTTTATTTTTTTCCCCGCGGATTATTTTTCTAATATTATTTTTTGATTACTGATCTTATGATGACTAGGAACTTATATTAGTTCTGAGATAGATAGATTTTTTCAAATATTCACGTGGAATGGTTGGTTTGTTTTTGACTAAGCGTTTCCGATTTTATATAACTAAGTTAGTTTCGCAAATACACACGGAAAAACTAGCACTAATTTAATTTGCAACATACTATCAATCGACCCAAAAAGCATTAAGTGGGTATTGTCAGCATGGCCAAAAATTTAAAAAAATCTTTTTTTTTATTATCAGTCTAGACTTCGATAATTATTTATATATTAAAACAAGTTGTGTCTCGCGGTTTCACGTAATCTACGGATCTTCAATAAATGGACTTTACAATGTATCGTTTTATTATTTCTGCTTAAATGTTTTTTTTTTAATTATTATGATATTTCCTCTGATAAAGACAGTAAAAAGGAAGCTCGAGCAATGTGATTGGAATTAATTTTTCCGAATTTATATTTCTTATGCAATTGATCAATTCCAATCCTTTTGATGAATTTAATTCTATATAATTGAATTGTACAAAATGAGTGGCTATTTTACAAAAAAATATTGGAATGGCGTAGGATTTGTCTAGACTTCGAAAACCATTAGCAATATTGCTCGGGCGGGCGGCATTTTAAGCCCAGCGCGTTCAAAGACAAACTCTTCAGTATAAAATCAGTTTAAATATAAATAAAACGAACTCTAGCATACAGCTAACTCTAAATGCATATCTGCTATTAGATCGTCACTGACGGAATATACCAGCACCTGCAAAGAATTAAACAAAAAACAATGACATAAGACATCAATGAATTGAAGACTGATATCACAGATGACGTGTTACAGGTATGGAATGTACAGAAATGATTCATGAATATTAATTCATATTCTAAGGAACGCGTTAGAATTTTATGGCCGAATAAGCGGACTTGGGTAAAATCTAAAGCGAATGAGTGGTCACTTGGTATGTCATACATTCAAGGATTTATGTGAGGAAATTCGATTCTATATAAATGTTATTTTGATTCATTTTTCATTGACCCTCTTGTATTGCAAGCTAATTCCCAAAATTACTATTGACTCATGAGGTTTTAACCACAGCCTCCGTTATCAAAGTTAAGTCATGGTCAAGTCACTGTTGTAGGTTAATGTGTTAATGGCAGTATAATGGTTAGACCTTTTTTTTGTATACAAGTAAGTCGGCAAACATGTGTAATTGTTCGGTCTGGTGGTAAGCGGTTACCGTAGCCCTACGACGCTTGCAACACCCTGGGCATCCGGGGTCGGACTGGGCTGGATGGGCCCGGACGGCTCCCCTCTAGCCCGGAACCCAATAATGGTAGATGGGATACTAATTACATATATCTTATACTACTTACTGGTTAATTTCTGTCTAAGTATGTAACTATCAACTTACTTTAAGTATATGTAGTTCGCAAGAGCTGAGGCCCTAGTCTGCGCAGGCCCCCTACCCTACCTACCGCCTGGCTTGTGGCAAGCCCTGCAATCCAGGCCAGTGGAGGGCCCGCGCAGGCTAGGGCCCAGCTAGCCAGTCCGACTCTTGGTCATCACTTAGAAATTCAAAAAAATCTTATTCAAAAATCGTTTATTCAATTTAGGCCCTAATAAGGCACTTAACAATGTTACAATTAATTCTACTACCGGTTCGTAATACACTTGATCTGAGAAGACATTCCCAACCCTTCTCCCCGCCCCGATGAGCTCAGGCGAGTTATTTGGCTGCAGTATTCTGTAAGGTGTTTCCCCAATCGGGCTGCTCGTTGAGCGAAACAACGCTATGCTCTTCCTCTCTAAAAATTTATTAGATTCTACGGTTATCACTTTAAATCAGGTTGATTGAGTTACTGATAATTCAATTATGCTATATAGGTGATTGCTGTGTGTTTTGAATGTTTATTGTGAAACAGTTTATTATATCATGTTTGTTTTATATTATTGAATGTTGTCGCATTTGTTTCTATCTCTAATGCCTAGAGCAGACTATTAGCGGTCATGCCAGTTTTCTGTGGACTAAGGCCCGGTTTCAATAATTTACGGACCGGTATCGGTTAAGATATATTAAACTTAAGACTCTTATATCTTTACTAATAATGAAGCAAAGACCTCAGCTTTGCATAGCAGACCCTCCCATATGGAAGTAGCTATCACAAGTAAAATTAGCTTACGAAATTATCTATATGCCCAGTTTGGCAATAAAAAAACCTACCATTGGTAAGCAAAACGATTCGTTTTTGTTTATTGAAACTCAAGGATGAGCCTCAGACCATTTTGTCATGCTACTAATAAACATTATTTTAATTATATTTATTTATTTGCCATGAAATACATTTATATCTCAAGGTTTCCTCATCGGGGGAGAATTCAGAAGTTAGATATAGATTCTCAAGTCCCTTTCAGTTTTGTCTATAGGCTACGGTAACCGGTTACAATAAGGTGTACGCTTGTTTGCTACCTAAGTAGTATAAAAAGATATAAGTACACAAAAATTATTAAGTTATTATGCAGATAACGTTGCCGCGTTGTCCAGTTTTGTCATGTTCTTACACACAGACGTCAGTGATATTACTATTCATTTTACGTCAATCACTTACATGTGTGTCTTAGGGCTCATTATCTATCACATAATGAATGCATCATTGTATTAACTTCCTATGATTCAGGGACACTTACATTGTTGTGCATAGCATCCTCGTGGGTACCAAATTAATTAAATGACTCTCTCTACCTTTGCTTATGATAATTCTGGGGTAACCTATGATTGATATTTACGTGGTTTTATCTCGAATAGAATTTTTGTATTATCGTGTTGTAGAAACATGATTAATCTTATTATTTTACTAGTTGCGCCCCGCGGTTTCACCCGCGTTCCCGAGGGATCGTATGTTTTCCCAGGTTAAAAAGTACCTTATGTGTCCAAAACATATTCTATAAGCATGCCAAATTTCGTCTAAATCACTTCAGTTGTTGAAGTGTGATTGAGTAACAAACATCCACCCAAACTCTCGCATTTATAATATTAGTAAGGATTAGTGAGATTTACGGATAAATGTCTACGCGATTGGGCCGCCGGTACCAGCGCTATGACCATCATTTTCCTTTTCATCATTACGTAATTAGACCCCTGAAGGATCGCCATACTGGTACAAATGACTAGGAAATTTGTGCCAGTATCTCCCGGTCTATAATGAATGTTATATAATTTATGTATTCACAATCATTGTTTTTTTATTGTTTTTTATACGATGAAGTCGGTAAACAAGCGTACGGCCCGCCTGATGGTAAGCCGTTACCGTAGCCACAGGGATGCCTACCCGCGTTATCGACCCTTCCCACCTCCCCGATGAGCTTTGGCTACCTTACTCACGCGCACAGAACAGATAAATAAGGTCCGTGCTCACGCGCATGGAACATAACAATAAGTTATTTTGGTGCGGTATTCTGTAAGGCACTTCCCCAGTCAAGCTGCTCTTTGAGCGAATAAACGCTATGCTATACCTGTCTTGAAATAATATTCACTAATGCGTTAATCAGACGCTGATTTATATGTCTTTAGCGTATTTCCAGCGTTTGCTTTATAATCTTGTAAGTTACTTAACTTACTCACAAATTCTACAGATGATGTATAAAAGCAAACCGTCTAAAAATGTAAATACGCTTCTCGTAATCTGAAATCCAAAATAACATAGGTACCTAGTCATAAAATATAAAATCCTTCAGTAAATCAATGTAGGTCACTACGTTATGTACGATCGCACTTGCCACTCATTCACCCAATTATAAATGAGCTCTGTGGCTTAAATGTTGCACCGACATGTTTGACGCATTCTTATTCTATTGGAGGCGACGAAGGTCAACTTATATTGGTTCTGGTGTAACATTTACAAATAGGTGTTCGTGGAATCGGTAGCAGCTCTGATAAATTGGCTCGTCCGACGTTTAAAGCTGTTGGTAAATATGATGATTCACATGTCATATATATTTACATACTTTTTAATGAATTATCAATAAAAATAATCAGTTATATTTGCATTGATAATCAATTTATCAGTTTTAGATTAAACTAGTACTGAGTCCGCTTAGATAACAATGTACAAACTCATCTTGACTTGCACATTTTGGATTGCAATAAGGTTTTGATAAAACTCAAATGGAATGTATTCTCTTATCTCAGATTCAAAGAAATACCTACATTTTTGCTAAAATTCACGGCGTTTTACAATAAATCTTGTAGCTCTCGATATTAGCATCAATTGTATACATACATGAATACTTGTAGACTTTTACCTGAGTAAGCAGTTTCGATACTATATTCGCTAAAAGGAAGTGCACTCTTAAAACAAGGAAGCGTTTTGTTGACTCATCTCAATGATAGTTCGAGTGATCAGGGAGAGTCGTAAACGGTTCCGATAAGTCAATGATTGTCGTCATCGCCATCCGCTGATAAGATAAATTGTACTATAATACTACAGTTTTAAATTCGGTAAAAAAACTTCTTGAATTTACATTAAAATTGTATATACGTCAATGACGTCAATTGTATTCCTTTGGTGTAATTTTTCTTAAAGCTTTGTAAAGATGTTAAGAAATATTTTCGCTACTTTTGCAATAAACGTTATATGAGTATTTTTTTTAAATAAAAAATTTAAAATTATCTTGTTTACAATATGTTTTGAAGATACTCAGCATTGACAAGTCACGCCATCATTGTCACTGCAAGAGTGTATGCCTTCATATATAGCATTATCCTTTACCAGTAATTCGCAAGCTCAATAGTGACATCATTTTAAAATACTGAAAACACAATAACCCGTATATTTACCTTATGTTGAGTAATATAATCAAGATTCAAAGGCAAGGTAATTTAAAAATCGATTCACAAACCGGATGCCGGATGTGTGTATTTATTATCAACGATAACAAAGTAGCATCATCGGTTTGTGATTAAGAAAAAAATTTATAAACCTCGCGGCTCAGTTTCTTTAATTTCCATTTTTTTTATTTGAATATAACCATATATTCAAATAAAAAAAATGGTATATAAAAAATATTGAGTAATAAAATAAACGACTAGCAAATTAGATATGGGACACATCTCTCAGATTACAGAATTCCGAGGCTTTTCTATAGAATAAAATGTATGTATCAATGTGTGAATCAGTGTGAATAATGTTGCATGCCATTCAAAAATACACTGTAGTAGTGAATAAACTGTACCTACATTTTGCCTACATTATAATTTTGTTTTGCCTCGTCACGTTAGTTTGTTTTTGTGGTTATGAAAACGATTATGCGGGTTATTGACTTAATAATGCAAATCGTTTCGTTAAATTATTGTGTCATAAACATGACTAATGCTTGAGTTTTCTGTAACAAAATCAAAAATATACCGGATATTGAGGTTTATTTTATAAAATCCGGTTATCCTTTTAAAGATCTATGTTATTGAGGAAAGACTAGTTTCGATAGACCTCTGTCGGGAAATCCCTCAGCTTAATCATTCTTAATGAATTATTCATGTTATGTGTATGGACTTAATTCGAAAGTTGGCGACTATTTTAAATCATGTAACACATAAATGCTGCATACAATCGTCGTATATACCACTTTTGAAGTCGGTAGTAAGGTCCGAAGGTCATTACCACTTGGAGTCATCGTTCTTGATTCATCGAAGTTATCTTTAGCTTCTGTCCTTGCATATACTTATGATGTGAATTTCTGAGTGGTAGGTACTGACAGCAACGAGTCAAACATAAAAAATATAAATACCTAACTACTATGTATTACTGCATCATGTTGCATGCATAGTTTTAGCATACTAACCTCATTATTCATAATAGATTTTTAACTAAATCAGTGTAATAGTGTGCCCCGTCTCACTCTTTCGATCACCAAATGTTCCGTGACCAAATGTCACCTGTCAGATAAAAACTTCGAAATTTTAGCTAAACAACGTTTGATAACTTTATTATGAATAAGGGGGTTAGTGTTTTGTAAATTTGGATCTACTAATGTTATTGATCGTACCATCTGCGGATTTGACTTGCACTTTTTTTAACGTTCCCCATAATAGTTTTTTAGACTGGTAATCACGGGTGCCGTCGGTGTCTGTTTTTTTCTATATTTAGCTGTAAGAGCTGTTCATTTGGATGTTCTTTATTCAAAGTATTCAAAGCATTGACATGTAATAATTTCTTACCAGCGCGGTTATTACGTACCTTTGTTGCAATCAGTTTCATATTGAAACCGGATCGATATAGCAGTATTCTGATATTTTATGATCTGGTAACTGCATATTATGCAAAAAGTTACTGCAAATGGATTCATTTTTGACATTACAAGGTACCTAACGTTATTTACGTACTGGTTGACTTTGTAAGGAATCGGCCGATTCTTGGTATTAATATCGCGGATTATAACAATTGTTGTTCTAAGAAAACCGCTTCCTATATCCTTATCCTGCACAGGAGATGAAGTTAATAAATCAATGTCACACCGAGATTTCTTGGGACGAAATTACAAGTTACATAACATGTTAGATCGGCTTAATAAAAGGTCTGACTCATGCAATTTGATCGTATTATTTTTTTATATATGACCTAGGTATTTCCAAAGGAATTTAATTTAATAAATGCTATTACAATTTGTGTTCTAATGAACAAGTGGTGTCAACATTGAAAAAATTGACAATTTTGGTAGCCTACCATATCATTCAATAGAGTCGAAAATCATTATGAATTGTTTAATGGCAGTGGAGTTGTAATGGGATCGTGTCAGAATAACTTTCAAGGCACATTTTTTAAAATGATATTAGATGTATTCAAAATAAGTAATATATTAAGAAATATAATATAATTTACATAAACGAATGCTAAGCTATATTTTAAGTGAATGAAACGCAAACAAAAAATTTGCACTAAATAATAATAATTTCTTTATTTGCATCATAGAGTAAAGTGTCTAGAGTGACAAGCCCCATACATTTGAGCGTGTCTCGGAACTTTGCCGAAATTTCGTATTAAACCTAGATGGCGCTTAATTTTGAGTATGATATAAGTCGCCAAAAAAAGACACGGGAGCGCTAATATCGTCTTACTGTAAAATCCATGCATTACATGATAACACTATAAATAGATGGCGTTGTTTAGCAATACGATAGATGGATTTGTTGACGACAGATACGGAATATGTGTAGATATAAGTAGAATTGTATAGATTGGATGACCGCGCTCACAATTTGTATTTTACTTGATCGAGCGAGACTTGTAGCTGTGCTTGTCGCCACACAAGTAGGTAGGTACAGAACGCATTAGCACAGCTTACTATAAGTAGGTTGGGTAGGTACACTATTTTAGATTATAATGGTATTATTTTAAGGATAAATTTTGATTAAAATGTTAGTCAATTTAATTAATTTTAAAATCACAGTTGAAGGGATTCTTTTTTCTTTTATTTACTTTCATTTGTTAGTTGTTAGGTTCTGGGTAGGTTCAGGACAACTAAGGCCCGGTTTCAATAATTTACCGACCGGTATCAGTTAAGATTTGTTAAAATTAAGACTCTTATATCTTTACTAAAAATGAAGCAAAGACCTCAAAGCTTTGCATATCAGACCCTCCCATATGGAAGTAGCTATCACAGGTATTAGCTTATGAAATGATCTATATGCCCAGTTTGGCAATAAAAAAACCTACCATTGGTAAGCAAAACGATTCGTTTTTGTTTATTGAAACCGGGCCTAAATCAAATTTTGAACCAACTTTCCATAGTCCTCTAACTGACGATGCATCATTTACTTACGGACTTTCTTTTTGAACGAGAAAATGAACAACACAACTAAAAAAAAAATACGGGAAAGAATGGAAAAATACGGGTAAATTCCCGAACGGCGGGAAAATACTCAAGTGGCTAGTTGTACCTAAAAAAATATTTTTAGATGCTTTTGATTGTTATTTTAATCATACTCGCTGTTGTATGTACCTACATTACCTACGCGCGGACCCACGCGGCGCGGACCTTGCGCGGACTGAACCGAGTATCACACTTCCCGACTTCGAGTCGGACGAGTACCTATGTACTACCATGGCGTGGTAATTGTGTGGGACCGCCGCCTGTCCCTGTAGTGGACAGTTTTTTAAAAACAATGCACTCCTTCATCACAAAAAAAATATATTTTTTATTGTATGATATATGTGTATGACCGTGGTATAACCCTAATAGAAATCTTGTTAAATGTTATTCAAACGATTTTGTTAAGGTGTCTCTCGCTATACCTACGCAAAATCTAGTAACTGTGACCATTTGAGTATTTTCCCAGCCAATGGGAAAATTCCCGGGTTTTTCCCACCAAATTGGAAATTTACTCGAAGTTGGGTTTATTCCCGGGAACAAACCCAACCGTAAACACAACTACTAAATACACCGTGACTTTTTATTCGTCTTAGAAACGCAGCCCACATTATGTACCCAAAGAATAGGTACTAATCATTAAGAAAAAAAATTGTTTTGGTCATTTGTATATTAAAAAAAATATATTATAATTTATTAGAGATTTTTATCCATAATTTGGTTTTATTTAATCATCTTACGTAGGGTGATTATACCAGTTCACGACCACTTAGTGGACTTACAATTTTTATACCTAGGTAGTAACATTACTCTTGGAAATGTAGTTTTACTAACCGATTTAAAAAAAGGAGGAGAACCTCCTCCTTTTTTCATATATATACAGGGTGTATTTTGCATGGTAACGCAAACTTCGCGAAAAGGCTACACCTAATGCCACTAATCAAATTGTGAAAGGCATTCACCTCGCTAATGATCGGTTATAGAAATTGTCATTTTCGAGCGCGCAATGTATTGTGAACACCGCGATTTAAACGCGCGATAACGTTGTGCCTACGTAGTATGTCGCTGACTGCAGGCGAATATCGCCATAAGACACCGTTTCTAGTTTTATTTACATTGCTACTTTTAGTGAAAGTAATGAATTAATAACTTATTTATTTTAAATCTCTTTGGGTTAGGTAAGAATAACGATTATGAACAGTCTAAAGTAAAAAAAACTTATTTTTTTTTTTAATTTGGGAAAAACCGACGAAAAATTCCAACATGGAGGAGTCCAGAATCATGTCCTGGACCCATGGTATCCGTTTGTGCGGCGATGTCCCTTACACCCTGTATATAGTCGATGCGTTTGTAATTTTTATTTATGTACGTTCACCGATTACTCGGTAACGGCTTATGCGATTTGGTTTTTTTTTATACCACTAAGGTGGCAAACAAGCATACGGCCCGCCTGATGGTAAGCAGTTACCGTAGCCTATGGACGCTTGCAACACCAGGGGCATCACTCGCGCGTTGCCGACCCTAAAGAAATCTCTTCACACTCTTTTTGAAGAACCCCATGATGTACTCCAATGGGAAAACCACGGCGGGGAGCTCATTCCACAATCTGAGCCCGCGCAATTCGAAACAATTCTGGTTTCAATATGTGAGGATGAACTCCCCGTCGATGGCGAGAGTTGCGATGGTGGAAAGTAGCTGTGGGCATCAAGTCGAACAATTCTTTAGAACACTCTCCGTTATACAAGCGGTAGAACACACATAAGGAGGCAAAGTCTCTCCTCAGACTAAGGGGCCAACGGTGCGTGAGATACACAAGTAGGTCACCAGTTGAGCGACTGTGGCGGAAGCCATATTGTCGGTCGCTCAACAACTCGTGATCCTCCAGGTATCTCAAAAGCTGCGTGTTGATCACACGCTCCATGACTTTTGAGAGAAGGGAGGTGATGGCGATAGGCCTGTTCCAGTTCGTCGGGTCTGATCTGTCGCCCTTTTTGGGTGCACGTGGGCAGTCTTCCACGAAGACGGGACTTCCTTTTTGGTGTAGGAAAGTGCGAAAAGACGCATCAATACTAGACACAATTCAGGAGCACACCGCTTCAGAACCACTGCCGGTATGCCGTCTGGCCCACTTGACTTATGGATGTCCAGAGAAAGCAGTTCCCGCCGGACCTCCCGTTGGGTAATGCTTATCTCCGGCATGGAGCTAGCATACTACGCGATGGTAGGCGGTGTGGCGCCCCTGTCATCCAAAGTCGAGTTCGAGGCAAAGAGAGAGCCCAAAAGGTCAGCTTTCTCCTTTGCACTATGGGCCAAGTTTCCGTCCGGCTTACGGAGTGGTGGCAAGGACGACTGGCAAAAGTTTCCTTCAGCAGCTTTGGCAAGAGACCAGAAAGCGTGACTTCCAGAGGGAAGGCCAGTCAGCCTCTCACCAAACCTACCGACGAAATCGAACTTAGCCGTAGCAGTCATTCATTTGGATGGTTTAAACTTTAAAATGTTTGCTGTTTTTTTTTATTGAAAAAGTTGAATTTTATTTGGATCAAAAATGATCTAACCGCCAAATTATTTTCACCTGTAAACAACTAAATTAAGTATACTAAAATAATAATAATAATAAACACTACTCTAAACTATACCTAATCTTTCAAAATTGACTGGTTTCGGAGGATCCTGGGGTTCTACCGCGTAACTTTGGTGGTAATTGTAACAAACACCATTTATGAATTTCATCCAATCAGGGCTCACGAATGGTTTTCGTCATGCCACGCACGTCATTGGATAAAATCAATAAATGGTGTTCGTTATGGTTACCACCAAAGATACGCAATAGCCCGGCTGGTGTGCTGCTACATTTCTACCATATTCCCAAAACTTGAAAAAAAAAATGTGAAGATTAGGTCACGACTGAGTTCCAACCCAGAATTCGGAGTGGTAAAAATAAAATGAAAAATAGTATATTTTCTTGTGTTCTTTTTAGTGAATCACAATTGCAAGTTTAAATGTATTATAATCGAAATTGCGGTGAAATCAAACCTGCTTGTCTTGAAAGTAAACAATTAATATTTTTGGAAAAAAAATGTCGATATAAAACGTCGTCCTATCAAACCCTATCATGGTGTTCAAATCGTAAAAATAAAATAAATAAATACTTAAGATGAGGAGCGGCAGACGTCTGACTTGCACAGCTTTGTCGCAAGTCATCTGTAGAGTCGTCGCTATCCAGTCACATCAGGTCCTGTCATAACATCCACAACCCGCACCTGACCAACACTACCAGGGTACGTTTTGCAAACAATACCACGTAACCAAACCACATGTTATGTGGCATCTGGTATTCAGCAATTATCACCAGATCCCCTTCAGCAAGGGGTTCTTTTACTCTAAACCACTTGTCATGTCGTGTTAGTGTCGGCAGGTTAACCCATCTCCACCACATTAAGTCAGCCAGCACCTGTATCTTGCTAGCCTCGTCATAGAAGTTGTGCTCAGAAAACTGTCCAAGTGACTTAGTCAGAAGAAAGTCGGTATTAGGGGTAAATTGTTTACATGGTCAAGCGGTACATGGCTCATTGAGTTCATGGTTAACAGTAGGCCCCTGCTACTGTTAACCATGAACTCAATGAGCCAGAAGAGTCTGGATACACGGGACTCTTTCTTTAAGCATCGCGGTTCAACTGTACATGTTGGACAGTTCTATATATACATGTGGCCGTGTGGCTCCCGGCATAGAATAGGGCCAACCCTTCCAATCCTGAGTGTCGTAAAAGGCGACTAAGGGAATACACCAGGGGACGGAAAACAGCGTCTACCTGAGTAACGTCATCACCACTGCGATCACCAACCCGCCTGCCAAGCGTGGTAATTACGGCAAAACCCCTTAATATGGTACACAACACACAGTCACGGCCCCTAGTCCCCGGGCTACGGTAGCGATCACGGTAACGGCGGGGCAGAGGGTGCTAAGAGTCTTCGGCAGAGATCCGACTACCAGCAACGACGACTTGACCTGGTAACATACAATGTACGGACTCTGAGGACCGACGAGAAGCTCATTGAGCTGGAGGAAGAAGTGGACAGGTTGCGATAGGATATAATGGGTTTATCAGAAGTCCGAAGAGGGGGAGCACACGATAATCCTTAAATCCGGCAACCTGTTCTTCTACCGGGAGGGTGATCACCTGTCTGTCACAGGGTTGTGTCGGGTTTAATGTCCGCAAGCCCCTCATCAAAAATATAGTGAGGATAGAGAGTGTCTCACCGAGAGTCGCATACCTGATACTCAGTATTACCAAACGGTATTCGCTGAAGGTCATCCAGGTATATGCTTCGACCTCATCACACCCAGATGACGAGATAGAGACATTGTCATACAATAATATCTCACGAGCCATACATGCTTCTAAAACTCACTATATGGTATTGATGGGGGACTTTAACGCGAAGCTAGGCATAAGAAATGACGATGAGCTGAGGGCAGTTTGGAATTGGGCAGAGGAATCCTAGGAGCCAACGGTTGGCTGACTTCATAGAGTTGGAGGGACTCTTTATGATGAACTCCTTTTTCAAAAAGCGGTCACACAGGAAATGAACCTGCCCCGATGGATCCACCAAAAACGAGATATACTTTATCTTGACGACAAAGTGGCAAATCTTCAGTGTTGTTTCTGTGATCAACAGGGTTAAGACCGGCAGCGACTACCAATTAGTAAGAGGCACACTGAACCTGAACATCCAGGTGGAGATGTCTGGTAAAGTCTACGCTCCAACTCCAAACTGCCTATATCCAGGACCCTGAAAGCTTTCAGCTCGAACTTCAGAATCGCTTTCAATGCCTGACAGCGGACGATACAAACAACAGGCTCGTGGAAACTGTCCATGCGGTAGGATCTAAATTCTTTAATAATAATAATACATTTATTTCAGATATAAAATCAATATACACAATTATTTAAAAACATATAACCCGCCGTACGAATAGAACCCAAAAACTCTCAGATGAAACATTCAAATTCATGAAGCGACGACGTGAAATGAGTTTGCAGTCTTCAGCTGATACAGCCGAATATCGGCAGCTAAATAGACAGATCTCAAACGCAATGTGACACGATATACGCCTCTTTAATAAGTCATTTATTGAAGAGGAAATAAAACAGGACTATTGGTCAAAGCTAACTGACCAAGCTGAAGACCGATACCGGCAACATCATTACGTCAAAGCCAGAGATCGAGAAGTTCTATGGACAGCTGTACACCTCGTCACCGAAACCAGATACATTACCAGTCAGTGACGCAAGAGCCAAGTTGACCCGATATTACGCCGAAGATATCCCGGACGTCAGCCTGTACGAGATTAGAATGGCTCTGAAACAGCTTAAAAACAACAAGGCGGCGGGTGAAGACGGAATTACAACAGAGCTTTAGAAAGCGGGTGGTAAACCGGTACTTGTAGTCCTTCAGAAGCTATTTTATTCCGTCATACACGAAGGTACAACGCCAAAGGTATGGAGTGGAAGCATGGTGGTACTCTTCTTTAAGAAAGGCGATAAGGCTCTATTGAAGAACTACTGCCCGATATCCCTCCTAATCCACGTTTATAATCTGTTTTTGAGAGTCATTACGAATCGTCTCGCTCGTAGGTTTGACGACTTCCAGCCGGCCGAACAAGCCGGTTTCCGTAAAGGCTTTAGTACCATAGACCACATACATACACTCCGCCAGATTATACAGAAGACTGAGGAGTATAATCGGCCATTATGCCTGGCGTATGTGGACTATGAGAAAGCCTTCGATTCAGTCGAGACATGGGCGGTGTTACAGAGTCTACAGCGATGCCAAATCGACTATCGCTATATCGAAGTGTTGAAGTGTTTGTACAGCAAAGCCACCATGTCGATCTGAGTCCAGGAGGTGAGTACGGTACCAATCCAGTTGCAGAAGGGTGTAAGACTCCCCGCCGTGTTTTTCCCATTGGAGTACAGCATGGGGTTCTTAAAAAAGGGTGTGAAGAGATTTCTTCAGGGTCGGCAACGCGCGAGTGATGCCCCTGGTGTTGCAAGCATCAATAGGCTACGGTAACTGCTTACCATCAGACGGGCCGTATGCTTGGCAAACAAGCATACGGCCCGTCTGATGGTAAGCTTATCAAAGCTTAGCAATCTTAGTGGTATAAAAAAAAAAAAAACCCGAAACTCTTCACCACTGTAATGGAGGATGTATTCAAGCTCTTGGACTGGAAGGGATATGGCATCAACTTCAATGGCGAACACATCACTCACCTTCGATTTGCCAATGCTATAGTCATAATGGTGGAATCGCTGGAAGCTTTGAACATCATGCTCAATGATCTCAACAGAGTTCCCAACAGGTAGGCCTCAAAATAAATATGGACAAGACAAAAATTATGTCTAATGTTCATATTCCGCCAATGCCGATGATTGTTGAGAGCACTGTTCTCGAAGTTTTAGACGAGTATGTTTACCTAAGATAAATTGTCCAACTAAGTAGGTCCAACTTCGACAAAGAGGTCAATCGAAGAATCCAACTTGGCTGGACAGCGTTCGGGAAGCTCCGGCACATCTTCACGTCTAAAATACCTCAGAGTCTGAAGACAAAGGTCTTCAAGTGCGTGTTACCAGTGGACCGACGATCTGGTCAAAATCGCTGGGCACCGCTGGATGCAAGTGGCCCAAAACCGTTCGAAGTGGAAGTTAATGGAAGGGAGGCCTATGTTCAGCAGTGGACATCCCTAGGTTGATATGATTATATATGCATATCGCCGAGAAAACTTCGTAAGCGCGATGCAGGATGTTGGAGCTGCATCTATCTATCGACGTGTGAACTCCATTATGTAGGTGGTTGCTACATTACTCCCTTCCTAGACCAGAGGTCGGTCTATTGTTGCGTCATTGTGTATAGCTTGCAAGTGCCTGTGCTTCTAGGAAGTCTGTAGCATGTCGAGGCTGAGCAGTATTCTGTTGCGTCGGTGCTGTGACGGGTTGAGCCATGGGAGTCCACGTAGTGCCGAGACTGCCACTCCGGCGAGGGTGAGCCAGTCGAAGAGATGCAGACGTATGCTGCGGTGGACAGTGCGGGCGATGAGTGCTGTCGCAGATGTGTGCCTTGCAGGACCAGGAAGCACAGTGAATCGGTTGCGTTGGAACTGGTTAAGGCGAAGCTGGATTGCTGTGTGACTGCTTGTCGGTGGGGAGTGATGAGCTTGGTAGCTGCTCAGAAGTGCTACTGCATGTTCTGTGATTGGAGGGTTGTGAATTTTCCCATCCAATACGTCGGGATCACCAATATGGATGTGCAAGGTTAAAAATGACATCTTCATTAAAAAGGGAAAATCTTCCGCCAGGCTGGGTCGTCGTGCCTGGGTACCGCGGTCCAACTATACATGTTGGACAAATGTATATACTGTGTTTGGTCTCGGAATAACGATATTTTAATGGCGTGTAGTGTAATACAACAAAATGTATCGACAAAACCATCTTCAAATAATGTCCATACCCTCTCCTGTTGGAATGGCCGCAATTTTAATTTTCTTATTTTTATTTAGATAGCTGTGCAGAAAAAATGCGATTGCTTTGCCTCTAAATGCCGTAAAGATACTGAAAAGGATTCATTTGAAAGGCAGTTACATCACCTATAAGAATTTTCAGTAAATTATTAACTGTACTTTGTACAAGCGGTAGAACACACATAAGGAGCTAAAGTCTCTCCTCAGACTGACAGGTCTTAAGAAATATCTTAGCTGTCTGGAAATTATTGAGAAATTTATGGAAAGATCTCCGCCCGTATTTCGGTCTGTCTATCTGTCTGCCACGAGCAAATATCTCAGTGGTCAGGAAATGGTTGAGGAACTTGTGGATAGATCTCATAGCGTAATTTAAGACAAATAATCCCGACCACGACACCACACAAAAAACGATACTACACCGCTTTTTCAACAGTTCGGGAAATAAAAAAATAATTTACCTCCACATACATAGACCCCTAACGGCTGATCGAACAATGAATGCATGTATGTTTCTGCCGATAAATTTTCAGATATTCTTTTTCGAATCTGAAACGGAAACTTTCCACAAATAGATGGGCTGATTCAAATACCAGATGAGTTATGCGGAACTTAGAGATACAATTTATTCTGATGTTAAAAATATTAAACATAAACCATGGAGTGGTTATGCGAGAGAGCCATTTGGACTCCCAAAACCGACAAAGCCGCTGCTATCAAAGAAATGTTGATAAAAGAAAGAAAGAAAGGTGTGGAAATAATTTATAATTCTGTTGCCACCATGGTCGATATTGATGAGTCGGAAATTATCCTGTAATTTTTTTTACTCCCTCAATCCACCGGGTCTTATGTGTCCTTATGTAGCGTGTAGGTGCTCCTATCATATATGCGTGTAGGTTTGGTTTATTTTCACTTTTGCTTTTCGTTATTATATCAAAACGATGATTTGTATAGTTTAAAAAGAAGGAAACTGTAATTGGCAATGTTTTAAAAGTATGTTTCAAACTGTACCTTTAATTTTAAGTGCTGTTGTTTCCATGATAATAAAATAAATAAATAAATAAATCATATTGATTAGAATTATACGGCCTCCAAAATTGAGCAATTGAATTAGACTACAAGTAGCAGCTTTTATTCCATTCTTATAACTTAAAAATAATATAATGATAGGTATGATGATTAAGTGCCGATAACTATCCTGTTTACCCTACTTACATTATCGTGCTATAATAACCACAGCAACGCAAGCGCGTGCGATGTTTTAGTGCGAGGGTAGGGGTTTGGATGGCGGAGCGGGAAGCAAGGTCACACCCCAGGTCATTGGCGACTCCACGCGCCGCCGGTCCTCATCTCTGGTGGACATGCAGCCTTATGCGAGTTCTCTGTCCGCGCGAAACAGTTTCAAAAGAAAAACATTGTGCCCATTTCTGCACAGATTTTGTCACGCGAAGTACCTACCTAACTCGCGTCTGTGCTCGCATCATCTATTTAGATGTATAGGTATCTGTAATACTGCTTTTTAGTTTAAAAACTTAAAGATCCGAGGTTCGATCCTCCGTGTAGGTATTCGTTTTTTTTTCATGTATAATGGATATACTTAATAAAAGAAAAACGATTTAGACACAATCTTTTTAAAATTAACAATATTCTTTTGAAATTCGTTCAATAACGGTATTTGAAAATAGTTCATTTTTGCGTTCGAAGACATACCTACCTACCTAGATTATTTCGTGTTCGCGCTGTTAGCTCTTGCCGGCTCTTGCGCAAGCTTACAAATTCGCCTACCGCCATCGACATAATAATAATATATCTCAATGGCCTACCGCATCAAGTCGTTGAGCGTTTAAAAGCTAGGACCAATTGAAAGTCTAACTAAAATAATAGTATTTTTTTTAAATGTTAACACATATCTAGTTTTTGATTATTAGCATTATTATTATTCATTTTCTAATTACTACTATCTACTATGTACGTACTGTCTAATATTACAACGCCATCTAACGGTTGTCTTTGCGTTATTAAGATCGCAAATGAGATTCAATGATAAGGTTTTCTTCAGAATGCGTTTTCACTTTTAAATCGTTTAAAAATCGTGGATTCAATACCCGTAGTGACATCTACATAGCCTACGAGAACTAAGCAACGGTGCTACGCTTTTTTGTATGGGCTTGCTTGTCCTTATCTATTCGTCCATGATTTGCATACAACATTACAGCTTATTTTTGAATCCATAGACTAAACAACCGATAGCTTTATTAAATTACTAGCAGCGAAACCCGGCGTTGCTCGGGTTAAAATACATCGCATGTTTAATGGTATAAAAAATATATAAGGATAATTTTTTTAACATATTATAGATTTCTATTTTCGATATTGAGAGACTTTACAGAACATTCAAATAGTTTGTTTTTTTTTTTACTCGACTGCAATCACAATTGAACTGACGAAAAGTCACTGAATTTCGATTTATATACCGAAATGTCCAGTACCAGATCACTCTAGAATATTTAGATGTACATCACTTCGATTTGGTTTTTATAGATCAATAATAACACTCGTACACATTTTGGAACTTTCCAGACCAATCCAAAAATTCTCGATCATAATAAATTGCACTCATTTATGAACTTCCCAGATAATTCGGAAAATTTCTAGAACGTTCTCGAATATTCTTACTCGATAATAACAGTTTTGGGACATTTTGGAACTTTCTAGATGAAGCCAGAAATTTGTAGAACTTTCTCAAACATTCTATATCGATTATAATAGTTTGCATTCACTCTAGAATTTTCTAGATCATTATTTATCCAGATATTTGTTGAACTTTCTAGAACATTCCAGATCGATTATAACCGTTTTACACATTTTGGAACTTTCCATTCCAGAAATTTTGAGATCTTTTCAGAAGTCCTCATGCGTTAGAAAAGGACAGCAATATATGTTATAACATTTTCGCCACCCACAACCACCCCCTTCCACCCACCGCGACCAGACTCCCTTACTACCACCTGGAGACCAAGGGGTATTTACCACCCCAACGGGAAGTTGATTGGGGTTGGTGGTGATTGAGAAAACTGCGTATTTACGTACCCACAAAAGCATTTTATATATATTATTAGATTTATCAAATTTATACAAACGACACTTGTTTGTCAAGGTTAAAACTGGTATTATTATAGAATTTCGTTTGATATAATTAATTGTAATATATTAATTATATTTAGCCTGTCCTTTACATTATCAAAACATATTAAACACGTATTTTTTCTTTCGTCAATCAAACGAAAAATTACGAAGATGTGATGGTGTGTTGAAGTTCCGCGTGACGTCACACCATGGTACACTTTTCACAAACAAGTGACGTCATGACCCCTACCCCCGATCTTTGACGCGCTTTTTCTTTGTAAATTCTTATTGATTTGATAAAGCAAAAAATACGTGTCCAATATTTTTTGATTATCGAGTCTAACTGGCGAACTAATTAGAATTATTATTTCATTATCCAGGCCACATTCCCAGACACCAAAAAAAGTGTAGTAAGATGTCAATGGCTTCTTTATAATCGTAATAACATAATTACCGAATTATAGAACCCAACTCAAGGCAATTACTTGTCGAGATTAGGTACAGTCACGGAAATAACTCGATAAATGTAATTGCGCCTTCCAGTGTAGAGATATTTATTGTGCTCGCATTGGACTTACTCCAAATTACTTCTTGTGTTTACTACTTTTGTTACTTTTATTTATGAACTATGCAGATTAAATCTGAATTTAAACCAATGCATGCAGGCACTCACGAATCACGATCTATTGATGTTGATACCATTTCTTCTGTGGATTTCAAATAAAATATTTGCTTACATATTGCTCTCTGGTAGTGTCGTCGAGAGCCATGAGGAAGGTCAACGATTAGAATCCAACAATGAGCTCGAGCTTAAAGAAATGGTGAGGAATCCATAGCACAATAGCACACTTTGTAGTATCAGCATAGTTGGCTATCACCACAGAATATTCAATAGTACTACGTACAGAAAACCCACTTCGAAAACGACATTTAAATAAAAAGCGACTTTTGGAACGATACAATAAAGTACAATCCAATCGCGCAGCGCTGCGCGCCTAAAATTATATTCACCTACAACTTCCCTCTCTTTCTATCGTATAACTCTATCCTGTATGACGCTGTAACGTATCGGATTTTAACCCTAAGGCTGGTACGTTAATAAGAAAAATGGATAAATGAAACAACCTCTACTGGCATAGAATTCCTATATTATTATTTAACTACATAAACAGTTATTCATTTTAAGTTAATTTTATACAAACAGATATTTTAAATAAATGCCACAGCTTCTCAGCCAGAGAATGTGGGTAACCTGAGATGAATTGCATTACCAATTACATAAGTTTAAATAAAGTATAAGGGCGCCAAAAGCAGAGACGGCTGCTTTACCGAAGAAAAAATCAGGTAAAAGTTTTAATTAAAGGATATGTGTAGCACCAACATGATCCGTTGACAGTAGATCAAGTCCCAACTGAACCATTTGATGGGATGTGAGCCCCAGCCGAACACATAGATGGGATCTTGAACCCCAACCAAACACATAGATGGTATCTTGAACCTCAACCAAACATATAGATGGTATCTTGAACCCCAACCAAACACCTCCTGTAATTGATTTGTCAATTACAGTAACATCATAATAAAGTAGTATGAAAGAGGGAAAACCTAACCTCCAAAACATAAATTTGATGTAAAATGAATAAGAAAAGTTAATTATGTATTGTTTTGTATTATAACACAAATATAATCAAATTGATGATAAGTTTTATCTTTTATTTAATTTGGAATGATTGAATCTATGAGGGAAAAATAACCTAATAACCTCATGTAGCACCTAGCTTTCTAAATACTTAAAATATCACTTTTAATAGGCCTAGCATGTGGATAGTTCGTAGGAAATAAGTAATACATACCTTTGTGAAAATAAAGGAGGCTTAAATGAAGAAGATGGAATGAATTCCTAACAACTCCACACCACGCGTCATGGATCGATTGTGGATCCCTCCTCCAGCACAATTCTGTAGAAAACCACGAAATAAATACCGAGGCACTATTAAAACCAAAGAACAAAGCTTCCAAGAGATCAAACTTACCAAAAAAATAGTAGAAGATCACATATTGAAAAATTTACGTGCGCACTGCACGTCGTCAGGATCGAAAAAGACAGGCTCCTTAGCCATTTTTTATAACTTGGAGAATTTCAGAGAGGGTTACAGTAGAAAACGTAATCCGTACATCTGTTGAAAACTACGAGACACTGAGGTCAAAACCTTATTAACTTGAATGTTTTATTAAAGAAAAACGATGTCTGAAAGACCAAAAAGCACAGGAACAGTGTTTTATTGATAAATACAATGTTTATAAACTTTAATTCGTATTATTTGTAAAGAAACAATAAAAACGTCAACTAAATTGCGAAGTTATTAATATTTCTGTCAAAACCGATTATTCGTTTTATTCGCTGGAAACCCTAACTTTTCTATAGGTCACAGACAATAAATCAACTTGTAACATTAAAAGTTTCGTTCGAAAACGAATCGGTTTCGTTCAGAAACATATCGATTAATCGATAGAAAATCAATATTTTATTCCTGTATTTCAATAAAATAGGAGGAATAATTAAAGATATGTTCATTTAACGAAACATTGATTAATTGGCTAAATCCCAATAAATATTAAGAGGCTACAGACAATTAATCAAGTAAAAGCATTAAACTTGATTTAAAAAAGAACGATTCATCGACTGAAAAATCGAATGATAATCGAAAGTTATTATAAAAATTAAATAATAAAAAACCCATTTTTACTACGTTACACGACCCCCCCTGTCAGAAGAATTTTGCGTATATGAAAGCAAAATTCAAGCTGCCCTCAGCTTGAAAACACCTCAGCTCGAAAAATCTATCGATATCGATAACTGAAAGATAACTCCAAGTCACACTAAATTCTAAAATAAAAAATACCAACCGGATACAACGACAATCAAGTTGTAACCAAAAAAAACAACAAATATAAGAAAGCAAAATTCAAGCTGCCCTCAGCTTGAAAACACCTCAGCTCGAAAAATAAAAATCGATAACTGAAAGAAAACTCTAACTCACACTAAATTCTAAAATAAAAATTACCAACCGGATACAACGACAATCAAGTTGTAACCAAAAAAACAACAAACTATAAGTAATCATAAACCAGTAAACACAAGACTAATGAAATACAAACCACCCTATCAAATCCAACACTCAATACTACATCCTACCAATAGTAAAGAACTTAAAAAGAAAAACTACTCCATCAACAAACCGAACCCACGAACAAAGGAAAACCAAAAGTTGGAGATCATAACTCCCACAACTTAACAAAATTAATAGTAATGCAGGAAAAATGTACCTAACATTAACTAATACAAATTAAAAAAGAAACGCAACCCTAAACGCAATATATAAATCCCAACCAGTTATACATAAATAGTTAATAGAAATATAATAAATAAATATAATAATGGATGTAATAACAACTTAATATGTACTCTTGATTTACTAATAGACAATAAGCGATAACACACATAATCTAACTGTGGTTACGCCTCACCATATTAAACAAAAGAATTAAGAAGCAAGAAAACCCATTTTAGAATTTTAAATGATCAATGGTTAAAAGGCTTAATTTTAAAGAGGTAACCAACCGCCTCTAGTATAATGGCTTATTTAGAGGAGTTACTAACCGCTCCGGACAAAGGCTTATATTTTAAAGAGGTTATCAACCGCCTCTAGTAGAATGGCTTATTTATTTTACATAGGAGTTACCAACCGCTCCTAACCCACTATATTTACTAAATACCCAAAGTGGTCACTACCCAAATAAAAATTAATCCAACATTTCAACATCCCTCAAGTGAATAAAGTATTTTATAATACATACATAATTATATCAATAAATAAAGACACTAAATAATAATCATAAAATATATAACCCCAAAACTATCTTAACTTTAACTATCCATTCCAGTAATCCAATCCAAAAAATAACCAACTGCCAGGACTAATGTTCTACATTCCAAAAATAAACCTACTTGTCCGGGCTATAGTTTATAAGATAAGAACCTTTTAAAATTATTATATAAATTTAACCTTTAACCTTGGCCACCTCCTTTTAAATATCGGATATGACAAGCCCATAACAACCATTACTTGAGAAATCGGGTCGGTTATACATCAAACCAAACCAAAAGATTCCACGAGCAGACTACACGAGAGTCAATAGCGGTGTGATATAATTAATATCACAACCATGAAGAACGTTGGCCACCTCCTTTTAAATATCGGAAATGCCAAGCCTATATCAACCATTACTTCCACATCCGAGTCGGTTATACATCGAACCGAACCGAAAGGAAGAATACACGACAGAAGCGCGAGAGTCCTTAGCGGTGGTGATGTGAGTATCATCATCACAACCGTGAAGTGTGGCTCCCACCTTCAGCAAAACATCATCGAGTCAGAACCTAAAATAAAAAATACTGGATCCCGAATCCAAGAAACGACGAAACGCCCGAACAACTACTTCAACCGAAAGAAAAGGACAATTAACCCTATAATTATAACGACTACAAACTATCGATACACTTTTAAGATAAGAACACACATAAGTTCAAGACGAACTTTCAAATTTAAATTAAGAGTTCTTAATAGTATAAACAACGATGCAACAACATCAGCAGGCACGGTGTCCCTAATGCGAACCTCATATGCAAGCTTATATTTATGTAAAGCTTGGAAAGCTAAAGAACGATCATCCATTTTAAAACAAGTGAAATAGTCACTGAACCGGAAGCAATATCTTAGAAAATATAAGTTAAGTAATGATAAAGTTAAGTAAAAGTCAAGCAACAGTAATGATAAATAACTGCAATGTAAAATAGCAGTAAGGTTAAATAATTGTCAAGATAAGTAGCCTGATACACACATCAATACGCAATAAGCATAAGCAGTAAGCACCACATTAATACAGCTAGCTTAAGGTGCTAGGTATCAAAAGCAAAGAAAAAAAAATTAAATCTTCAGAAAAAAAACTTATTTTTAATTATTATTTGAAAATTAAGCAAAGTTAATTAATTCTGAAAATGCAAAAACGATGGGTGTGAACCCTTATTACAGGATTTCCTAAACAGCCAAAAAGCAGAAGTTGAAAAAGTTGAAAATTTCCCCGACTTGAAAAAAGTAAAAAATAATTTTAATTCAAAAAGTTCCAATGGGAATATTAAGAAAGAAAGCTGTAATAGTGGCAAATGATGAGTGTGTACCAGATATTTAGTTAAAAGTAGCATAATGTTTAAGATAAATATTAAAATGTAAAGATTTCATTTTAATCACCGCACTATTTTGCAAGTCATCTCAAGTTAAGAGAAAAAACATTAGTTAAATATTTAAATTATAGCACAGTATGCATACATAAGACACAGATAGTATAATTTGTAATGTAAAACACAGATCTGCAAGAAACTTAAGGTAATACTCAATAAACACAGTTCCGCAGTAAACTTATGAAATACTTATAGTAAACACAATTTTTGACATATTTAAAACAACATGACAATCATCTCAGGTTACTCGCCACCACGTACGGGCGTCACTGTAACGTATCGGATTTTAACCCTAAGGCTGGTACGTTAATAAGAAAAATGGATAAATGAAACAACCTCTACTGGCATAGAATTCCTATATTATTATTTAACTACATAAACAGTTATTCATTTTAAGTTAATTTTATACAAACAGATATTTTAAATAAATGCCACAGCTTCTCAGCCAGAGAATGTGGGTAACCTGAGATGAATTGCATTACCAATTACATAAGTTTAAATAAAGTATAAGGGCGCCAAAAGCAGAGACGGCTGCTTTACCGAAGAAAAAATCAGGTAAAAGTTTTAATTAAAGGATATGTGTAGCACCAACATGATCCGTTGACAGTAGATCAAGTCCCAACTGAACCATTTGATGGGATGTGAGCCCCAGCCGAACACATAGATGGGATCTTGAACCCCAACCAAACACATAGATGGTATCTTGAACCTCAACCAAACATATAGATGGTATCTTGAACCCCAACCAAACACCTCCTGTAATTGATTTGTCAATTACAGTAACATCATAATAAAGTAGTATGAAAGAGGGAAAACCTAACCTCCAAAACATAAATTTGATGTAAAATGAATAAGAAAAGTTAATTATGTATTGTTTTGTATTATAACACAAATATAATCAAATTGATGATAAGTTTTATCTTTTATTTAATTTGGAATGATTGAATCTATGAGGGAAAAATAACCTAATAACCTCATGTAGCACCTAGCTTTCTAAATACTTAAAATATCACTTTTAATAGGCCTAGCATGTGGATAGTTCGTAGGAAATAAGTAATACATACCTTTGTGAAAATAAAGGAGGCTTAAATGAAGAAGATGGAATGAATTCCTAACAACTCCACACCACGCGTCATGGATCGATTGTGGATCCCTCCTCCAGCACAATTCTGTAGAAAACCACGAAATAAATACCGAGGCACTATTAAAACCAAAGAACAAAGCTTCCAAGAGATCAAACTTACCAAAAAAATAGTAGAAGATCACATATTGAAAAATTTACGTGCGCACTGCACGTCGTCAGGATCGAAAAAGACAGGCTCCTTAGCCATTTTTTATAACTTGGAGAATTTCAGAGAGGGTTACAGTAGAAAACGTAATCCGTACATCTGTTGAAAACTACGAGACACTGAGGTCAAAAACCTTATTAACTTGAATGTTTTATTAAAGAAAAACGATGTCTGAAAGACCAAAAAGCACAGGAACAGTGTTTTATTGATAAATACAATGTTTATAAACTTTAATTCGTATTATTTGTAAAGAAACAATAAAAACGTCAACTAAATTGCGAAGTTATTAATATTTCTGTCAAAACCGATTATTCGTTTTATTCGCTGGAAACCCTAACTTTTCTATAGGTCACAGACAATAAATCAACTTGTAACATTAAAAGTTTCGTTCGAAAACGAATCGGTTTCGTTCAGAAACATATCGATTAATCGATAGAAAATCAATATTTTATTCCTGTATTTCAATAAAATAGGAGGAATAATTAAAGATATGTTCATTTAACGAAACATTGATTAATTGGCTAAATCCCAATAAATATTAAGAGGCTACAGACAATTAATCAAGTAAAAGCATTAAACTTGATTTAAAAAAGAACGATTCATCGACTGAAAAATCGAATGATAATCGAAAGTTATTATAAAAATTAAATAATAAAAAACCCATTTTTACTACGTTACACGCGGCACGTGTTACGGTAGGGTTGTCTAATGACGTATTATGAATCTTCAATATTTCCTTATCGGTTATGTATGTGTCTATTACTATTCTCCTTTCGTGAATAATGACATTTAAAATATCCTAGCTAACTAGTATTAGAGCAGAAAGTTAATACAACTATTTTGGTGAAGGGTTTTAGTACATGCATACATGCACATAAAATCTGGAATGACTGACGACGGGACAAGAACGGCACGACTACCTAGTCCAGGGCCGTCAGCCGAAATTCACAACGTTTGTTATTAATAATCTTCAAGTTTGTTATATAAAAAATAATAAAGTTAAAGAATTAATCAAAAAAGGATATACTGAGTAAGTAATAACAATTAGAATTGTTAAATTTTTCTGAATATTATTGTACTGATTTTTGAAATAATGGTTTGTTAAATCTTAGTTATTCTAAAAAGGTAGAAGTAAAATCTATACTAATGTATATAATCATTAGTGTATAATAATATAGTATTATAAAGACGTAACATTGGTTTGTTTGTATATTTGAAGAGGGAACTCTCTCTATTCTGGAACTACTAACAGTTTCTTAAAAAAACATCAAAATCGGTTCATAAATGACGAAGTTATCCGCGAACACACATAAAAAAAAAAATACCTACAGTCGAATTGAGAAACCTCTTCCTTTTTTTGAAGTCGGTTAAAAATCATTCACATGAGTTGTTGAGGTCTAAGTGGCCCGTTTAGACAAAAGGGTGTCTTTTGGTCGCACTATATTTGGCTCTTTTTTTTGACACACTGGTATGCTATCAAAACGGGCCTATTTGATCTTGCCGACTTTAATAAAGTCAGAAAGGACATTAGGAAAATACAATGAAACAACAACAAAAAAATCTAGTACTATGAAAACAACGATACCAACACGAGATTGTGTTATAATAAGAACAATAAACACTTGATATAAGTACGTAGGTATTTATACCCACACGCGTCTTTCGCTGCGGGCGCGGTGCAACCGACTAGCGTTAGTCCGGTAGTCCGTATGCGCGCGATCGTACCTAAACATGGGAGTGAGACAGGCCTGCTATCACCCTCAAGATGAAAATCAAGCACTTACAGGTGTATTGCGATAGCTGCAATTGAGAGATAGTTTCTTTAGACTAAAAATGTAAACTTACTGAGTTTCTTCCCTGTTCTTCTCAGTTGAAGGCCGACTTTCGAAATGGTGGCCTTAATTGAATAAATGCCTTTGAATTAGACTTTATGGCTAGCTTTTGTGTTTTTACCACATTTGGCATACATATCTTTACTGACCACACTGAAAAAAAAGGTTCTACAAAACTAGTAGTAGTTATGTAAGTTGACGTTTTTAGTCGGGAAACTAACTTTACATACATTTAATCAAATAATTTAGTAATGAACCAAAACTAGTTTTGTTACTGGTAAGTTTTAGTTCGAAAGTCACTCTGTTTAGGTTATTGGTCGTCAAATTTTGTGTTACTGTTAAATAAAGAAAAATACATAACAAAAAATAAATTACTTACTTATTTTTTTACCATTGTATTCACCGCAACGTACCTATAGATATCACTTCATCATTCAATCAGTTGTTGATACACTGAGTTGAGATGGAGTACCTACAGACATAATGGATGCCATAACGTGTGTGAACAGCGACCACCCGAGCTGAACAGCATACAGGCTACAGGCTACAGCTAACACAATTACTGCTAATGGAGCTCCTTGTCTGTTCTAAGTCCTAGAACATTGTTCTACGCCATTCTAACCTTTAACAATACTTTTGTACGCCATCTTTTTTGTTTTATCTTCTGAATTTTATTGGATACGATTTATATTAATTGTCAAAAGCGGAATACTTTATAATGGTACTTATGTATACTTAAATTTATTTAATTCACTGTTCGTAATAATAATAAAAAAATCTAAGATATTTGTGTAAATGTCGAATGTAATCTCATTCATAATTTTATCGTATTTAGTTTCTTACCGCCTTACTCATAAAACACAATTTAACTAATATATATTATATACTGATTAATTAAATGCGTAAATAACTTCACAACGTGACATTATTTACGTGATCATTTAATCAGTAGATTAGTTAAATATCGTTTTAAGATAGGGGGTAAAGATAAGCTAAACTGAAATGTAAATATTTACTTCACATGATTTTTATCTTTTCTTTTCGATGCTCAAGTTCCTAATAAATTATTTTACGACCTTTTTTGTACAAAAAATTATAAAGTAGTCTTAGGTGTTCCGCAAAAGGTTAATCCATGGTCAATCCACATTACGGTCACATTACTGATCAAACGGAACAATTTTTGTTCAAAATTTTATTTTATATAATAGTCATGTTATAACTGTGTATCAAAAATTTATAAAAATACCCTTTACGAACGAAGTTGCCCAGGAATCATTGTAAGATTTATTCCCGTTCATTCCACGAACGGGGAATAACCTTCTCTTATCTCGGTGTCGATTGATAGTAATCATTTCCAAAGAGGGCGCTCCGTTCGTTTGAACCCACAAGCCACCTATCTCCATGTACTCGACTGGTTCAAAATGGTTCACCTTTCTGTTGTCTATATTTGTTTGAGTTGTTTATTTTGAAGATTCGACTTTATCGTTTTGATATTTGGATGTTTATTTGGATATCTATGATTCAGGTTACAGTGCTTTAGCCTTAGATGAAATGAAAGTTACCTTTTAAGTATATTTTTATTGTTTTTAATCTTCTTCTAAATTATAATAGAGTTTCTATTTTGACGAGATAAATGTAACGAATTAAATCATGGTGGAATATTGCAAGCAAGTTGTTATGCTACAAAAACATGTGGCACTTACGAGTTTGTGCTTAAAGGTTATATTTGACTGACCCTTCGAGCATATCACGTTCTAAATTAAACAAAATTCTAGTTTACGCGTCTCTCATCCTTCTACAAATTGCTTAATGTTTAAGCTCTTCTAGATTCTTGTTTGGATTCACGCGCCGTTGTTTGTTTTGTTCACAAACACGACACGTGTGTAGGTATTATCTGTTTGCTCCTAACTGGCTCCCGCGTTTAAAACAACCACGCAAACACGAATACCTAACCTAGTGCGTTATTTGATTAGGTATCGTTTGCCGTATATACCTCGTTTATCCTGTAGGTTTTTCTTTTAGGTAATTAAAGACAATATAACCAATAGGAAGCGCTCGTGGTGTAGCATGATTAGCTGTTCTTAATCGATCGGCAAAGTAAAGCTACGCCTGTCGTGGTCGGTACCTGGATGGGTGACCGCCTAGTGGTATTTCAAATCGTGCGTTTCCGTGCTTCGAAAGGCACGTAAAGCCGTTGGTCCCGGTTATCACTTAATTGTGATAGTCGTTAAGCTAGTCGGATGCCTCCTAGGCGGCTTGAAAAATTCCAACAGTAGGTTGACCACTAGCCTACCTCCACCGATCCGCAGTGGGCACGCGTGGTGGAGTATTGCCCATTCCCTTTCACTTTCATTTGTGAAAGGAGGCCTGTGCTCAGCAGTGGGACGTTATAGGCTGATGATGATGAACCAATAATAATCAAACTTTCAAAATCATTTATTCAAATAGACCTTCGCTCGCAGTTATGAAAAGTCTGACTCTAATACTCTGTATTTGTCACAAAACAGTGCATACAATCCTTATTCTAATAATAATAATAACACAAAATATTCTAATGGTGAATTCTTAACAATACTTACCTAAATACTTTACTTATGAAAACACTATTTATTAAACTAATATGCTGATAAAATTTTCACGTAAACGTCAACTTACTGTCACTGTCAAACAATGTGATGTTTACGTGAGAGCATTTAGGTAATTAGTATATTGGTTAAGGCGGCCCTCTGTGGCCGGCGCAACTTCAACGCAAGCATAGTCTAAAAGCTTGTTGTTTTATCTAACGTAATGTTTGACTGCGAAAAAAGAGAGACAGCATCAGAGCCGTCGGTTATCAGTCGGTAAATTCCGCTGATCACTCGCGGCCGCTTCGCTAGGTCGTCATTCATGATTTCGCATTCATAAAACTTGTTCCAGGAGTATACTTCTTGTGAAAAAATCTTACAAGTTTGTGAAAAAAATGTTAGTTATTTAGAATCTCCAATACATTTGCAAGCCTGGTATCTAAATGTTTTCTTAACTTTTACAATTTATAGGTACATTAGATATGGCCAAAGTTCAGGCAAAAACGCTGTTTTTCGGAGGCTTTGACTGAATTTGTTTCATACTTTTTTTTAATTACGCCTAGTTACATGGCTAGATATAGTGCACAAGATACTTATTTGTTCAAAACATCTAACGAAAAATGTTTAACAACGCCGTAATAAGTACAGAGGTTTTGTATGAAAAGTATGACGAATTGAGTACTCTTAAATAACGTTTTTTATGGGGCGTTTTATTATTTGTAAGGGGTTATATCTATACAATCTTAACTATCAATTGCAATCAAACTGATGCATCTTAATAAAGGTGTATCAATCGCTTGGATATTTTGGTACGATGTACTTGAATGGTTGTGTAAAAGACCAATAAGACAGAATTTCACCAATATAGTATCGTGTCGTGTGTGTCCTATATTTTTTCTATAGCTTTTGTCTGTTAGTAAAAGACCGAGATGATGACCTTTTTATCCGACCACCGTGAAGCAAAAAGGAGGGTTATCGGGCTTCTAAAATGCATTCTTATAAAACATTTTGTTGGTGCCGAATAATGGTACTTATAATAATACTACAAAAACTGTTTATCTGTATAAAAAGTTCATAACATCAACCCAAAACAATATGCTGAAGTGAAGTTATCGCGTAGCTTAATCGGGAAGTGATGGACAGCACAGCAATTGGTTATTGACATTTTTAAAAATATTGCCACATTCAATATTTTGTTTCTGACAACCCGCCCATCATTAAATTATATTGGTTCGTAAAAGGAAAGGTTAACTGATGACGTAGTTCATATTTATAGACCCAAAACTATTTTCACAAATAGCAGTAACATTTTTGGAGGACTACTACAATTTCGTTTTATCCTTACTATCCTTCCTCCTTACTAATATTATTTAAGAGAGGTAGAGCATAGCGTTTATTCCTTCTAAGAGGAGCTCGACTGGCGAAGTACCTCCACCATACAGAATACCGCAGCCAAATAACTTTATGTAGTGTAAAGTTGTGTTCCTGCGCGTGAGTAAGGTTGCCAGAGCTCATAGGGGAGGGGGGGAAGGTCGGTAACGCGTGAGCGATGCTATGTGTGTTGCAAGCGTCCATATGGGTATGGTAACCGCTTACCATCAGGCGGACCGTAGGCTTACTTGCCGAATTGGTCGTATATAAAAAAAACGAAAGTTTGTACGTATGAATGTTTGTTACTCTTTCACGCAAAAACTACTGAACGGATTTGGATGAAATTTGGCACACAGATAGAATATGATCTGTATTAACACATACGGTACTTTTTATCCCAGGAAAATATACGATCCCTCGGGAATGCGGGTGAAACCGCGCGGGACTAAATCGAGACCGCTTTTGTTACCTACATGTGTGGTTTCGTTATCCCGTGTTTTTACATGGATAGATCCTTGAATGAAATAAGAATAAAAAAAAACAATTTTAAGTTTCATTAAAAATGCACCAGTCTGGTATTTTAATTGTACCATAATGTAAAATAAACAACGATATAGCGAAAATGCACTTGTAACCAATATAAGAATGAGGTCAGTTAATCCAATGTGAAGTGTTCATTATTGATTCAGGATAACAGTATCTTATCTATATTTTATTGTCTATACAAGTCTTATCTAATATTCCTTTAGACTTCCAGTCTAAGATATATAATTTGCAATATTATTAACCAGTTCAAAATATCTAGCTATATTTACCTGTTATAAAGTATTTGGCTCTGAGAGAATAGAATCTAGGTTATTGTTTAGCTTTCCGATAATTTTATCGAAATTGTTAACGTAATTTAGTGACAAAGATTTTGTATTTTGATCTTTATTAGCATTTTTGGGGCGATCAGATTAAAATATACCTTTAGATTTTCTCGGAATCTTATTACTATATAGTATTATAGTATGTAAAGGTGCGTTTACGCTACGCGTATCGAGTACGAGCCGAGCACACGTGGAGCACGAATTCGTGTAGCGTAGACGGACTTGTGAGCCTCGAACGAACGTTCGGCTCGCGCTCGACTGCGCTCCGCCAATTGTCTGTTTTTTGACGAACACAGGGATTTGCATCGCGCTCGTGTTGTAGACTCGTTATGTATGTCCACTTTGTCATCGTGAGCGCCGACCGAAGAGCGGCTCGGCTCGTGCTGGGTTCGCGTAGCGTAGACGCACCATAATACTTTTTACATCGTGTTGCTCTTTATTGATTTTTCTTTACTATGTCGGAAACTTTACCGTTAGTGCCAACAACAACTGTGTAATACCTACTATAAATGTATAGTTTTAAGACAGGTAGAGCATAGCGTTATTTCACTCAAAGAGCAGCTTGACTGGGGAAGTACCTAAATCTTGCAGAATACAGCAGTCAAATAACTTTATGTTGTATTCCTGCGCGAGAGTAAGGTCGCCAGAGCTCATTGAAGAGGGGAAAGGTCGGTAACGTGTGAGTAATGCCTCGTGTGTTGCAAACGTCCATATGGCTACGTTAACCGCTTACCATCGGGCGGGCCGTATGCTTGTTTACACGTCGCAAAAATTGTACAAACGCATAGAAGTTTACAGAAGTCACAAAAAATATTTTTGATATAATACTTAGCTTATAAAAACTTTTATATAATTTCATTATTGTGTTGATAATTATTGCTTTCCAACACAAAGCTAACATCGATTGATAAAAAAAATAATGAATGACGGGATCCCGGGGCGAAAGAAATTATCCATTTTGTAAGTATTTATTGGATTAAACGTTTTAATCCCCAATCTCTCACGTTTTTCACCCCTCGGTCTAAGTAATTAATTTTGTTATTTCGTATTATTGGAAATTAGGGCACGTTTTTATGCATCGACAATTTATTTGAAGATTGATCAAATAATTTCAATGTGGAATTGGGGTGAAAATCATTTATTTGATTTGGATAAATAAAGTGCTATTCCGAATATAAAGGTAATTCAGTTTTATTGGATTAGTGTTTTGTTTCGCGACACCTGAATGTGTGATAAATACAATTGAAATACTATCTCTTATATACTACTCCCTTATTCATAATCGCTTTTTAACTAAATCAGTGTAATAGTGTCGTCCGTCTCACTCTTTCGATCACCAAATGTCACCTGTCAGATAGACTTCAGAATTTAGCTAATCAACGTTTGATAACTTTATTATGAATAAGGGGGTAGTGTATACATCCTGTAAATTTATTTATAGTTACATTCTTCCAGAAATACTCTCATGGTAAACTTTTTCAATCATAAAAGTTTAATCAAATTTTAATTAAAGTTCAGAAACTTTTAAGTTATAACTGCAGACATGGGGCGACTTTCAAGTTCAATCAAATGGGCAAGCAATCCCTGTAGAGCAAATGGTGAATTGGAAAGAAATGGCATGACGTAGACGTGTTGACTGTGCAAACATCAGATGGGAAATGAAATGAAATGAACGAGCGCAACCGGGTGACACTTAGGGTTGCCACCTACACCATCGAATTGGGAAGGAAAATGAGGACCCGCCCCAGAGCGCCTCGCACCTCTATGACGACCATCCACTATGCAATTTATATAAAAGAAGGCATTTTTTAGGTATATTTATTGTAGCCGACCTGTTTGGTATAATTATCCAAAGTTCTATTTTATATTAATTGTATTGTATCTTTGTTTAGGACTCCATGATGGCTCTTGAGAGTTAAACCGGTTGGTTGATAAGAAAATAGTACTTATAACTTAAAAATCTTTCTATTATGTATATTAAGTATGTATTTACAAACAAAAAGTAGTATATGTATTATATCAGTTATCTGGTTTCCATATTACAAGCTCTGCTTAGTTTGGGATCAGATGACCGTGTGTGAGGAATGTCCCAGGATATTTATTTATTTATTTATTATAGACGCAAAGGCATTCAGTGAAAGTTCAAAAACTTATTATAGGTAAGCTTCATTTTCATGTAACACTATATCCACCAAACTAGAGTCGTCGAAGTTAATGTTTTCCCAATAAACTTGACAACCCTACTGATACCCCTTGGCGTAACCGTTGTTGCCAACCCTCGCAAATGTTTACCTTCTATTATCTTTCACGCGATCTGCAACTTGACGAGAATATCTTACCCGAAGGGTTGTCACGTGACTATATTTACAATAAGCTCTCTGTATATTTGAAAAGTTATGTATTTATAAAACTGTAGATTATGAACTGTAGCTTATTTTCTCATTTCCATCGTAAACATTTTCTCAATTTGTGTCCCGACTTAAACCTATTACCTACGCTTTATAATAAATTTATAAATTAAATAATTTGTTCTTTTCTTTGTAGTTAAGATTTGAGGTAAAATTCGTCTAAAGTTATTATGGTTTTGAATTTAGGGATGTAAAATTAAATCTTGTTTAGAAAACTTATTCTATGTTTATTTTAATGTCGAAAAAATAATTTCAAATGTTTATTATACTCATTTAGCTTTGTCTGTCTTAATTATGTCTGACTATGTTAATATCATTTAGTATATCAGTTATCTGGTTTCCAGTTCCAGTTCTATTTTTTATGTCAAGAGGTTGTCAAATAGGCAGATGGGCCTCCTGATGGAAAGTGGCCACCGCCACCTATACACATTTGCAATACCATGGAGATAGCCAATGTCTTGCCGACTTTGAAGAGCTCTTTTTACGCCTCTTTTGAAGAACCCCATAGGTATTTTAGCGCTGAGGGAAAATTAATGGGGAGCTCATTCCACATCCTAATGATTCTACTTAGTTCGGGATCAGTAGTCTGTGAAAGAAATAATAATAATAATGTTTGTTTCATCTCCACAAATTACATTGTACAATAAATGCAGTTGACAACAAAAAATGCCAACATTCGTAATTTGTGGGAGATCTGGAATCTAAACTAAGCCTAGGCCTGTATTTTTGAGCACCAAGCCCCCCAATACATCATAGTGTGCAGTTATCAACATGGAGCGAGACACGTATGTGTGATTGACTGTAGTTTTTTTTGTATGTGTTGGTGTATATGTATGCGTGCGTGTGTGGGGGTGTGTGTTTGTGTGTATGTGTTAGTGTTTGTGTTAATGTCCAAGGTTTTTGGTTTATTATATAATTCTCCTGCATATTTATACAATGCTGTGGTGATATCGAGTGTTATTATTTTGTAAATAGCCCATACCCAGTAATAACATAACAAAAATTTATACCCCGGCAACGGGGCTAAAGAAAGCTAGTTTTTATTTTATTATAATGTTCGCTTTATTTTATCGTTCTAAATTAATTAGCAATTCGAATGCAAAATGATCCGCTCCTTAAATTGTAACAAAATGGCTAAGCTAATATTGTTTGTCAAAGGCAAGCAGTGGGCGAGCTTTGAACGGATAGTCAGAGATTATATGAAGTATCCTCATTTCTCTGCCGGGGGGATGTAGGCAATCTCAACAGCAATCATAGCGTTATTGAATATACGTCCGCTTTTATATATTTAGCCTTAAGGTGGGTCATAGTTTAAATTATAAGGAATTCTTGGCCATCTAGTTATAACTTCATGTAGACATAGGTTCGTAATATGTCACAGTGTACAGAGTTTAAGTTTAAATATAAAAAAGTCATTTATTCAGTTTAGGCCCTTATGAACGTTAAGTTTGTTCATACAGTTGAATTTACCACCGGTTCGGAATAAACTTATACTGAGAAGACTCCGGCAAGAAACTCAGCAAGGCCTTTTCTTTGTGGAAGATCTTTTCATTACAGCTTTTGTTCCAAATACTTATACAATAAACATTATTATGCTTATTCATACAATTGTCACTTAATCAGGGGGGATGCAAGTGCAGAGAGAAGCTACTACAACCATATATTCTTATCTAAAGCAAATGAAAAGTTTAATACCCTTTCATCTATCGACATTATCTTAAAAGTTTGTATAAAAACTGTGAATTGCTAATGTGATACTAAGAAAAAAAAAATCTAATCAGTCCATCAATTAGATTATCAAAAAATATCGTACACGTATTTTTTGATTTATCAAATCAATAAAAAATTCAAAGAAAGTGCGTCAAAGTTGGACGGGGCTTGGACGTCACTTGTTTGTGAAAAACCATGGCGTGACGTCACGCGGAACTTCAACACACCATATCTTCGTCATTTTTTATTAGATTGATTTAAGAAAAAATACGTGTCTAATATTTTTGATAATGTAAATGACGGACTAAACAGAATTTTCAGGCCACTAGAGTATTTTGACACTGACTGGATATTGGTAAGGTGGTTAGGTCCGTTTGTTTGTTATTTATTCGGTTTGCCTCTACATATCTTCTTTATATCACCAGGCTAATGGTTCACCTATGGATATTAGAAATACCAGAGGGATGCTCACCTTTACAGAGCCTTTCCAGATCACACCGGGAGGTCCTTTGCGATAGATTTCCAACTTGTTGGTAGTGGTATATAAAAAAAAAAAGTCAAGAAGGTAGGTACTATTAGTACCTTACCGACGTGTTATGGTAACTCCACGATACTTTCCATAACCAAACGCTCAAATAGTCCATAAAAGGTTATCTTTTAGGTTATTTTTGTTCTCTTATCATTATTATTGCTGATAAACTTGATAAAGCCTTATTTTGTTTTCTATATAGGGTTTATATATGTGTTTGTTAAAGAAAACCCAAAATAATTCTTCAGATTGTTGTAGTTAAATAACTTAAACAGAGAGTAAATACTAGAGCGAAGAAAGGCGTTGTAAATGAGAGCAGTCGTAACTAACGAGACTTATTTATAAGCGGTTCACGTCACTTCAGGACCCCGAAGAGAATAATTCAACGGAAAACTGTAGTTTTGTCACTTACTTCCTTTTTTATGTAAAACCATATGCCAATTAGTACTACTGTTTTGTTTGAGACTAATGATTATATTGCAACGAGAATAAAAATTACGTATCTTTTGTTTTTTTTTTTTTCAATCATGTGGTGTGACAATAAAGTTTTATCTATCTATCTACCTATATCCGATCCAACCGACTACTATCATCTAGTTATTTTCTTCAATAGTATCCCATACAATATTAATATAATAGTATGTACCTACTGTGTGTGATATTACTTTGAAAATGCTTAGAAAATATTGCGTAAACATTTCATTGAGAGTATTTGAGTAGAAATATTTTTTCACATATAATCTTCTTCACTAACATTTCTCATAGGCATACGATTTTTTTATTATTATTTATTTTATACCTATAGAGAACCTTACTATCCATATAAGAAAAGATATTTAATTATTTGTTTAACTATTTTTATTATTAGGTACACACGGCTACACATCAAGCTATACATTTCCAGTATAAGCTGATTTCGCATTGTATAGAATTTGTGACCATTGGGAGGTCAGCCTATACTGGAAATGTATAGCTTGATGTGTAGCCGTGTGTACTATTTGTAGCAAAATGTTTGTTAGTAATCTGTTTTAATTTGCCACAAATAATTTTCTTTTCTTTTTTTGAAAAGGGTGCATAGCAACACGATTCAATATTTACAAAAAACATTTTATAACCGTTAAATACTGTCATATGATATTACGGCATTCACAAAATGGTACATCAAATTACCTAATTGAGAAGATTCCGTGTATATAAAGTGTCCGTCGCCGTCGGTCGGGCAAAGTGTCGCGTGTGTGGGAGTATCTTATCTTCGGCTGTCACCGACGAGCTACCGGCTTCGAGCCGCGGAGTCGCGGGCATCGATATCTCGTCATGTCCCTTAGATAAGCCGTACAGGGTATTAAATACACGCTTTATGGAGACTCTTCAGAAGTACGGTGCATATTTTAACGACTTAGGTGACGCAGATTTTTGATGTTGTGTATACTCTCATGCAAACAGTCGTTGTATTCCACCCAATTTGCTAAATAAACTACTGATTGATCGGCTGGTTCTGTAAATTGATTACACGGCTATGACGTAATGTCATACAACTTGTATATTATTATTATATGTACATAAGAGATATGTCATCAGCGTAACGGTATAGACCTACATTCTTCACATACATTTTCTTAGTATCTAGGATGTTAGTTAACACTTGGTGATTGATGTTTGTTTGGCTAACACCTACTGTACTAGTGTACTTACCTACTATGTGTACAGGCGTGTGATTCTATGTTTAATTAGTAGTCCATAGATAAATAATTGTATGTGTACTTTTTGACAATCTTGATAGATAATTTTATTTTGGAACATATAGGCGTATTTAAAATATTTTATCGTCAATTTAGAACAAAAAAAAAATTGTTTCATAAAAATATTTGCATCCATCAATGACCTGCATATCATAATGTCAAAAATCCCAATTATGAAGAGTCATAGTGTGAACTGTGAACACGACGAAATTATTAATTTAGACCAATTACATGTCGTCACGCCCACGTCTCGTTAAGTATGCGGATTCCTTAATTCATTTCACCGCTTGTTTCTGTTCGGAACAGATAAGGTGCTGAGTAGGATGGAAATGTTCCACTTCCTCGTACGTGTTAAACCTCGACACTCTATAGGCGTTTGATTCTGTCAACCACGATGTACCCAACTGATATGGCGCGTTGTGAATCTTCGTTCCCACAGAAAAGAAAGTATGGCCCCGAAGATTAACGAAGGAATGCTTAAAACTTACAATCAACCTTAGATCACCATTAAATATAAGGTTCAATATACACTGCAGCTGTTAGTTCCGTCTCACTTGCAAGTCACGCCCCTCCGCACGGCGCGTGCTAACATGGCGGCGGCTACCGACCAATAGCGTTTCCCGCGCTTTGAAATAGTATCTTCTGCGCAGGTACATCGGTAAGCCACATTAGTTGGGTATTACTGTACCTACAACTATTAAATAAAGTCGTAAACGTAAATAGTGTAAATTGTTTCCTGGATTCTTGGCAGCAGTATTTGATGCGTGGTAGGTAATAATATTTTGTGGTAATAGATAGCTATTAAATTTACTTTCTCTTGGATATAAAGGCAAATTTATTAGTCGTTTATTTTTATAAGAGAGTTCGACCACCCTGAAATTGGCATATAGAAAAATATATTAGCTTTTTATTAAACAATATGTAGGTGTGTCGGTGGGAATATATTTTTAACGCGTTTCTACAAAGCCACAGTCTAATTTATTAAACGTATACTTTACAAAACACACTGACCGAGCCGTTGTACCTTCAGTAACAAAAAACAATGCAATTTACATGAAGGACACGCAGTGGAACCTTCGGCTCTATGTAAGAATAAATAACTAATAAAGCCCGATAAGGCACCAGTCTCTACGGAGGCCACTTAAAGAGATTGCCCTGAGGCCTCCACGAGGCACATTCATTCTCTCCAGATAGGATTCAGTTAATATGAGCATTCTCAGCAAAAAAATACTACTAGTGCCGAAATAAATATTGTTTAATGCGGAGCGACGCGCTATATAAGTGCTCAGATAAGACAGAACATAAAATAACCCTATTAAGAAGAAATAAAATTAGACTATTCTGAGAATTGCGAAATAAAAATGCTAAAAGTTTTTTGAGTTAAGTAACTTTAGATGAATTTCGGCGTATTCAAAAAGTAATCTTACTAATTATTTCCAGGAAATGATTCCGTGAATAATTCAAATATGATGCTATTATTTTAGTGGTTCAAACTTTGAGTATAACTTCAACTCAACGAGTTACGAGTCAAAGGAAATTCGATCCTTTGTTCCGCCATTTCACTAGAGCTATGAACCAAAGGATTATTGAATTACATTTCCAGTTACCGAGTTCATTCCAGTATCAGTGTCAGAAACAATGCTGTTATACTATACCCCGCGGGGCTTACAAGATGAGCCATTGCATTCTTGTCAAGACTTATTTTGATTGAAAAGCTGATTTATGTACTTAGAATAAGCGTTATGTCTCTATCCGTTGAAAGGATGAAATTAAGGTGAACATATCACCATAACAAGTACCTACACTAAATAATATCAAAGATGCCTAAATAAATACAATATAAGTTGTAACGTTGCACTTGCAAGTTACATAAATAAATATAAGTATAGTTAGAAAACCTTTAATAAAACTTAATTACACTTAAATTAAAATAATATTTACAACTTATTCTAAAACATAATTAAATATAACCTATTAAACTAATAAAACCTAAAAATCTAAATACTTAATAAATATTATTGTACGGAATCTACAAGTACGTATTAATGATGATGGTTTCCGCACCTACGCATCCCTAACAAATCTAACGGGTTTGCGAGCTGCGCCGGCGCGGCGGCCAACGCCCAGTCGTTCAGTTCGAGAATTCTCCACGGCCAGTGCGCTTTGAGACTTCACAGGTGACGGCTGCGTCACTTGCTTCGAATTTTGTATCTAGTTTAATATCACGTGGAATCCCGCTAGGGTAAGTTCCCATGTATTATCTATCTGATTCTCCATTGTAAGGTGTTCTAGCTTTCTATCTTTCCTATCCATGCTAGCGCTGCTTCCTTTTTATTGTTTGTCAGGGACACTGTAACCTAGATTCAAACCTACCTACACAGTTGCGCAGCAAACGCTTTAGCCTTTTGTTTCTGGCCTTCCAGGATTTACGTCTACATTTACGCCTACCTTGCATCTACCTATGCAGCTTGATAACTAGCTGTGGAACGCTGAGGGACCTACCTCCTGTACTGCCTGCCTGGACTACCTACTCCCGCTGACATCCTGGGAGCTGGACCAGACCGAAGCGAAAACTGAAGCTGCTACTTCTACCTTAGTTCAGGCCAGTGTTCCCCCTGTTAAAAACTGTACCCCCTGTGAAATCTGGACGTGAGGCGGCCACAGAATTTTAGGCAATTAAATGTTTCATTGGACTAATTTCCATTGTTTCATTTAATCGAACCCTACCTACCTATCTGTTGGCGTCCCCCTAAGGGACTTGCCACAGTGGCGCTCTTTACGTGTGTTTCTAGTGGCCTATTCACGTCTAGATTATTCCAGAAGTCAGCAGCTAGTACAATCATCTATCTACCTACATATTGTACTGTGAACGTGAAGGTGACATTGCAGAATAGCGAACTGGTACGTACTATCTTATTTTATTTTTTTATGTGACCGCTTACCCTGATGTTTTCTTTTCTCATTTTTCATTACCTATCATTGTTAACTGCTACGTATTAGTATCTTCCTACTAATTGTGTTAATGATTGAGTAATTTTGTTATATAGTAACTATTTGAATATTCTAAACCGTTATTATTAGTACCTACCTACTGATAATAATTAATATATGCTAAAACTAAATTGTAAAATTAAATCTATTGTTTGTTATACGTAACAGTTCGCATACCTAAATTCATTCATTTCATACCTTTTCGTTTCTTTCATCTTTTCGTTTTCATTTCATTGTCATTCATTCAAAAAAAAAAAAAAAAAAAACATTTCAATTTTAATTTTATTTGCTTTGACCATCACCTAATCGTAGATAAGCTTATTTTCTCATCTTGTAAAGAACACCAATCATTCATTTCTCATTATATTCATTAACTACTTAAGTAAATCGTCTAGTTAATCATGGGAACTCATACTATTAAATTCTTTTTGCTAAACAAAAACGAATTAACCTACGAAGTACTCATTAGAGGCGAGGAACCTGCATCAACCGTACTTGGATTACGTAAACAAATAAATAAATTAACACCGCTTATACCTACTTCTGATATTTGTGAATCTGGAATCGATCCGGATATTGATATTTCTGGCGTTAGCACTTCCTTAAGTGAATTTACATCGCGAGTTAAATCGTTAGAGGAGAAGTACGATTCAAATCTCTTTGAACGCACTAGAGCGTTGGGTAATCATCTATATCACCGTCTAAAAAGAATAGATTGCACGGACTCTAAACATTTAGAAAGAGTGAGGGCTTTGTCGAAAAATGTTACGAACTTGATTAATAAAATTTTTACTATTAATAAATCGGCTAATCCGATTCCTAGCTGTGAGCCTGTTGTAGACGTTGAACAGACATCGTCGTCGCTAGACTCTGTACAAAACGTAACGATACATTGTGACCGCTCGCATTTAAATGATATACAAAAAATAAAATTTAACGGCAAAACGTGTGTACATGCATTTGTCCAGAGAGTGAACGAGTGTAGTACTGCTAGAAACATATCGCCTTCTAAATTAATGAACTATGCTACGGAAATATTCACGGACGATGCGTTACATTGGTTTCGTAGTATTAAAGACAGTGTTACTACTTGGGATGAGTTAATTTCTTTACTGATTGAGGATTTTAGTCATTTTGATTTCGACTACCGGCTATTGTCTGAGATACGAAACAGAACACAGGGTGATTCTGAAAATATTACTATATATTTTGCTAAAATGTCTGAATTATTTTCCAGGCTAACTAAAAAGATTTCTGAACAAGAGAAATTAGACATCTTAATGCACAATATTAGACCGTGTTACTCTAGCGTACTAGCTTCTAATTCTTCAACTATCAATTCTATCGATAATTTAAGAACCATTTGTAAGAACTTTGAAAAAATTCAGTCTTTGACTTCTCAATTTAAAGAACCTCCTAGAGTGTCTACTGATACGTTAGCTCCTGATCTAGCATTTTCAAAAACGTCTGAACCTAGTACTAGCAGATCTAATACATATAATCAAAATAGATACAATAGTTACAATTCTAATAAATCTAATAGTAATTTTTACAACAAGAAATATAACTATAAAAATCAACCAACAAATAATACTAATTATTCAGGTGTAGCTGCTATTGCTTCTTCTAATTCTAATACTAAAAATGTTTTCTGCCCTCGCTGCCGTAACTCTGAACACTCTTTGAAGCAATGTAAAGCTGATAGGTTCCCCATTTGCTTTAAATGTGGAACAATGAATGTCACTTACCCTGAATGTCCTAAATGTAAATCTCAATCTAATTCAAAAAACTAGCTACTGAAGATTGCTGTAATATAAATGAGGTAAAAAACTTAACTAAAACTACTGATTCTACTAAAACTAAAAATTTTGATGAAAAGGATTGGAAAGCCTGGCTTTCAACTATTAAAATTTTCTTTTCTAGTTATTTCATTACAACAATCTTCGATAAAAAACCTATTGATGATGTTCGTCCTTACGCGGCTATCCAAGTAGGCGACAAAAACCTCTGCGGTTTACTCGATTCTGGTTCTACAGTAACTATTCTAGGTAATAATGCTCATCTAAATTTAATTTCACTAGGTCATACAGTCATTAATAACGATGTTGTGAGAACTTTTACTGCTGCTGGTGGACAAAGTATGGTTTCTATAGGATACATTAATCTTCCAGTTACTTTTGAAAACCAATTTCACTTACTAAAAGCATACGTTGTTCCGACTGTTAAATCAAATTTAATTCTAGGCATTGATTTTTGGACAAAATTTAATCTATTTCCTAAATTTTCAAATTCTATATCTCTGCACGATGCTACTAGTTATGATGGTGATGTGACTACTGTAACTGATGCTAAAAGTATACTACAGTCCTATAATGAACTAACTGAATGTCAGCGAGTTACTGCTGATAACATTATAGAACAGTTTAAAAATATCTCAACTGAAAAACGTGGTTTAGGTAGAACTAACTTAGTATCACATACTATTGATACTGGCGATGCCTTACCTATTCGGCAAAGATACTATCGCGTTTCGCCTGAAAAACAACGTATCTTATCTGAACAACTAGACGAGATGCTGTCGCTGGGTGTCGTTGAGGAATGTGAGAGTCCATGGTCTTCACCTGTATTATTAACTCCTAAGAAGGATGGCAAGCTCAGATTCTGTCTAGACAGTCGTAAGCTAAATTCTGTTACGAAAAAAGACGCATATAAATTACCTTATATTTCAGAAATTCTAGATAACCTAAAAAATGCTAAATACCTAAGTAGCATAGACCTATCTAAGGCCTACTGGCAAGTGCCTATTTCTGAGAATGATCGGAATAAAACTGCATTCTATATTCCTCATCGTGGCACCTTTAGATTTGTGACTATGCCCTTCGGATTGACAAATTCTCCCGCTACTCAACAAAGACTTGTTGATACTCTTTTCTATGGGCCTGAATTTGAAAACTCAGTCTTTGTATACATCGATGATATCGTCATATGCTCGGCTCAATTCGAAAATCACATTTCCCTGCTTTTAAAAGTAATTAAGAAACTAACAATGGCTAATCTGACTATTAACTACGAAAAATCCGTATTTTTCCGTACGGAACTTAAATATCTAGGCTATGTTGTTGATTCTAAAGGTCTTCACGTCGATCCTAATAAAATTGACACCATTTTAAATTACCCTACTCCTACAAATAAAAAAGAAGTAAAAAGATTTCTAGGAATTGCTTCTTGGTACCGTAAATTTGTCCCTAAATTTAGCTCTATTGCTGGTCCTTTGAATAAGCTAACTTCTACTAATAAAAAATCTAATCCTTTTCTTTGGACTACTGAAGCTGAGGAGTCTTTCACTAAACTCAAAGAACTTCTTGTATCTGCCCCAATCCTATCATGCCCTAACTTTGACCTACCGTTCGAAGTACACACTGACGCTAGTGACTATGGTGTTGGAGGATTACTAACGCAGACTATTGACGGAGTTGAACATCCTATCGCCTACACTAGTAGAACCTTGACAGGTCCAGAGAAAAACTATAGCATCACTGAGAGAGAGGCTCTTGCTGTCTTGGTGGCTTTGGAACACTGGAGATGCTATCTCGATAATGGTACTAAGTTTACTGTCTATACAGACCATTCAGCACTCAAGTGGTTTCTTAATCTAAATAACCCTACTGGACGCTTAGCTAGATGGGGTGTTCGTCTATCTGCATTTAACTTTGAAATGAAACACCGTCGAGGTGTTGATAATATTATACCGGATGCTTTGTCTCGCGTTTGCCAAATTTCAGCCATTGATAATAATCTAAACACTACATTAACTACAAATGATCAATGGTATCTAAACATATACAATGGTTCTCAAAATTCTCCTACCTCTTTTCCAAACTACTTAGTCAAGAATAATCGTTTATTTCGCTTCATGAAAACTCATCATCCTCTAAATAAAGAGTTCGAGTGGAAAGAAGTTGTTCCTGCAGAATATAGAACAAAAATTATATCTGAAAACCATTCTGAACCAACCGCTGGTCATTTTGGTATTTTTAAAACTTATAAGCGCATCAGTCTTAGGTACTACTGGCCTGGTATGCACGCTAACGTAGTAACAGCTGTAACATCCTGTGATACCTGTATATCACATAAACACCAAAACCACGCTGCCTTAGGTGAAATGGGTCGGCCCAAACACTGTTCGAGACCTTTTCAAACTATAAGCATAGATTTAGTAGGACCTCTACCGCCTACTAGAAAACTAAACTGCTACATCTTAGTCGTGACTTGTTGTTTTAGTAAGTATTGCTTATTATTTCCAATCAAGCGCGCGACTGCAGAAATTGTTACTAAGATCTTAGAAGAACAAGTATTTCTAATACATGGCATTCCTTCTACTGTGATACTTGATAACGGTAAACAATTTATAAGTGCTACGTTAAAACAGATGTTTGAAAAATATAAAGTACCTAAATTACACTTCACTCCTAAGTATTCACCTCATGTTAATACAGTTGAACGCTACAATAAGACTGTTATGACTGCTATCTCCACATTTATTTCTAACGATCAACGTATTTGGGATCAACTTGTACCAAAAATCCAATTCGCTGTGAATAGTTCTGTAAACGAGGTAACAGGCTACACTCCTTCCTTTCTAGTGTACGGGCGTGAATTAGTTACTTGTGGTTCACATTATATCGATACTGAGAACGATAACGACGTCATCTTTCAACCTCGAGATTCCTACGCTGAGAATATTGGTGTGCTTTCTAGTATCTTTAATAAAGTACAATCACTACTACTACAGGCTCATAGTAGGAATTGTCAACAATATAATTTACGCAGAAGACCTGCTGAATTTAATATTGGTGACGTTATCTGGAAAAGGACTTTTTATCAAAGTGATAAAGACAAGTATTTTAATAAAAAATTAGCTCCTAAATTCATAAAATGTAAAATCATTGATAAAAAGTCTCCTCTGGTCTATGAATTAGCAGATATGTCTGGAAAACTACTAGGTTCCTGGCATATCAAAGATATGAAACTTATTAACTATAAAGAATAAAATAAAACCTATATACTAGCCTTAAAATTAGATTAAAACTATTACCTAAACTGTAGTGTACTAAAGAAACATAAGTATTTTAGTACACCTAACTTATTGTTTGAGTATAACTTAAAATTTACTAATTATACTCTGTTTGTAAGGATCTCAAGTCATTAATAGTAAGATTTGATGATGTTATGAAAGAAGATGGTATGATGCGCGAAGTATAGAATGTAGTCTGTGAGTAATGATAAGTTTAGTATGAAATAATAGGTAGTAGTCGGATTTTGCAGTCTAGTATGCAAAATCCTTCGTTTTTTGGCGGGGTACTGTAACGTTGCACTTGCAAGTTACATAAATAAATATAAGTATAGTTAGAAAACCTTTAATAAAACTTAATTACACTTAAATTAAAATAATATTTACAACTTATTCTAAAACATAATTAAATATAACCTATTAAACTAATAAAACCTAAAAATCTAAATACTTAATAAATATTATTGTACGGAATCTACAAGTACGTATTAATGATGATGGTTTCCGCACCTACGCATCCCTAACAAATCTAACGGGTTTGCGAGCTGCGCCGGCGCGGCGGCCAACGCCCAGTCGTTCAGTTCGAGAATTCTCCACGGCCAGTGCGCTTTGAGACTTCACAGGTGACGGCTGCGTCACTTGCTTCGAATTTTGTATCTAGTTTAATATCACGTGGAATCCCGCTAGGGTAAGTTCCCATGTATTATCTATCTGATTCTCCATTGTAAGGTGTTCTAGCTTTCTATCTTTCCTATCCATGCTAGCGCTGCTTCCTTTTTATTGTTTGTCAGGGACACTGTAACCTAGATTCAAACCTACCTACACAGTTGCGCAGCAAACGCTTTAGCCTTTTGTTTCTGGCCTTCCAGGATTTACGTCTACATTTACGCCTACCTTGCATCTACCTATGCAGCTTGATAACTAGCTGTGGAACGCTGAGGGACCTACCTCCTGTACTGCCTGCCTGGACTACCTACTCCCGCTGACATCCTGGGAGCTGGACCAGACCGAAGCGAAAACTGAAGCTGCTACTTCTACCTTAGTTCAGGCCAGTGTTCCCCCTGTTAAAAACTGTACCCCCTGTGAAATCTGGACGTGAGGCGGCCACAGAATTTTAGGCAATTAAATGTTTCATTGGACTAATTTCCATTGTTTCATTTAATCGAACCCTACCTACCTATCTGTTGGCGTCCCCCTAAGGGACTTGCCACAAAGTCATATTATTTGATATTCTTTGACGAGATAATTCGTAACGTAAAATAAAAAAAACGGCTAAGTGCGAATCGGAGTCGCACACGGAGGGTTCCGTATAATAATATTATCTAACTCAAATTGACTATGAAATGAATAGTAGGCGCAACAAAAAAAAAAACACCAAAAGAAGACGTTTCTTGTATGGGGGCATATACCTATTTCATTTTTATTATTTGTTGTTATAGCGGCAATAGAAATACATATTCTGTGTGTGTCTACCTATTACGGTTCATGAGATACAGTCCACTGACAGACAGACAGACGGACGGACGGACGGACGGATGGACGGATGGATGGATGGACGGATGGACGGACGGATGGACGGACGGACGGACAGCGGAGTCTTATGAATAGGGTCCCGTCGGCACACTTTGGGTACGGAACTCTAAAAACGACAAGAAATTGACATTATCCTCTATACATCGACGTGTATGGGAAATTCAAGTGTCAAATACCTACGTCAATTTCCGAATAGAGTGGGGATCGTCTCCAAAATATTTGCTTACTATTACCTGCCACACTCCTGCTGCTGTCAACCATTTTGTCGAACAAAATAGCCTTTTGAATAAATCCTTAGTGGCGCCCAACGTGTGACCGTAGCTTATTCAAAATTTTAACACCATTTAGAAATAAATTGCTACATTATGTAACACTAATTACTTACACGATGATGTTTAATCAATTTTGCTAAATACAGCTAGAATTACCTGTACTTATTTACTTTAACACCAAACTACCTTGGAATGGTTCGTGGAATTTTAGTGTAGCTGTTGCATGTTCCAATCCCCTATCGTTTATCAAGGCTAGAAAATTACTAGTTAGTGAATGTTTTGAAGTTATTATAGTTTGAAAGTTCTGGTTTGAAACCCTGGTTTTATGTGCCAAAAGCATAGCCTAGTGAATTAATATCAAAGAGAAGTCTTTAATATTTTGGTTCGTGGACTCTATAGTACCTAGTGGAAAGAAAACTTCTGGTCATAAATATAGAGTGGCAACTTCCAAAGCAGATTTCAATCTTGAAATTTAAAGAAAAATACTAGCAAATGAATATTAGAGCAGAACTTTGTGAATAAAATTTAACTCTCTGAATGACACTGATTTCAAACGCGTTTCATATAAATATGCAGATAAGAAAAAATCTAAGTTATTTGACCTGATTATAAATCAGATTTCAGGAATGATACGACTGAGTCATCGATAAAACGGATGCAATCGAACTTATCGTATTTGTATGAACGCTCTAAAATGAGTTGCATTTTTGAAACCTCTTGTAAGGTCGTCAGTTTTGTCTTTATAATTTACAAGCTTTTATTTAACTTGCAATGTATGTATGTAACTATGATTGGGTGGATACTTGTAAATAAAATTTCACCCACTTCCATTGGTCGGATTGACTTGAAATTTGGTATACATTACTATATTGGATGACAATGCAAGTTCAGGCAACAAAAAGTACAGTCCCCAAAAAAGCTTGTATTAAAAATGTCATTTTTACCTTTAAAAATGATTATTTATTTACTGATGCTTTTATTCTTTATTTCTCCTCCTGGGACCAACCAACCACAAGCTCTATTATTATAACCTTACTTGTCTTTTGTCCTTCTTTGATATCCGACGTCAAAACTGTGCTGTTTTGTTCTATAAATCGGTTCACTATCCGAATTATCTTTTACTGTAACAATGATTAAAGCGAATACTTTTTCGCCGTCACAAAATACTTCAGTATGTTTATTAAACAATGGGAAATACCTTTAAAGAGAATTCATTAAATATTCGAAAAATTTCACGGTCATTTTGTAAATCATCCGCAAAAATTTCATGAGGTTCATAAAGTTTCCTGGTTATGTTTAACCTTTTCCTGTCGTTCTACTTTTCTCTCAGAATTCAGGGACGTGTCTTGCGTTTCTTTAAATACTTTAAATATCCTATGATTATAACCAGTCCTCGCTCCAAACTGTGGGTTTTTGTAGATTTATCTAAAACACTGTTTAAGTTTTCACTTATATTATCGATCACCTGTCTTTTTCAAACATGTTTACTTTATTTACGTGACTCAATTCACACTGAAACATTCATGGGCATAAACATTTTACTGACGAGCCGGTTGACGAGCGTGGAGTTGAGATACACCGAATGCCAATATTTGGCACTTAGATAAAATATGTTTTGGATAAACACATAGAATATTTTTCCCATGAAAACATTTCGAGCCAACGGGTCGATTGATATGCATACCTACCTGATTTAATGATCTTGTATTTTTTATGGTAATGATAATATACTTGTTCAAAGTGTTTTGCCTATTTTAAAATAAACTCTAAATAGGTAATTCGTAGCTTTGTAATTTAAAAAAGTCCAGTTCCAGTTCGATTTGAAAAATGATTAATTGAGGAATTATATATTGATTTATCGGAAAATTAAATAATATGGTAATAAGTATTTCTACTTCTACTTAGTAGGTGCCCAAGTGTCAATAAAATAATAACTTACGTGCACCTTATATCCGATGATAAGAGCAATTTGTATTAAATGATAAACTTAAGAATGCTACTGATAATGTTATCGTATTATGACTCAAGAATGTTAAGAATGTCCTACTAAATATCATTAGGTATCTAATAAGTTGTTGATTGTTAGTATTCTTACATTCCCTTTTAGAACATATAATATAATAATAATATTGCCGCTATAACAACAAATAATAAAAAAAATATAAAATTTAATTGTGTTTTTTTTACTTTGTATAGGAATGTATTTGACCATGGTAAAATAAACATATTTACAACCAATATACCAAAAAAAAAAAAAATATATCTTCGAGGATCATCGGCAAGGTTTCCATAAGCATTACAGCGTTCCCTTTTTGATACTGAATCATGTTTCAGAAGGCTCAACCCACAGATATTTAGGTCTATTATTTTAGAATTCTAAAGCCGTTGATTGTAATATTAACAACCCAAATAACCCTACGATTGAGCGACTGTCGAGAGTTTAATTGCAAAAGTAAATATTTGTTGGGTTTCTGTCGTGAGTTTGTAACGGAAGTTGACAGTGACGTCACGGCCCGCGACCACCACCCGGAATATTTCCATAAAGAAACCTTATAAAACAAATTGTTTTAACATTTCTAAATGCCAGAGAAAGTTGCGGACTTTAGACAGGGTTCCCTTTTTTCATCTTTAGGTACGTACAGAATGAAGTTTGTTTTCCCTTTTTTTCTCTAACTTTATTTCACCCCATTGTTTTTACATTTAGATTAAAAGTTGTATTATTGTTATTTTGGGTCTCTTGGAGACGCGAATCTCATAAAATTCATTTGCTATTTTAGTGGCCTGTTATTTCTTAATCAATTGTTATAAATTACGCCCATGGGTGTAATTATCGAACCCACGACCCAGTCCCGAAGTAGAAACATAGGAAACTGGACTATTAAGCTATAACAAGGGCATAAAGTATACAACTGCATATTTTATGTTGAGTGGTCACGATATTCGTTGTAACAATTCAATATTTTGTATGACGCACTATTTAAAGCATACATTCTTTGGGAACCTAGATCTAATCTTAATGAACAGGCCTGAAATATGATACCTACCTACTTCTTTATCTAAAATATAACAATTAATTTTAATGTGTTCGTTCGCGCATCGTTCATCCAACTGGCGACTGAATGAATTCGGCAATCATGCACTTACAAAATTGGTATAGGTTGGTATGTACCTAATTAGTATCTTATGAAAGTCAATGTAACAAAGCTATAGTCTAACAAGGCTAGCCTCAGGCAAACGCGTGACTCGTGGGGTCCAATCTTTAACAGTTAAAGTAAACAGGAAGATAATCGGATACAAACTTACGCGTGCCCAATGTTAGCACAAGAAATCACAACTTTCCTTAAACACATATTAAATCGTTTACAAATATTGAAACGTGATCGCCTACTTAGACAAAGATGAGGTAACAACTAACAAGTAAACATTTGAATTTACTGGACTAGATGATACCTATTCTTATTAAGAGAATTCTATGTAACACATTACACGTTACTTTGTAGAAATGAAAGATGATCTTAGTAGAGAACCCAATTGCTTTGGTGCAGGTTGAGAAAATATTAAACGATATTAAATATGCATCGAATATGTGTATAAACTAGAGCTCCATGAATGAGAAAAATACCTTTCTTAGATCAAAACCCGATAAAACCCGGTGTATTTCCCACGCATTCGGTCGGTGTAACACGGATAGTTGAGAATGTCGTCAGCTCCTCCATGTCATCAGTTGTCTCATTACCAGACGCGATCACGTCTCTAACAAGGCGCGTGACTGGCGCACATGCCGGCTTCAATATAGGCTTTTTTACCCTTACATTTTTTTTCACGTATATGCTATGAAGGCTTTTTCGTATAAGTGTGCTCATGTAAGAATATGGAGCACATGTCGCTCTTTTTATGTAAAAATATAGAATAAGGTCTGTATCAACGAATTTCGCGGGACTAGTAAGTCTATAAACGGATAGTTTCAAGTTTGAAACTCGTCTTCGTTACCTGTTTCTTCGTGAAAATACCTCCTCAAGGTCGGCAAGCCCGACATTAGCAATCCCCCTGATAAAAATGCTCACAGTGACTTTTTACCATCAAGTGAACTGAGTCCGCTAGCATGTAAACCTTATGACAATGAAAAAGAAGTCTTAGAAACTCCAGTGAGTTTAGGCGTTATTTGACGTTCGAATCAAATATTATTTCATCCAAGTACACTAAAAGGAATGTACTTTTCACTCGTACTCGCACTATCTGAGAATGTTGACTCTCCTAGAGCAAAAAGGTCAATTTGGGATGATGTCTTTGATGTGTTGAAACAGGTATACTTAATGTTTTCTTTCGATTCCCTGAAATAGTCTAAACATGAATTTAGTAGGCAACATATGTGTTAAGCACAATATTAATTAATTAATTGGTGATGTTCATATTGTTCATAAGACTAAGTACCTTCAATCATATAGTATATTTTATGCCATGATGCTGTCAAGTTTTCATGTAGTTGCAAATCATTAAAACTGATTGCTTATTCAAACTAAATGCAGCCAATGGCAACTGCATCCAATGGCATCCAATGGCATATGTCATAGGCCAAAGGCTATTTCTAAGGCAGAATGTATAAGATGAGGAGATGTAGACTATTTAGCGTATGCGCATATTTAAACGTAAATAGATCTGGTGAGATTTAGTAAAGTAACTAAGCTCCTAGTCTACATTTTAGTAATAAAGCATTTTTTTTCTTCAGATAAACTAAGACTGTATTTCTAATGTGTCCTCGAATCTTTAGTTTTCTGCTCAAGTGGCTTTAACACAGAACCGCTCTTCATGAAATCTATCTCAAATGAATTTTCAATGTTTATATTACGTGCCCAATTCCTAACAAAAACATTACGTCATTTAACCTCCACCAAATTTCTTTTATGAACACGTCAAAGTTCAAATACTCGAGTTGAATTCTTATTAGACGCTCGCCATACGATCCACACAATTTATCATTGTTTGAATGACAACCGTAATTAACTTGTCCTTACCTCGTTACATTGGCTTTTATGTCGCGTGACCTAATTTAAAAAATCACGTCATAATTCGGAAAAAATCTGCCATCAAAGACGATGTACTAAAACTCGAGAATTCTTTGCGAGAATAAGAGATTACGTCTCATAAGATTCCTTTTAATAAATGTCAGAGTTTGTAAATAGCCGCTAGGCGTCATGTAGCAGTTGTAAGATTTGTACAGAAATAACATGTCGCTCAAGAGAATGAGAGACGGATTGGGTTTACAATAACGAAAATACTAGTCGCCAAAATGGTTTCTTTTTCTGACGACTAACGGTTTTACTCAGTGCATTTAGTAATATTTTTGTATCAACAGTATACATAAATGAAACTGTTTCAACAGGAAGAAAAGGTGAAAGGACTCCCAGTGGTCCCGAAATGCTGTCCGAGTGGGCAGAACCTCACTATCACGATGGAAAATGGTGAACCGAAGATAATATGCTCGAGGTCCTCGCTAACGTTCCAGCCAATCTTCCACAACGCAAACGAGACGCATGTGTTTAGCTACGATAGTAATGTTTACGAAACTATCGTTGGGGACCCTTGTCGATATGAAAAGTACGTTTGATATTTTTTCCTTCTTAGTTCATTAATATTCATGCTTATTCAGAATTTTTGCTATCAAAAATTCCATCTTGGATTTGGTGTAATTTTTGGAAATTTCATTAATAAAATGTACTGAGTGGATACTTTTAGATGTCATCTTTTCCAAACATAATTATGTTGAGTTCGATATGCTGAACATCAATTTATTATGTGAGCAACTTTGATATCGCGTTTTTTTTGTAATTCAAATTTAAAACGGTTAAAACAGTGTTTGTTGTACTTAGTCGTGTCTTTATAAGTTACTCCATCATTTATGTAATTTCGTTTAATTCACAGGTATAAATTAGAACCGGATAAAAATAGTGCAGATGAGTTCTATCTCTTAGTCAATGGGTCACTATTTGTTCCATATAGTCAGCCACCGTTACTTGGAACTAGAGATTATTGTATGGAAACATTTTGGAACGAATCTAATCCGGCAGGCGTGACTCTTCCTATGGTTTGCTTTACCACACCCATGGTGGAAACCACGACTTCTGCTACACTTATAGTTTATGCTTCAGGTGAGCCAACACTGTATATTAATATACCGTTGAAAAAGAACGTAATAATAATATTTTACTCGATTGTATTTTTGTTTTGTTGTTAGAAACCATTTCAGTAAATGTCACATACGCCAACTCTATATAGTATCATAACAATTTTTTATCCTGCTATTGATTTACCGTCACCTGGCAATTCCGATTTCAAACTTTTATGCAGGGTTTAGTTTCCGAATATTCAAATTGATGCCGATTCTGTTGTAAATCGCACTAAACTAATTTTAGTCACATCACATCTCATTCTTACAAACATTATTGAAAAAGGATAGAACATATTTAAAGCTATTAAATTAGTTTTTGCTGTCTTCATTTGCGGGTATTTAGACGTAATAATGATAGATGGCGACAACAATTCTATTTTTTTAAATATTTTAGTCGCCATCTATCTTATATTTTTTTTATATTGAAAACAACGCTAGTAATATATAAGTCAATGCATTGGACCAATTTGACAAGACTACATTTCTTACATCCTTTTCTTATGTTCTTTGTTAGAGAGAGACATAGTGAGACTAAATTAGTTTAGTTGTAAACAACAGAATCAGCACCATTATCTTTTAGATTTATTCTTACAGCTTATTAATTATATTCCCTTTTTTCAGGACTCCTAATATCGGTACCGTTTCTGTTAGCAACGGCGTGTGTCTACATTTTCATTACCGAGTTGAGGGACACTCACGGCAAAGCGTTGGCTTGCCACACAGTTTGTTTAGCTATAGCCTTCACGTGTTTAGCTGCCACCCAGTTAGCAGGACACGCTTTCCCTACAGTCGCTTGTAACATTATGGGTAAGGCACTATCTATATCATTAAGTTTATTAAATGTATGTTCAATAAATATGAATTTATTGTTTGTTTTTGTTTCAGCCTACCTCATACAGTTTTCGTTCATATCGTGTTTTTTCTGGTTGAATGTGATGTGTTTTGATACATTTTTGAATGTTCGGTAAGATTTTTTTTAAATCTTCTCTTATTCTTATAATATTTACAAAACTATATCGTGATAATAAGTATCATGTAACAAATATGACAGTGTGCCAACTTGTCAACCTGTGTAAAAAATATATTATATGTAGGTGGGTACATACCTATATATAATAAATATGAAAATATTAATATTTATTTGATAACAATTTATTTTCCAGCCGATACATAAATTCATCAGTGAGTAGGCGCAGCATGAGGCGCCGGTTTGCGTGGTACTGCGCGTACGCAGTATTATTACCCATTTTATTGCTCATTGTAACAATCACTATGGACCTATCTCCGTCAGTTCCGAGCACGTATCTCAAACCAAATTTCGGAGTAAAAGGCTGCTGGTTCAAAAGTAAGTTTTATCTGTTTTTATAGCTTTACTATATTGATATAAAATACGTATATTGACACGGACAATGATCGGAAATGATAATTTTATTTATTTGTCTGTGAAAAAATGAATAAAAAAGTTATTGTAAAACTTGATTCGAATTTGAATTTATATGTAGCAATATTGTGAAATTTGTAAATAGGTTTTTTTAAAGTTTTTATTTGTATTTAATAGTAACGACAGTAGTATAATAATTGTCCGAAGGTAGATTATGTTGAAATATTTATTCGAAATGGAACACTACAGACTGATAAATGTACATTTTTTAATGATCTCGTTGGAAAAAGTTAAACTTATTTTCCGACGTCTGCTTAACGTGCTCAGCACGCAATTTTTACACTCACGAATTATATAAAACACGAAATTAAATGATTTTGCAATGCTACTTCCTTTTTTTGGAATAAGCGGACCGAGGTCTAGTACTAATATGATATTATAATTTTAGGAACAGAGCATTAATTTTGTTTTTTTCTACAGCGGATCAAGCAGCGCTGCCCTATTTCTATGGACCAGTGGCAGTGATACTTCTAAGCAACCTTATTATATTTTTCCTCACCTCACGCGCCTTCGCTGTACACTACGATAAGTTAAAAGACGTCACACGTGAGTCATTATTGTATTTGTTTTATTTGACAAACGATATGATTTATCTATTGCGTGGCTTTTATTACTGTTTGCTTCAATCGTGAATATGTCTCTGTAATCTGTTTAGACAATGATATTGGTTCACTTAAGTCTTTAGTTAATATTGTGACTAACGACGGCAACGTTTGCGTAGATTAGGATTTCATTAGTTATTATAATGGTCTTGGTATTGTCCTGGTTGACACTTATCATTAATGTGACCAATATTTTTATCATCATCATCTTCAGTATATTAATTTCAATTACTGAATGACCTACATATTGATATCCACATGAAACTTTTGGAGTCGAACCGACTAAATGCAGGTTTTAGTAGCTTTCAAAAGTACACCTGTTCGAAGCCATTTCACATGGTATAAAAATGATATTAACTTTGTTTCGTTCTATAGCCCTAGACATGACGCATTCATCAGACTTCAGTACATCGGACGACTGGGTTCGACTAGGAACAGTACTGGGCCAGCCAGTGCCAGCTAATGAAAGAACAGCGACACCACCACGGGAAGCGCCGGTCAACTTCAATCAGAGGTTGAGGAAGTACAAGAAGATGTAAGTGGTAGAATTTGTTATAAGCACATATTTTAAATATTTTGTAACAAATATTATAAACTGGGCTCAAATCGGCCGAAATAGGTAGAAGGAACCTGTAAAGTTCAGAACCTGTATTACATCAAATTATCGTCGGGAGTTTTCATATAATTTATTTATTATTATTACTATTTAATTTCCTCAGTAACAACATTTCACAGTTTCTATTAATTATTATTACGAAAACTATAAATTTTCTATTTAAAAATTACATGTGTTAGTCAATAAAGCTACTACTATCTGACTCCTAGTTGGTATATCAGATTTCAGAAAATATATCTCTTAACTGACTTTTCTTAACCCAAATCAAAATTCTTCACATGATCTACAATCGACTTTATGTTGACAGTTTCCGGACGTGTTGTCTCCTCTCGTTCATCATGGGTCTGTCCTGGGTGCTGGAAGTGGTGTCGTGGGCGGCGGGGGCCGGCTCCAGCGCCGTCTCCGTGTGGTCAGTCTTCGACCTCATCAACGCGCTCCAGGGAGTCGTGATCTTTGCCATATTTGTGCTTCAGCAACCCGTCCGATCTTTCGTTAAGGTAAGCCTGGAGTTTTAGTTATAGTACGAATAGTAGAACACTAGCCATAAAGAACTAATTAAACTTTTATTTAAATGATCATGTTAATCATATTCAAACTATTATAAGTTTGGCTTAGGCCAAACTAGTTCTTCATATACGCGATAGGATAAACCGGTACAGACTAGGCCAAACTGGTACTATCTAGTTTAGCCTAGGCTGAACTAGTTTATCGTACCGGGCTTAGGATGTACCAGTTTGGCCTAGTCTATACCGGTTTAACCTATCGTGTATATGAAGAACTAGTTAGGCCTAGGCCAAACTAGTTTAGCCTAAAATCAGGTTTGGCCGGTAACACATATGTAACAAACAAATATCTAAATATTTAAATTGAAAGTAGCGTCATGTTTTATTTATATTTATCACTAAACTCGGGCTAACGCTAACTTGGAAACTGGCTAGAAGCCAGCATCACACACTTTAAACTAATTAGTGCAAACCTCGTTTACAAACAGTAGGAAGGCATAACACGTTGTTGACATTAAGATATTGTGATTTGTGAATAATTGTATAAATATATTTTTTTTAATTTAAGTCCGTGTTTATTTTTATGATTGTAATCGATTTTACAAAAAAATTACTTACACCATTTTATTCCACAGTCATCAAAACTCTTCTCAACGTGCCGAAGGAAAAAGGACGGTTCAGAAGTATCAGTGGTGAGTGAAAGGAACAGCATGATCGGGGCTGGTCAAAGGGCCTATGTGTAGTGCGCAGTGCGACTGTTATAAATAATAACTTTATTATTGATATTAATAAAAAAACAATGTGAAGTGAACGCTCAAGATTATGGTGACCAGTATTATTTGCTATGAAGGTCACAGAAGTGAAGTTTGCAGTGAAGAAGTGTGGAACGAATAAGAAAAATGTTTTAACAATTTGTTGGACATTAGGAAGGGAATGTAGCATAATTCTCAATTCTTTATTTATATTACAATAGAGATTTAAAATAATAATATCTGGGAAGTAAATAGTTAGGAACTTTTATCCAAAAAACTAAGAGCGGAACAAACTCTAAAATGATTTATCTAACGAAATTAACAATATTGCAAGTCCTTGCAATCTAATTTTGATTTTCTTGTGATGATCAAGCCATTGTCGACCTTTAAGTCAATATATTGATTGAGAGAGCAAACCAATGTGAAAGGTGAATTAACTTCTTTCATGATTTTATTCCTGTGATAGCGCCTTAAAGTTGTGTTTTTAATATTGAAAAGTTACGTTAGTTGTTTGCTTCAAAATTAGCCTATTGAGACTATTATTCGTTGAATATTAAAAATATTTTAAGTTACCGTTTATTTTATGAGCTTAGGTTTCACTTAATTTGTCATGTCACTGCTGTGATAACGGAATTTTCTTTAGCCTCATGATTTGACCCGTACCTACTCTCACTCAAGGGATCTAATATTGTAAACATAGAGATAGAATATTAAGGCCGGGTCTAAGCTCAAATCTCAAAAATGGGTTTTTTTGAGAGTCGAGTATGACGTAACGCAATGAAATACCTAACACAAAAAAATACTGTGGATAGAAGAGGGTTTTGAGAAAAATGTTAACCGAATAGAATATTAAAAAGTGCTTTGATATTCCCAATAAAAAAATCCTAAGTTACGTCTAAAAAAATCTTTCGCGTCCAAATTCTCCGTATTTTCAGCGATGACAACAATTTTATTTTTAAGAATATATAAGATACAGGATTATATTAGAATGTTAACCGGACACTTATTCAATTTAATGCGTATATTCTGTATAATCTAAAGAAAACCCGTAAATAACAGTCCATTTCATAGAGTCGACCCATTTATGATTTACCATTTTCAACCCTATTTCAGTGAAGAACGAGTCCTGTCAAAATCGTAGTCAGTCCGCGCCTTAATAGAACGACTATACTAGAGTATGCGCCGTGAGCACGGGTATGTGCAAGCTGCCTTGAAACGAACTGCGCGTTTGAACGACTAAATACATATTATAATGACTGCCAATTTCTCGTTTTTATCGATACTTGTACCGTAAAAAAAATACAGGTACCTAACTCATATCGAATTTTTTCGTTACAGCAAATCACTAGTGTACGATATATCTATGAATACATCAAACTGTTCACTTACCGCAAGGTAATGGTTATTAACGCTATCACTCTATTAATTTTCTTACTCTATGATTATAAATAAAGCATATATGTTGTTCAGTGTGTGATCTATCTGAGCGCAAAGTTTCATCTACATCCACAAACTGTCGCATTTATAATATTAATCTATGGCCATGCTTAGAAGTCTTATTTGACAAGAGGGTGTCTCTACTTGCCGCTCTATGTTTATCTCTTTTTGACACATGGATGTCAAAAGTGACCTAATAGGAAGGTCCTAGGTTATTTAGTTTTAATATTTGCATGATAAGAAAAGTATTAAATTATATGACGTACGAGAAATGCAATAACTATCCAACTACTCCATATGATTTCCTTATTCATGATTATTATTTCCTCGAGGAATTGTTTGTTTATTTGAACAAGATATGTGGGTCAAATATGACAAATAAAAACATAAATATGATGGACGTGAGTACTTTATTTACTTGTTGTTTGATATTCTTTCATTCATTGTTCCGGAACAGAAAGGAAAACAGTGAAGCGCGAGGTTTTCGGTCCTTTTGTGTAAAAGGAAAGCTTTTTTAAGTCAGATTATGGCAGTGGCGTGACAAAGTTAGGTGTTGCCTGCATCTAACAGCTTGTTATGTATATGGTTGTTAATAGTTAGAATTAAGGGAAATTAAATAAATATTTTTATAAAATGACATAATTATATGTGTGACCAAGTTAATTATTTAGTTTTGAACTATAAATAAGCTGGATAAAGAGCTTTCGTATAAGCGTTTGATAAACTTTGCAATTTGTGTTTGGTACACGAAATTAACGTGCGATCGTTTAATTTTAGGTATAATTATCGCCAATCATAAACTAATTTATATAACGCTGATGCGAAGAAGCCCCATTTACCTACAGCTTAAGAGAAACCTTAATTTAATTTCATAGACAATGTAGTGCCATATGTAAAATTATAGAAAATAATGAACAAATTGTGGTGCATTTCACTTCCTTCGTGAGAGCTAGTCATAATGTGTAAATTTATAAATGTTATTATTAAGTTATTAATTTATTTTTATTATAATAATAGTCTTTTAATACATTTTAGTTAGGACACGTTTTATGTCAAAAATCGATGCTGGGCAAACGGATTAAATTATCACTGCTTTAGAGTTAACACGTTTGTTGTTCAAAAAAACCATTTTTTTTCATATTCTTTTAAATATTTAATTATTATTATATTGTACATTTAATTTGGATTAACTGAATTTAAATGATATAACAATAGTTGCCCTTATTGATTTAATTTCAATTTAATGTAAAAAAAAGTAATTATTATATTACTCTGAAGCAGTCTCAATTTTAGCATAACTGTCTCTTTGTGGTTGGCAGTTAAAATAATAAAAACACAAATCCTATTGAATAAACGTCTTTAATCTGCAAATACATTGGTACTAATTTAAATAGTGTTCTGAATAAGACTGGATGTTTCTATAGTGAAACGGGAATACGTAATTTTATTAAAACCCATCAAGGTTAAAATATAAATCCTAAGGTTAAATAGCTTGATACTGAATAAGCGTTAACATTGTTTTTTTACAATACCATTATTTTTATATTTTATTATTATATTATGTATTGTACTAAAACAGAATCAAAATTTAGAAGTCCGTGACAATAATTAGATTCATAACTTTTAATGTATTTTTTTTTTATTTCACTGTCACATGTTTTTTTAATGTTATTATGGAATCTTTAAAAAAAAAATTGTATAACCTGTAAATGAATAGGTTTGTATAAAATTTAACTTTAATTTTGTAAATTAACGTGTATGCGTGTAAAGTATGTATTATAAACATATTACCTACTGTTAAATGTTGATGCAGTATTTTTAAGTGAAATGACAATTTAAAAGTGTATATTTGTCTATTTTGCAAAACATGACGTTAAATAAACAAGCTTTATATACATTGTTTTTTCTTTTTACCCCCAACTCCAGTCTACCGTTAGAGCTTATTTACATCAAACAAGCCCTAAATATAATATTATAGACACATAATAATACTCTTCCAAACACGCGTGGAACCATTTTGTCTCGATCAGGGGGCCAAGTCTGCTAAAATGCCATACTGATACGATACTATTGCAATTCCATTATCATTGAGCCGATGTGCGCAGTCTACTAATTCATAATGGTATCATAATGAACGAAACGAATTTTAGTACAAAAACTGTCAAAACGGTCTACTAAAAGATCATTGTGGCACGATTGTAGTTTCAGTGGAAAATCATCGGGAAGCTATTATGGCGCCATTATGACGCTATTGTGTTAGTAGACTACTAAAACTGTAAAATGTGTCAATATTGACACCACTGATAGTTCATTGGAACACAATTGTAATAGCAGACTTGGTGCCCTGTAAAGAGTCGAGCTAGTGTTGTGACAAACTCGACTTAACACTACCTAAGATTTCTGTGAGTAATTTCACTAAAAATATGGGTTAGGTTTAATTTTAGCTCTCAAACTAAACTTCACCGTCAAATATTTTGTTTAATATTTGCGTAACATATAGTAAGAGATGGCAACAATGCCCAAAGCACCATTAAGTACCTATGCTATGCTAAGTATTTCCCTCTACATTTAATTGATTCGTGTTCTATTAAAATTATACCTACCTCTGTAAATATGGCAAGCGAGTAAACAGTGCTAACAATATCCTATGTAGATTTTGATAAATATAGGTGATTGTATTTTTGTTTGTAAATGTAATAGTACATTATGATACATGTGTGCAAAGTTGGTTATTAACACTCTGCACTACTGTAGTGCAATTCTGTTCTTTTTTTGACAGCTGACGACGACGACGTCCGTCGACGCGGTCTGTTCTCTATACATTCGTAGTGCGGTGCTACATTTTTCAATTGGTCAATTAATTAATGTTTAATTTTAGGAAGCTCCTATTAAGGTCGTATTATGTATCCATTATAAAAAAAAACCTGTCACTTTGTGGATCACTTTCATTTATGATAGTTTCTGTGTAAAGTTATGATATTTAAAGTAAGTATGTTTTATTATAAATTATTTATTATAAATCCAAGACTGTTCTTTGTCGAAATCAATGGAGAACAAAGGCCATATTCAGTAGAGGACATCTCGTGACAGAATATGATGATGATACTACTTTAATAGTGGTTATAGAGTTGGTATACATATTTCAGATGTCTGCGGCTCGGATAAATCATATAATGGGCATCCTTAAATTAGCCAATGATGAAGATATCTTGGAAAAACGTCGTCAAGCTCAACAGTTGAGACTTTTGGCGAGAAATTCTTTTTACTATTCTCGTTGAAATAAACATTGATTAAATTGTGCCCAGCACTATAAAAGTCAATGCATTTTTATTTACTGGAAATGCTAAAATTCTTAATGCTAGAAGTCTTTGATATCTGGATTATTTTTATTATTCCTTATAAAAAAATACCTCGTCAAATTAGTAGTATGTACCTACATACGAGTATGTTATTAAACATAATTTGTGAAAAAAAGTTAATTATTTAAATATTTTCAAAATATGGGCGCTATATCTAGTTTCTTTTTGTGAAGTTTATGTCCTAAATATTAAGATAAAGTTAAACTACTGAATAGCCCTCATATTAAACCTTTAAAATTGGTATATTCGGTACATTAAGTTTTACTAAAATATGAAATAAAATTTGCCTTTATCTAGTTTCCATATCATAAGTTTGCTTGGCTTGGGATTACAGCTCAGATCATTAAAATAAATGAAATCCACCCGCAGAGCGCAGTTGATGTTTACAATACACCTTCCATTCCATTTTAATTCTTTTGACCAATTCAAGTATTCAATTGTTTCGACATGCAATAGTCCGGGAGGTACTGCATTTTAGGTAGTATTAATACGCCGATCGATGGCCATCTTTTTCAATAGATCTTGAATGGCTAATAAGTGAACCACGCATCAGCGATGCACCCGCGGTGGGTTTAGGATTGGAAGGTTACGGAAGGGGTAAACTTTTTTTTTTAAAAATTCATGCGAGCAGCTGACGCGTGTTCCCCCCTCCACCATGCAGCAGACGATTTTTTTTCAGCTCAGTATGATGTCAAATACTTATGAAACAAGTTTGAGCCGGCGTACTATGTCTTTTTTTTACTGGGAGTGGCTGACGACGGATGTGGTAGACTTGAGCACTTACTTGAGCAGACGGTCGGTTCACTTATTAGTCATATAAGATCAACTATACATTTCAACGTCAGCCGGCTTACTATGACTTTTGTGTTTGCAACGCTACCTCCCGGACTAACCGTCACAACGGAATACGTCATGTGTTGTCGTCGGTTGCCGTCAAAAACGTTTCAGTATTGGTATTCTGAAACGTTTTTGACAGCAACCGACGACGACTCCGTTGTGACGGTTAGTCCGGGAGGTAGCGTTGCAAACACAAAAGTCATAGTAAGCCGGCTGACGTTGAAATGTATAGTTGATCTTATATGACTAATAAGTGAACCGACCGTCTGCTCAAGTAAGTGCTCAAGTCTTCTACATCCGTCATCAGACACTCCCAGTAAAAAAAAAGACATAGTACGCCGGCTCAAACTTGTTTCATAAGTATTTGACATAATACTGAGCTGAAAAAAATCGTCTGCTGCATGGTGGAGGGGGGAACACGCGTCAGCTGCTCGCATGAATTTGTAAAAAAAAAAGTTTACCCCTGCCGTAACCTTCCAATCCTAAACCCACCGCGGGTGCATCGCTGATGCGTGGTTCACATATTAGCCATTCAAGATCTATTGAAAAAGATGGCCATCGATCGGCATATTAATACTACCTAAAATGCATCAGTACCTCCCGGACTATTGCATGTCGAAACAATTGAATACTTGAATAGGTCAAAAGAATTAAAATGGGCTGGAAGGTGTATTGTAAACATCAACTGCGCTCTGCGAGTGGATTTCATTTATTTTAATGATCTGAGTCGTAATCCCAAGCTAAGCAAACTTATGATATGGAAACTAGATAAAGGCTAATTTTATTTCATATTTTAGTAAAACTTTAATGTACTGAATATACCAATTTTAAAGGTTTAATATGAAGGCTATTCATTGGTTTAACTTTATCTTAATATTACGACTTAAACTTCACAAAAAGAAAGCTAGATATAGCGCCCATATTTTGAAAATATTGAAACAATTAACATTTTTTCACGAATAATGTTTAATAACATACTCGTATGTAAGTACATACTACTAAATTGACGAGGTATTTTTTTATAAGGAATAATAAAAATAAACCAGATATCAAAGACTTCTATATAGAATTTGGAAGAATTTTAGCATTTCCAGTAAATAAAAATGCATTGACTTTATAGTGCTGTGCACAATTTAATCAATGTTTATTTCAACAAGAATAGTTAAAGAATTACTCGCCAAAAGTCTCAACTGTTGAGCTTGACGACGTTTTTCCAAGATATCTTCATCATTGGCTGATTTAAGGATGCCCATAATATGACTTATCCGAGCTGCAGATATCTGAAATATGTATACCAACTCTGTAACCACTATAAAATTAGTATCATCATCATATTCTGTCACGAGATGTCCTCTGCTGAACTGGGCCTTTGTTTTTGACTGATTTCGACAAAGAACAGTCTTGGATTTATAATAAATAATTTGTAATAAAACATACTTACTTCAAATATCATAACATTACACAGAAACTATCATAAATGAAAGTGATCCACAAAGTGACAGGTTTTTTTTTATAATGGATACATAATACGACCTTAATAGGAGCTTCCTAAAATTAAACATTAATTAATTGACCAATTGAAAAATGTAGCACCGCACTACGAATGTATAGAGAATAGACCGCGACGACGGACGTCGTCGTCGTCAGCTGTCAAAAAAGAACAGAATTGCACTACAATACCAAAGCAGGCGGTATTAATCGTGAGCCGCAGGCGAACGCGATAAAAGAGCCGAGAGTGTAATAAATCAATGCACCCGAGTGTCATACAACATTTTTCAACAGACTTGCTAGGAAAAAAAACAGACTTGTATTTTGCAATAATTATCACTTTACGAGCGAGTGTGTTGAAAAATTATTTACGAGTAGGTGCAATCATGACTTTAAAAGGCAAGCCTATCATCGCTTTTAGGTATAGGTTTTACTACTTTGAGAGTATTAGTCGATCAGTTGATGGTGGTGTTAGATTCTACTACATCGTACATACTACGGAACCCTACACAGTGCATTTCATGCCACGCTCTTGTTCGGTTTTTAAATGAAAACTATTCTAAAGCCTCGTATTAAAATAAATGTATGTACGCTGTAATGCTTAAACCAACCGTCCCTATTGGTATTTGTAATAATAGCTCACAGCGAAGGGATGGAGCGCTGAGCGCTTCGGCTGGTTGGATCTGAGAACAGACGTTAATCTTGCGGAATTCCGACCAAATGCGGATGAATCCGTCGACGCTATCCGCCGATTCCGCTACGTTGAGAATTATTCTGGAAAATATTCTAACTAATGATTGGTATTTGTTGGTGCATCGGAGATTCGAAGGGAAATATGGGACGATTTTTGAAATGAATGAGAGTGTATTTTCTATTTTCAAATTGGTCGGTGGAAAATTAATTTGGGAGAAATGTTACCATTCCGAAACATCCAAGTTTTTTTTTATCTTGGACTATTTACCGATTTGCTACTGATGCACTGTTCAAATTTATGTTACCAACTTCGATTACCTATATAGGGTGAATGGTAATTAGTAAACGATACTTAGACACATGATTGTACTCACGATAACAAACGACTTTCCCAAAGAAACATTTTTTTAATGTACTTAGCACATGAGCCCATAATATTTAGTACCAAACAAGAATAAGAATACACCATCAGCTTTTATATAATTTAGTTATTTATCCCTTTATTCCCATATATTTGTTTCTTTGGGAAAGTTGTTTGTTATCATGAGTACAATCATGTGTCTAAGTATCGTTTACTAATTACCAGTCACCCTATATATGGTGAGACAAATATTTGCGGGTTTTGTTTTGACAGTTTTTCTAATGATCACTGCAAGACACGCTAAGTAAAGCAACTTATATGTGGATAAAATATTATAATACCCTCCGTAGGTCCTAAGACCTACCTCTTCTAGACTAGAATATCTAATACTATACACAAGATTCGATACAATTTCACTCCTTACCTTTACACGTGTGCCAATTTTGAAATTGTACTTTGATGTGCCTTTGCCGAGTATTTACGTGGCAGTAAAATGATTCGCAGCCAGACTAGTATGTCGTAGGCACTTAGGACGCGTAGGAGTGCCCTTACTGAGCTAGATATTGCCACTAGAATATCTCTAGAGGTCGGAAGGCATGTTGGAAATTGTTTCGGAGTCGTACACGTAAAAGATCTTACGTATTACATAATATCTTAGACGCGCATCTTGCTTTGATGTTAGATATCATAGTAACATGAATATTCTTACTTATAATCCTACCTACTTATCTATACGAATGAACACCTAGCCCAAACCGCGAAGAACAGGTTCTGCTTGTGGGGGCTGGTCTGCTTAAGTTTGCTATTTATTTACTTATTAAATATCGAGTCAGTCTACTTTGTAGTTTTGCCGCCGCGCTGGGGCACGCAATTGTCAGTGTGATTAGAATGTAAATATTATGTAATGAATCTATGCTTGTTTTGAAAAGAGTAATTGCTGAGTGTATTGCCGGCTCTTCTCAGCAAATGCAACCATCCAATCTGGTATTAGAGTCAGACTTTTCATAAGTGCCTGCGAAGGTCTATTTGAATGATTTTGAATTGAATCTAAATTCTCCCTGCGGTCCAAAGGGTCTAAGGGGGGTTAAAATAAGGGATCGCGGGTGGATCATGGGGCTGAAAGCTAGTACTTACCTATTATACTAAATATTAAAAGTGACTTTTTCTTTGCTACGGACCAACGGATCGACAAGTTCTTTTTACTCTAGTAGGATAACTTTGGGTCGCGAGTGAAACCACGGGACGGAAGCTAGTAGTAAATATATACCAATGCTAGTTTTTTAATAAGGTTTTTCAATCGCGTTAAGTTGCGAGTAAAAACTTCAAGGGGTAATGTGAGTAATTTTTTCGTCGGTTCGGGTTGTATTTTTCCTTTAAAATATTAGAAGGTAGAAAAGATAAGTCTTCTTCGTTTAAAGTTAAAAGAGATCATGTTACAGATGGTTTCTTTGTTAAGGTTTCAATCGTAGCTGAATTGTAAAGGGTAAATGTAGAGCTAAAAATATCAAATCTCATTTAATATTTTACTTGGATTCATATGACAGAAAAGAAAACGAATAAAATTATTAGATAACAAAAATTTATTTTTCTTTATTATAAAATTTAGTTAAAACTTTAGATTTATATCAGTCAAAAGCGGTCATGATTATTCTTCGGTCATTATTATTTGAATATTATAATATCACTAGCTGCCCGGCGCAACTTCGTTCACGTGGTGCTACCCTACCCTACCCTACGCTATCTAAACCATCCAGGGAGTTAATTCTACTGTGCGTGTGTATGTCACTGAATTCCTGCACCACCCAAACGCATACAAAAAAAAACATTCAAATTGGTCCAGCCGTTTAGGAAGAGTTCAGTGACATACACACGTACAGTAGAATATTATATATAAAGATGTATACCTAGTAGGTACATGTAACCATGTAACTTATGTAACAGTTGGACCGAAATTATAATTTAATTCATTATATATCAAAGTAATACGGCATTAAGCTATTAAATAAAAAGTTTTAATGGAAGGCTATATATTACACCGTAATCATAATAATAACATTCGATTCGTTCGTGTGATATTCGATATTATAGTTTAATAGTAGTTTTAGTATATCTGATATGAATTCATTGTCCTGATAATAATTTATTTTAATAGCACATAAATAATGTAAAACATAGTAAATACTTTTTAATGTTCAAACCATATGATCCAAAGGTTTTGGAGCTGAAAAACAGTAAAACAGGACAAAAATGGGAAGTGATTAAATTCCCTACTTGTTTTGATAATTCCAATTTAAGTGGTAGTAGTAAGAAAGTATCTTTATTTACAACAAATATTTACAAAATACAATCTATATATAGAAAATTTCCTCAAGCCTGCCGCTGCTTCCGATTAACGGCAGGGTTCCCAGGAGGCTAGCAGCGTTTCCTCTTTGGATAGCCAAGCTGACGCGTTGGCGGAAAAAGCTCCCCGCCCGCTGGTCTCCTTTTAAAATGAGTTGATGAGCAAATAAATAATTTCAATCAAATTAAAGTACCGTTTATTTTAAAACCGCGTGTGTAGCGCGTCTTATAACTACTTACATGTGAAAAAAATGAATTCCAAGAACTACGTGTCATCTGAATAATTACTGATGAACTTTACTATCATTACGTAATAAAGCATTTAAAAAATATATTTAAATGAATATGCAACAATCAACCATAAAAGTAAATAAATCTATCGTTATTTTATCAAAGTCACACCCACAAAACTAATTTTATGCAACACTTTATCCACAACATTAAACACAAATTAGTATTCACAACGCTAACATAAAACAAAACAATGATTATGAACTTAGACGCGGCGTGAAATATTGCTTCTCTCCCGATCTCCCCCAGAGCGGGGTGACGGCTGCCCCGTTAGTGCTGTTTATAACATAAAGTGTGATTGATGGCCTCTTATCTGTTGAGGTGCACACCATGCCACCTTTGCAATATGGACTGACGATCATATTGAGCGGATTTGGGAATAAAAAGTGTGCGGTAGCAGTTTAAATGTGGCTGTGGAGTTCACTTGGCTATATTTTCCGCTTCTGAAATCTCGTGGATTACATAGAAATGAATTTATCTGGAGAAGTGGAGACGTATTGACATAAACGTGAAAATTAAAGAAAAAAAATCAATACAGTTAAATACAAAGCTACAAACGTTTTATTGTGTACCAGTATCATTCGAAATTAAAAATAATGAGATTTTTTTATTGGACAATTAGCAATAGCTGTATCATTCTTAATTCGAAATAACATGTTTCTTAAGCAAACAGGCATACCAATTGATACCAACCACACTACAACCGCAACCACATCACATCACAGCCACACCACGTGGGCGGGCACTAAATTGTATGAAAATTAATAGTTGAATTCACACGGACCACATTTTGCCGTCACTATCGACCGCTTGTGTAATACCGACCACACCGCAGCTACGTCGCAACCACAACGCAACCACCAGCGACACCGGGAACTAGCGGTACAAACATTTTAACATTTTGTAGTTACCACAACGCAACCACAAAAAGCCACAACACTATTCACACGTAACCACAGCTTGAATACATTTTGTCGCGACGTTGTGGTGTGGTCGCCGTACGTGTGAATAGACGCTTAGTTTCTTTCTACTTTGTGATAGGTCAAGTAGGTACCTAATAATCAAATCATAATTATTAGCAATTTCTGTGGCCTCTTTAGGATCTAACCTAAAAAAACAAAAATAAAGGAATACATGTGTCGGTGAAACCTTTTAAAGTCAGAGGTATTCAAAAATGCATCCTCGTGATTGAAGATATGACTCTTTATTATATCACATAGAAATCATAAAATGTAGAGCAATTCTTTCAATACTCCAATTCTCTGAATCCGAGATTTATTCCCGTTACTACATTACCAATATTAGCTTCCGCATATAAACGTATCTACTCAGAGTTTATATCGTGTTTTTTCTTAGCAATAAAAGCGGCTATTCTATTTAGATTCTTATTTGCTTACATTAAAGTGTTCTGTTGTTGATTCTGTTATTTTGGTTACCTTACTCATTATTCCTGAAAATAGCAACAAATTAGCATATGCTTCCATGAATTGCGATGGAAGGTCCATTCCAACATTGTTAATCTTGAATTTCGAATAGAAGATGAAAGAAGAAAGGACTTTTTGGTGAGAACTTACAATGATTGTGTTTTGGTTTTATTTGTATAAAAAAGTATAGTATTTTTTTAATATCATCGGCGGTATCTTATGCTATATGAATAAACCAAAGTACCAATAAAGTGAAATAAAATGAAATGAAAGTCCTTTATTTCACTATATAATGTAAATTCAAGTTGTCTCAAAATGTCTGTAAAATATTTTAGTGGGCCACAATTTTATTAAAACGACTTGTACGGATGGTGACTGAAGGTACGGTAATTAGAACTTGAAATTTCCACTGGCAAAAATAAATCCAGATAAAAAAGATTTGGTTTCCATACTAAAAACTAAGAAAGAAGAAAGAAAGGATGTTATAATACATGGACGAAGAGTTGGTATTACTACGTGAGTGTAATACTATCTACTACTAGTGTGTCTTGTAATACTGAAAGCCGTAGTCAGTAATCAGATGTTATGTATTCAGTAGGCCATTTCTAGCCTGCCAACTCTATTGATGGAGTGGAAAGACACATTGAGCGAACCGTCGATTTCGCTTAACCAGTGTTTTGATTTCGCCTGCCAGAAATCGATATTAGGTTAACGATGTACCTAACTCAAACTACAACCATTTGACGGGCGAGTTAACAACGGTAAGTGATACATCCATCATAAACCATTGGGTAACTAGTAGGGGTCGTAGACGTGACTTATCTCCTTTCGCTAGCTTCCCTCATTCGCATCGATTCGTTTCGCTTCGCTACATAAAACGTGATCGTCGACAGTATGCAGTGCATCGCGAAACTTCGATTCAAAATGGAGAAATATGTTACTAGGTCATTTAGGCATAAAGTTTGAAGATATTATGCGTCGATATTTACGATTTAATTTACATGAACTTTCATTTGGGCTTTATAAAGAAGTGAGGAGGATATAGCATACTTGCCTAAAAATGAATATCCAGTCATGTCTTAGCTGTCTTACAGGTCGATTTATTTTCCATACCTACTATGGCCTGCCTGATTGAGCGCGTAAGCTTGCACTTATTTGCTTCTGTACTTTGATAATAAAGTTCTTTTCTATTCTTTTCTGTCTCACATTCTTTATCTAATACAGGACTTCCGAGAAGAGTCCTGGAAACACTATAATGTAATTTATAAAGAATTTTGTTAGTGCTCCGCGTGGGCCTTAGGTAGGTATATGTAGAAAACATATAAAAAAACTATAATTAGGAGCAAAAAAAAAACAAAACTCTGAATTTTACATTCGTTCTAAATTCAATAAAAATAGAACATATAATTATTGTTTTGTTTGATATAATTTATTGTTTATTTTAGTTAATTGCAATGGTTATAATTTCCCGGAATTTCTTATTAATTGGTAAGTTGTAACCTAAAAATAACTATTAAAATTTAATTTTTCAGAGAGACAAAACAAAAAATAAAGTTGAATAATAGAAAAACATCGAAATACCTAAATAAATTTATTCTCAGTGTTAGAGACTCATTCAGAGGTGCATAAAGACCGAATATTTACGTAGTTCAAACAATGCGTTTAGTTAAAATATGGGCAATAATTTCTGGAGCTTCGTAATATTCCTCGCGGGGTGTATATCCCTCGATGACACGTCATCAATCTTGTTCATTTTTGCTCTCAGCTCATCGCTGATGCTGCCCTGTTGGGATTTGATTGGATGGAGCTTCACAGATAAAAAAAGAACGCGAAACTGTAAAATTGTTTTTAACTATGCACGTGGATGTGCAATCAATGTTCTTTTACTCTTTGAAAGTTAGAATCGTTTTATTGTCTTGCATTTTAGTTACGAGCTGCTGTTTTTTGTCCAGTCTATTGTTACGTTGCCAATTCAATTTATTTTGTGGTTTACCGAATTTAGTGTATTGGCTTGCAGTTTTTGTGGTGGGGCAAGTATATTGCTTCTAGATTTTTGTAGGCACTTTTAAAATGAAAAAATAATGCTCATTCTTCGTTAAGTAAATTTTCTTGCGTAATTTAATTTAGGTTTGAAGGTGTGTGTGATAAATACATATTACTAGCTGTTCCCCGCGGTTTCACCCGCGTTTCCGGGATAAAAAGTATCCCATGTCCTTTTTCACACCATAGGCTATCTGCATGCCACATTTCATGATGATCCGTTGAGTAGTTGAGGCGTGAAAGCGTTACAAACAAATAAACTCACTTTTGCATTTATAATAGTTAGGATTAGGATTACTGTTAATTCTAGTCATTGTTATAATTCAATAGGAGTCTTTATACGTCTGAAACTTATAAAAAGTCCTCATGCAAGTATTCCCTCACCAACCCATGAAAAACCAATGGCTAAAACGGAAATTAATCCTTACAGGCTTCTATTGGCAAATATTGCGTAAATATATATCCTCTTAGGAATCCACTTATGATAATAAAAGCCTAACTCAACAATCTAGGACACATATCGACAGAATAGCAATTCATGTGTTCGTAACTCACAGAGGGCGGTGTTGACCGGGAAATTGGATTTTTTCTTGGCCGCCTTCGTCGTCGTATTATGTAATTATGGAAATAGCTGAGCGAAATCGCTCACTTATCGATCGTGATACCCGAAGTGGTTACCTCTGATTGTTTTAACAAGGAGTTTTAATTTACACCTTTACCCGTGAAATTAATTTCACGAAAATAACGTCCCATCCCATTGATTAATAATGCATAGTTATATGTGAATATTTCAACATTCATCATCATCATCATCAGCCTATAACGTCCCACTGCTGAGCACAGGCCTCCTTTCACAAATGAAGGTGAAAGGGAATGGGCAATACTCCACCACGCGTGCCCACTGCGGATCGGTGGAGGTAGGCTAGTGGTCAACCTACTGTCGGAATTTTTCAAGCCGCCTAGGAGGCATCCAACTAGCTTAACGACTATCACAATTAAGTGATAGCCGGGACCAATGGCTTTACGTGCCTTCCGAAGCACGGAAACGCTCGATTTGAAATACCACTAGGCGGTCACCCATCCAGGTACCGACCACGACAGTGGTAGCTTAACTTTACCGATCGATTAAGAACGGCTAATCATGCTACACCTCGAGCACTTCCAACATTATGAGACTTCAAATGTAACGTAATTAATGAAAATAATGAATTACGGACGAAAGTAAAAATCTACAAAACATTAATTATAGTAGCGAAAGTATGTCTTGGCATATCAGATTTAAAAACCACTAATTGAAAATAGATTCAGTATTTATTATTAACTAGTTATTTCCCAAGGTTTCACTCGCGTAAAAATTTGTATTATACCTACATGTCTGATGTTTTGTAGTCTAGAATCTTTAAATAAACGGGCTATGTAATGCAAAAAAATATTGGCCTATTAGTTCTTTGATTAACGCCTTCAAACAAACTTCAGCTTAATAATATTAGTAAAGATATTGTTTGTTTTTATGATCTGAGTTTTTACAGAGATTCTTATCGCGGTCGTTAGTTGATGTAATTAGTCGTTAATCTGATTTTTGTTTTAAGGTGTTTGTTTATGGAGTTTACGGAATATCAACCCTTAAGTCGTTTGTAGTACATTTATCATTTTTAAGGTCGAAACTTTACTTCTTTTTCCTCCATCCAGTCAATTTTTTTACAAATGAAGTCAGAATAGTAGAAAGTTACAATAAAATATATCCACACCTAATCTCACTTTATCGCAACTATATCAAAAGTGATTCATCCCATTTCATCAATATCCTTTACACTGTATACGGGCTTACAGTGAAACATCAAACCTTTAGGTGCCTTTAGCTCAAATGAAAACCTGGAACTAGGTCAAGGCATCGGATTTCGGTATTCCTACTTCAATGCAGGTTCATATGACAAAGTCAGAACATCTTTGGCAGGTAGAGGTTGATAGTTGGATATCGATTTTATGGAGGGCTGGTTTTGTATACGAATACAAATTGTATGTAAAGTCTGAAGTTAGCAGGTTGGATAGAAAATATTTGTTGAATAAAAATGTTTAGTTGTAAATAATAATACTATTCACGCAGCGCAGTCTAATAGTCAAGTCGAAAATAAACCATAATTCATTGATATAGGTTCCAAATCTAATGTTGAATGTTGAAAACAAAACATGACTTATACAGGCTGTAACGGAAAGTGTATATTCATGATAATAGTCTACTTTTTTGGAAGTAGGCACAAATATCACGGAAGGGAAAATGTTATATTAATGTTAGCAAGTGACGTACATTGACCTTCATTGAGCGGCGACATATTGGTTATGATTTTAATTCAATAAACTTGGAAGCAAACATTTGGTTTGAATTTTTGAGTAGGTTTATTTTGAGCTGAAACTTTTTATAGAGACTCTCTTCCTGATGTAGTCTTCACTCCCTTCGGTTGTTTATACCCTTTTTGTTACACCCAGTATATACGCTCTGATAATACTAAGTTTATGTCCTTCGCGATGGCTACAAAATACCCTACATTAGCATATACTGTTTATTTTGGTAACACCAAAGTCTCATTTCATATAGACTACATAGTTCGGGCCGTTTGTAATCCATAAGTTTTCTCAAGCATAACGATTGCGTTTGCCAATTCGGTCACCATGGCTGTCACATGAACAATCAAGATAATAAACCAGGGTGAATTACAAAGATTAGCCTGATAAATATAAAAATTAATGCGTCCAGTGTCGCAGGCGATTATGTACCGGATGTAGTACGAGGGAGGGCGCTGACATCAATTTCCGGAACGGGCGCGGGCGCCGGAAACTGCGAAAAACACTTCACTCTCCATACGATTATAATGGAATCGCGTGGAATAGTGTATGGTGAAAAGATCATCATAAAATGTATGTAGGTATGTATTGGGTTGATACTATTATTTTTATAGATCATTAATTATTCATGTTTTGAAATGAAATGAAACGAAATTGTTCATGTCGCCAGAAATGTCGTAAAATTTAAGTGTTATCTTATTGTTTATTTTTTGGAATATATGAAATAATCTATATATACTTATACGTATAATAAGCTAAAGAGATTGATTGTTTTTTTGCTTGTTTAAACTACCCAATAGGAACATCCTGGAGTGTTATATGCTACTTTTTACCACGGTAACGCTGGTGAAAACACGGGGGACAGTTAGTACTAAATATTAAACTATGAAAACAAAAGTTTAACTAACTTTGCATTATGACTAGATGTTTATGAGATGACTAGCTAGGCCTGTGAGTTATAACGCGATCCCCCATTTTAGCCCCTAAGAGGTTGAAATTCGGGTTTTTTTTTTTAGTTCTCACCTAAGTTTAGGAACTCCTGGGCGTAATATAATACTTCTAGACTCACTAGCTGTAGCTCTACGTTGTCTTTAATTGAGTTTTATTTAGTTTATAATAAGATTGATATAATGTTTTTAATATAATCTATTTAAAAATAAAATGGGTTTAAAAAAAGTTTTAAATATAAATGTGAATAAATATTTACAAAAAAAAGTGTTTCTGTTTACTTTTATACCGGATTAAATATAAGAAATGCGGCCCCATTCATGACGTTGATTGATTATATTTTGAAATAGAGGGTACTTAAATTCCATAAGACGGTATTTTGAATAGATTTTCCGCTGACATGGTATAGGAGGACTTAGGATCTGATTGATATGTACCACAGAAATCGGAATACCTATTATTTCTATTTACGTTAAAGCCTCAGCGAAGTAAAATATTAAAATAGAGAGGTTTCTTTCTCTCATGACTTTTATGCATCTACATTTCCTTTATTTATATGTGGGTATAAGCCTTTACTAAGGTGTAAGCTAAGTAATTTTTTGTCATGTTATCTTTATTGTATTTTTGCATCATTATCTTCGGAAGATGCTTCGATTGATATTATATCCATTAAATAGATCACGAATTAGTGTAAAAATACATATCATTTGAATGCTTGGCTTAAAAAATAATCCCTAATTGATTACCTTACCTACATTACAAATAATATTAAAATTGCGATAGATTTTATATTACTATTCGTATTCTATTCAAGTTATAATAATGGGACAGCCTCGATGAAATTTTCTATACATACTAATACATAGATTGTATGTATTTTGTATATTTGTTTATGTGAAACCTCCTCAAATATTCTACTATAAAAATATAGCCAATTATTTAAAAAAAAACTAATATACCTAATTTTTTTTTCATAAAACCCTTTCTCACAATAAACAACTGAAACCAACACGTACTGATTTATTACCCACATCCCTATTTACATATCTCTGCCTACAGCCAAAACATGAACACAAATGCTACAAACGCCAAGATATGACACCTTAATCATCGTTACAGCAGAACCAGGTGTGTACGTACGCCAAGCACTTAATAGGATCACGTGACATTCAGGCAAGAGCCAAACCTATCCACAGAAGAAGGAGCTGCCAGTGTAGCGGCTGAACACTGAAAAAAAGGTTCTACAAAACTAGTTATGTATGTTGACGTTTTGTAGTCGGCAAACTAACTTTAGTTACATTTAATCAAATAATTTGGTAATTAACACTAGTAAGTTTTAGTTCACAAATCACTCTGTTTAGGTTATTGGTCGTCAAATTTAGTGTTACTGTTAATATTTTTTATTTTTCAGTTAATAGTTAGTGAATAGCTTCAGACTAGGACACCGGTTTGGATGCTGTAATATCCTGACCGCTAAACAGCAGCAATTTATTGGCTGATTTTAGGTTTGTTGAATAAAAGTATTGGTATTTTGGTGGAATTTGTTTCTACTTTTAGGAGAGCAAAATAAATTGTATAGTCTATGGTAATATTGACTCATGGTGGACGATTCTCATTGTTTGTGTTTGTATTTAAGTTTGGATTTAAAACATACGAGTATAATACGCCGCTCTTGACGATGATAGTATACCTAATTCGAAAGATTTTGTAGAAAATCAAGATGAGTACTAACATCTGTATGCATCTTAAGATGTATACAGACTTATCACTCACTCTCCCACATACTCCCATATCTTTTATTGACACCTATAATTTAGATATTTCATAGAACAGCCTGCTACATTCTTGACCTCGTCCAGGGTGTCCAGTCAATTGCGAAACGTACCTTGGGCATTCACGTCAAATAATATATGTATAGTTATGTAGACTTTTCGGAATTTATCCCAAGTCAGTCATTGTCTGATCGGTAACATGACGTTGACGTGACTGATGCGTAGGGTTGTACCTTTACAATGTTTGCGGTTACAAGCGTCTCCATAAACTGTGTCGGTGTGCCGTGCTAAGAGAATAATCCTCACTTTGTGAATGCTGTCGGTTTGTGGCCAGCTTAGCGTCTGAGCTGGTTGACGGCAGATATGGATTTGTGTATGAAAATTATAAAGGAACGGAGGCGCTAAGCTGAGGTTGTGGCTCATCTTTGACAGGTCTGAAGAGCTATAACGAATTCAGATACTTGTGCTAGTTAAAGAGATAGTAGGGTAGGTAAGTATATTATTTATGAACTGTAAACCACATCTAATTCTAATATCGTTTATACTAACTACCATCAGTACTTTGACCCGCTGTTTTACCTCCGTTCCAGATGGATTTTGTGTTCTACCAAATACCTAAGTTTAATTAAAATATATATTAGCCCTTAAGGAGCTGAGTGGTAACAAACACTGACATTCGCATCTATACATATTTACAATATTACTAGTTTTCGCCCCCCAGTTTCATCCGCGTTGCCGAGGGTTCAGTACCTCTACCATGAGTTTTCTACACTAACGTAATCTACACACGCTATCGACTACGGTGAATAATTTGTATAACGAGCACCGCCTCTAGTGGATACTTTTATAAGCATTTCATACAAAATGTTTCACCGTAGTCTCTAGCGACTGTAGATTACGTTAGTGTAGAAAACTCATGGTAGAGGTGCTGTTTTCTCGCGAAAAAATATATCAAGTGTATTCATTCATAACATATAATATCTGTGTGTAAAATTTTATCCAAATCCATTCAACTGTTTATGCGTGATTGAGTCCTGAACATACGGTATATACATTCACATATATGATATGAGTAAGATGCATCGAACAGTTAACTCAAAGGAGTGAAATGACGTTCATTTTGTTTGAAACCTGTTCCGCCAATACCCCACAATCGACAAAGCGCCCTGATTGGTTAAGTCAAGGTTACATGCACTCTGATTGGCTAATTCGAGGACACTCTAAAGATTTTGGTTGGTACTGTTATTAATCGTAATTGGATTGCTCAGTATTACTTCTCTAAAGGGATTTTCCACGAAGGTAAGATGAGATTATAATAGGATAGATTATGATTATCAATCATAATCTATCTTTGGTACATTCTCACATTTGTTATTCAGTTACTATAAAAATAAGTACCCAATTCAAAACTCTTACAGAAACAACTTACTTAATGGAAACTTTTCAATTACTGGCGAAAGGTACAAATCGATAGGGTTTTGAGTTCCGGACCTTTAATTAGTGGTTCAACGGGTCATCCCAACCGACCCTTGACTAGTTAATTTGATGATAAGTCTACAATTTAGTTCTACATCACCGTAAAGTGCTTCGCTGAAATAATTATGCGTAGGCTGAAGATTGAAAATAATGATCAATTTAAATTAATATAATATTCTTTTCAACACACTTGCTCGTGAAGTAACATTTATTGCACCGTTTTTAGTATCATACATAACGCAACTTATTACGCACTAATATAATCAAAAAATCTACTTCAAAAAATACAAGTCAGTTTTTTCCTCGCAAGTGAGTTGAAAAACGTTGTATGACACGTGATCATTACACTCTCGGCTCTCTTATGTCGCCTCGTCTGTAATTACCAACATTGCACACATGTATCATAATGTACTATTATGCATATTTTTAAAGTATAAGCAAAAGTATCGGTATACACAGATTTCAGTGAAGATAAATAAAATACGTAAATTAATATAAGACGTTCCTTCACAAACGGCTATTTCATTCCAAACTAAGCAGACTTTGTTCAATGGAAAACAGATGACTGTTGACAGATTGTAATTAATTAAGTATCTGTAAAGAAAAAAATATCCAGAGTTGAAGCCAATAGAATTGGAATTAGCATTCTACGGAGACTCACAGAAATAATCAGACACTATGTTTACATTAAAAAAAAATGTGTATAGTTAGCATGGACCCCAAAGATGCACCCGCGGGGTTCAGCCAGTATGTAGGTATTATAATAAACTTAAAATAGTTATATAATCCAGGGACATTCTACACACACGGTTATCTAATCCCATACTAACTTTGGAAATCGGATAACAGATATACTACTTTTTGTTGGAAATACATAAATATAGATTATAAAAAACAAAGACTCACTAATAAAGTAGGTTTAGCCTTCAACACGGTTAGCGGTAACTCGTGGACCCATTTAAAAAGTTCCGGGGAAGCCGGCTGGTAGCCGGATCAAGTCTATTCGAGCGTGTAACACCTTTACATATTGTTACTACGTGTGTCGCGAATGGGGTTGCTATGTTAACTCACGTAGGGTTATGTGACTTTTGAAACGTTGTACTTGCAAGTTAAAAAAAAATTACATAATATATTTATGTACATTTTTTAAGTAGGAAACCTTTGATAAAATTTAATAACACATTAACTAAAAATTGTTTTTTTTTAAATAAATTTTGTTTTAATCCCATTATTATTTTATTGGCTGACACTAGTTTTATTTGTAATTATGCAAATTTTTGGACCAGTCAAAAGAACAACGCGCGGCGTATATGTTTGGTAACACCTCCCCAGTGCAACAGTTCCATTTAATCCATATTTCCATGGATACTTGGCGTATATAATATAGAAGATAACACACAGACTCAGGATAATCAGACATGTTCATGCACAGATTTGTCTCTTCTGGATGGAAATCAAATTAACGATCTGTGGCATAACAGGCAGGGTATCTAACCAACCACGCCAGCCCAACTGTCAAATGTATAATATATCGGCAGCGGGCTATGAAAATCTCGCAAGTGTATTGCAACAATTTTTACAGGAAAAGGAAAAAACTGTATGGTAGACTCTAAACACAGACTAGGAGGACATATTCTCGCTAACAAAAAACTGTGTCTATGGAGTCGGCCACCTCTCACGCACACCTTAGTTGGCTATTCCGCGGGAAATTAGACTGTCGCCGTTTACACAGAGTCGATTACTCGCGCTCAACTAATGTGTGAATGTGTGCGTGCCGGCTTTTACGTACAGCGTGGTGGCCGACTTGAGTGACAGTTTTTTGTTAGCGAGAATATATCCTACTTTCGACTTACGACTTTTTTAAATATCTAAATTATAAATGCAAATTCTTCAGAATAATCGAGTGATGATACACACATGAACCCATTTCATATTTGACTCGGCTTCCTACAAAAATGTACACCATACGGTTTTTCCTTCTCCTGTAAAATTGCGAGATTTTCATAGCCGCCGACGATATAGGTACTTACATTTTTATGTACTTACAACCATGATATACGATAACATTTTCAAACAAAAAGTACCTTATTCGTTGTTTCATGTTTAAAAATATCTAAACTTGACTCATCTTAAACGACAACGAGATAGGTAACATGAGTAAATCGCTAAGTAAGTAGGTACTCTAGTCCGAGGCTGTGCTTGTGAAGAAGCTAAAAGTTCCATCTTAAAGGCATCCTCAGTGAACTCTATCTAAAGCTAGAGCTATCGGCAGATTTATTTAGAGCGCTTAAATTCAGGTTTCGTAAATAGGGATGCATTTCATGTGCTATATGCTTGTATGATAAAATAAACTAAGGCATTAGAACATACTCTCCACGTCACTTTGGGCTCTAATTGTTAGGCATTTGGATACATATTGAACTAGCAGTAAATATGTAGGAGTTCAGAAAATAAAATCTATTGCCAAATTTTGTTTTAATATTATTTAGTTTTTACAAGCTTTTATTTTAGTATCACATGTCCCGTTGTCTGTAATGGAATTTTGCAAGTTAAATTTGACCCACTTTCCGGTTTCCGATTGAGCTGAAATTTTGCACGAATATGTAAATCGCGTGACAATGCAATATTATGATGACGTGGAGCTGATCTGATGATGGAGCTGGAAGGTGGCCATAGGAACTCCGTAATAAAACCACATAACTCCATCGAGTTTGGGCTCGTTTGATTCGTCTTGATGAGTACTTTGTCGCAAGTATAGTCAACAAAAAGAACAGTCACTAAAAATTTTTACACACAGACATTTTTAACAAAGAAATTGTTAGTGTTAGTATCTAAGTGAAAAAAACAAGCAAATATTCAATAATTCTAGGTCTAATACATCGTTCGATCATAAAAAGCAAAAAAGTCGTATTTGACCTTAGAACGTGAAGCCAGTATACCGCATGCGATTAAAAAAAAATATAAAAAAATAAAAAAGGTAATATATATTTACAGCGATATAAAAGCGTGTTACAGCTCATTATAAAGAGTTATTATAGCGAATCGTTATAAAACATTTCATGCACGCAGTTCGAGCAATTTGTTATTCATTCTCGCGCATGACCGTATATGTCGCAGGGAATATTTTCTATGCAAAATCCCGGTATTCACGCGTCGCTCGTTCAACAAACTCCACATTTAAAGTAAAGTTTACACCCAACTTTGTTGGGGTGATGGGACGCGCCACGGCCGCGAAATTTCACACTCCGTACTGTTCCACAGCCACGCCTAGCAAAATTTGCATGGTGTAACTATACCTAGTCTGTTTTATTTATTTATTTGAATAAAAGCATGTTGATTGTCTTTTTTGTCAGTAGTGATTCTAAACAAGTATTTTGCTTGTTTAGAATCACTGTGAGTTAATTTGTGGTCATAGATAATTTAACATACACGGGAACTCAAAAATAACAGGACATTTAAAAAACTGTGACATACCAGTGAGATTGATTCGTGAAATTGAAATATGCTGTAGATGTATAACTTATTAATAAATAAAATAAAACTATTCTTCTTCTTTAATTAATTGTTCGATGCATCCATAAAATGAAGGGACTAAAATAGATTATAGACCAAACTACTAATTAAAAACTATCATTACCTCTTATTTTATTATTTTTTATTATTATACCTACACTACACCGTAATTTTCATTTTGTATGAAGCTGAAACAGCGAGCGTTATTTTGTGAGATGTTAAATTGTAGCGGGCATTATGCTCCTAGCATTTGATGAAACATTATGTTTGGACGAAACCTTATTGTCTTTATGTTTGTAAGAACAATTTTACTCCTGAATTAATTTAGCGAACGACTCTAGATGTTTCTTTTTACTTGAAAACTTTATCTTCCTAGAGGAGATTGGAATAGATAGAGTACTTTAAAGAGTAACCCCCTTATTCATAATAAAGTTATCAAACGTTGATTAGCTAAAATTCCGAAGTCTTTATCTGACACTTGACATTTGGTGATCGAAAGAGTGAGACGGGGCACACTATTACACTGATTTAGTTAAAAAAGCGATTATGAATAAGGGGGTAAGACGGTGTCAAGCAAGGCTTGGTTTATCTGATTATTTTGAAGGAAATATTATATTATAACAACGGTTATTTTAGCCATTCCAAAGCCGTCGGATGGAAACTATGGCGGAATGAAAATAATCGTCACATTCAATTGTTTTTATTTGCTTACGCCCCAAGTTAATGTCAATTTTCGGGCATTAGCTGGCCAATTGTTTCTCTTTAGTTTGTTGATTGGTACTTCTTACTTATACTAAATTGAAATACAGTCAGTACCTTACAAGTGTATATACCTATATGTTTTTATTTCATATGATACTAGTTGTTCCCGCGGTTTTACTTGTATTCTTGAGTAGCTTATGTAAGTATATCTGCGCAGATATACTTACATAAGCTACTCAAAAACCGGCTTTATTAGTTTATTTAGTTGACGGGCCAGCTGGCGTGGTTGGTTAAGACTCTGGTTAAGATTCCACCTATCGCGCCGCAGGTCGTGGGTTCGATTCCCACACAGGACATGCATTTATGTGCATGACATGTCTGTGTGTCCTGAGCCTGGGTGTAATTATGTATATTAAGTATGTGTTGTAATATTAATGTATCGGGTCTATTCGCGCACAGATTATTATCAAAATTTAATTTTGACTAATCTCGACGTTTCGATCAAGTTGCATTGATCGTGGTCACGAGTGAACTGCTAAATGTGAGTGCGCGAATAGACCCGATACATTAATATTACAATGAATTTAGTTCGCGAAAGCTTAATAAGTATGTGTTTACAAACAAACAGTAGTATATGTATTATATCAGTTATCTGGTTTCCATAGTACAAGCTCTGCTTAGTTTGGGATCAGATGACCGTGTGTGAGGAATGTCCCAGGATATTTATTTATTTATTTATCCGTGAACACGTACAACAAACGGATAGACGGACAAACTTTCGCTTAAAAAGAATAGTGAGAATTGTACTTCTATAATCGAAGTATAAATTTTAATACAAAGTTAGACACATAATCTATCAAAGAAAACGTTAATCAATAACCATTAAAACTTATCAATTGTAATAGATTCAGTTAGTTTACGACAGTCGCTGGTCTACCTCCGAACAAAGTTATAAGACAAGGAACTAAGTTCATCTCTCAAATATAAGCTTATATACATCCAGCCAGTTTCGATATGTGTCATGAAGTGTGACGTCAGACTTCGTCGACAATAGTTCAAGTTCGGAGTAAGTTCGAGTTGGGTGGATTACTGTCCATTTAGTGACGCGTTAGTGCAATGTTTGAATTGAATAGGGATTTGATAGTTCGGAATATTGGGTGCAAAATTCTATTCTAAGAATTTATCTAAGTGACTGCTGTGTTTTTCTTTAATTAAATACCTATTAAACACACGTTCTGTGAGTAATTTGGTAATAAGAGCTTTTCATAGTAACTAAGAACTAATGACCTTAATCAATAAAACAGAACAAGTTCAGATACGAAGGTGTATAAGTTAAATACTTAAGTAAAATCTTGTTCAATATTTGTAAAGAAAACCCAATTTCCGCAATATTCCACACTCGGCTCAAACATGGCTGTCATCTTCAGATCGCTAAATAAACAAAAATAAATATAAACAAAACTGAAAAACCCTTATCAGAAAAAAATCAACAAGCACCCCAATTCCATTACAATATCCCGAACAAAACCGCATCATGAAACTCATGAGTCATCATAGGAAAATCCTCGAATTGGACTCAACAAACTGCACTAATAGGCGAGCGGGTCGAGTGTGGTAGCCAAAAACGTTACCGTATTATCCGTGACAAGGCAACGGTGAAATTGAAACCAATAAAATGCTGGTACAAGTAAAACGTTTTCTGTGTAGTTGGGGAGTGACAGGGCTATGCCCCACAATTTGACAAGGGTTGTCATAAGTCTTCCTTCCGCAACGCAACGCACAACTTAGCCACCCCTAACTATTTGTGTGTGGGACGTTTGACGTGCCACGAGACTGAACTTTGACAGATATTGGCATCAGCGTCGATGGACACCGTATCTTATTGTGATTGACACCTGATAATATTGATATATCTATTTCAAACATAAATATAAAACATACCAAACACTATAACTGTAATTTCGGAATACAACCTCATTATTCATACATTCATCATTCATAAGTGCCCTACTAGGGCCTAAATTGAATAAATGGCTTTGACTTTGACTTTGACTTTGACATTAATTAATTTTAATAACTAGGTTGCATTGTAAAATCTACTTTATAAAAATGGTAAATTATTTTATAGTTCATTATTAAAAACATAATGATACTTCAAAGAATATTACGACACTGATGTACAAAGCTTGGTGTAATTATAATATTGTGGTAAATAATTAAGGTATTTTATTATAGAGAGGGGAAGGTAGCCGGAGGTTGCATGGACGAGTGCTCCAAGTTATAATTACACTTTGTTATTGAATGTAGACTTCAGAAAAGGCTTTTATAACAGCTGGTTGTCGAGTCTTTAATTAAAATGTAAGTAGTATTAAGAAGATATTAACAAAGTTATAAGGGCAGTGTACCCACCGACGCCACTCATGTAAACGAAGGTTGAATATATTTCGAGCAACGCTTAAGTTCCCTTTTCATAAACATTTGTGGGGTTCTTAAAGATTATGAAAATTACGTGCACAAAGAGAGATTAGTTAAAGAAAAGTTTTTTTGAAATTTAATATTAACAGCCTTAATATGGAGATCAATAAGATACTCTTAGCAACTTACGATTTTAAAACATCATTGAAAATACATCCTTGAAGTACCTAATCATTATTTTACAAGCTTTTATTTAGTGTCACCTGAGGGCGAACCACAAGTTCTTAAAACAAGGTTAAAATAACCTTATTTGACTTTTGTCTTTCTTTGACATCCGACGTCATAACGGGACAAAAGACAAATAAGGTTATACCATGTGTTAAGAGCTTGTGGTAGGCCCCTGTCCGATGTCTGTAATAGAAACTTACAAGTTAAATTTGACTCACTTCCCAGTGTCCGGTTGAGCTGAAGTTTGACTCACTTCCCAGTGTCCGGTTGAGCTGAAGTTTGGTAGTTATACTTTAATTAGTATATTTGATGACAATACAAGTACAGACAACAAAAATTACAGTCAACATATAACGCTTGCATTAAAAATGTAATTTTTAATAAAACTTGTTCTCAATAAAATTCCAGACAGCCATTTATTAAAACTACGCAATTTTTACAAGAAAGCAGTACTTAAAGAGTTGTCAATAAAACTCCTTGCAAATTAATTTGATCTTAATAATGAAAATAAGCGGCGAGGATCTGATGCTAACAAGATACGATGAGAGTCTGAACAATCTCCTTAAGGGGCTCTTGCAGTCCTGCCGTGATTGAGTCGAGGGCCAAGATATCGAACGGTCTTATGTGTAGTTACTACTTTCATGAGGATTTCATATTTACAGCGTATGTTTCGTATCATCGTAGCTTGAGAAATTCATTTTGTATTACGAAATTCAATTGTTTTGAAATTGTATCATGTAGAATCAAGTAAAATCACTGAAGAATAAACTAATGCATATGAGAGGGCAATTTATTATTTTATATTACCTCAGAGTATATAAATACTACGTACAAATATTACCTTTTTTTTTAACCTATTGCGCGCACGTAGGAGTGCGAGATATGGCATAGTTAAAGTTTATATGGGGAAGAAAAGCACAAAGCTAATATTTTGATATAATAATGCATTGTTCATTATTTTAATAAAAAAAACGTTACACACACTACAATACGAAACATTACATACACTACTATGCGTTTGCCACGCCACACACATAATATACTCTTTTGTTTATCTTCTTCTTAGTTTTGTTGTGTGAAAACCGAATTCTTTTTCGGGCTTATTTTTGCCATTGTCAAGTTATATTATTAAATCATTAGTGATAAATATTATAGTCGACTTCTGGGCGACCTCTTGTTAATATTAATAAGTCAGTAGGTGTTTAAGTGTACATAAACCCCTTGTTTGGGGAACTGTTTACAGGGCGAAGTTATGGTTCAAAAGTCGGAAGTGCGAGGCAGGCACACATGACTTGGTGCTCAGTGACATGAAGTCGACAGAAGTTACGCCCTGCCTGACATTTACTGTACATGTTGATAAATATGTTATAAACATGTATGAGCCTATTTGTTTTGTCAATTATTTTGGAAAGTACAGGAGGGAGTTATGTTTAAATAAGTAAGTCTGTGATTGGGGTATTCATGTGCCTACAAGAAGCTGTGAGTCGAGGAAACTCTGTTTTAACTTATTTCTCTATGTTATTTGTTCTAGTGACCGAGATTTTTAATTGAATAAGCTCATTCATTGAGGAACGTATAATATGACACTTTAACGCGGGAGTAGGGTACAATTAATGTATTATTAAAAATGCGAATGTTTTTTACTCAGATAATTACTGAAATTTTTTATGCCGTAAAAATATAAAATCTGGAACACGAATAAAACTGCGTAAAAACTATAGTTTTATTATTTTAACTTTGGATACGGTGCACTAATTTTATATCTTATTATTACAAATAATTATTCAGAGCTTGTAACACCAACTGAACACTATATTACTTGTAATAACTTTCTCAGATCTCCTCGCAAAGTTATAATACTAAATATTAACAACTCCGGCTGCTCATCATAATCTACCTTTATACGCACTGACGTGGGGTGTGTGGTGTGCGTTGCTCTAATTTTCATCTAGTTAATAATTATATTGTGAGCTCACGTAGGCCACTGAGGGAATACCGAACAAGGCGTCGGGTGTCTTACCTTTATGGAGGTAAGATAATTTGGCATTTACGTTACACACGCCCAGTTTGTAGTCAAACTGCACATTGTTTTGGGGTTTTGATGCTAAGGCATTAGTATTATCTTTATTATTATCATTAATTAGCAAACGTTCCTTGGGATAGAGGGTCTTATACCTTTTTATGGAATGATAGCAAGTGCCTCCAGTTACGTATGCACATAAGCAATATCGGGAGATTGCCAATGAGTTGCCGAACTTTACGGCTCTGAAATTGCAACTGTAGGAACACTCTAGGGCTCTACCGCGTATCTTGGTGGTAATCTTAACGAACGCCATTAATTAATTCCGGTTGATTTATGCCCGGTTTCTATAAACAAAATCGAATCGTTTTGCTTACCAATGGTAGGTTTTTTATTGCCAAACTGGGCATTTAGATAATTTCATAAGCTAATTTTACCTATAATAGCTACTTCTATATGGGAAGGTCTGCTATGCAAAGCTTTGAGGTCTTTGCTTCATTATTAGTAAATATATAAGTAATAAATCTTAATGTTAACCGATAACGGTCCGTAAATTATAGGAATCGGCCAAAGTATAGCAAATATACCTATTTGATTTTAATTTAATTACAGAACAAGAACTTTATGATACTTAAAATTAAACTATTAGTTAAAAGGTATCTGGTAGAGATCACTTTAAAAATATGACTAATTATACCTTTTAGCTTCTGTTCCTTGAATTCTTTTGTGTACCAACGATCCTTATAATATGTGATATTATATCTACGGTCGATAAGTTTCAATGAAGGGGGCGCATTAGGACACTCGCGATAGGAGTACACATACCACGGCAAGTGTCTGAGAATTCCAATTGTATGGGGTACTGAATTGTTGTACGTTCGCCAACAATGTTAGTTGTTCAAGTTACACTCGCGAACACTCAGTGTAATTCTGAAGGGAGTAAATTAGTTATTTATTAAGTGTTCATGGTTTTACACGGATGAAAGTAAATTGCTGTAATATATTATATATTGTAAGATTTGTTAAACAATAAATTTATTTACAGCAAATATGTAAAATACAATCTTGATACAGAAAATTTCCGCCAGCTGGTCTCCGGAAGCCTCAATCAATTTCGAGGACAAAGTGTGAGTTTTAGGGCTAAAAGAAGTTTCTTCTAAAATGAGAAAAATATTTCCTACTAATCAGACGGGATTCTTTACTTATGATATTACCCGCTTTTCCGAGGGTTTGAATTTTTTTCTCTGAAAATAATTATGGTATCCTATAATTTAATTCGAGATGTGGGCTTGCGTTTGACCTACTGACGACTAACCCCATGAGGAGTTATGACGAGGCCGAGGATGAAGCACGCTTACCCAGAAAAAGCCTATTCACTCTGGCCTTGAATACATCTAGGTTATAGGTGTCGGGAAACACAGACCCCGGAAGAGAGTTCCACTCCTTTGCTGTTCGTATAAGAAACGATGAAGCGAAGCGTTGTGTCCGGGTACGCGGGATGTCGACAACGTATGGGTGGAAATTCTCCCGGCGTCTTGTGTTTCGATGGAGAAATGGGGATGGAGGAATTAGATTAAACAATACTGTAGCACACTCTCCAAAATATATCCTATAGAAGACCGACAAACACGAAACCTTACGCCGATGTTCAAGGCTCGTTAATTTCGCCTCAGTTAGTGAAACATCGCCGACTAGTCTCCTAGCACGACGGTCTATTGAGTCATGGGCCTCCAGCTGGTATTTGGCAGATCCATCCCAGAGGTGACAGCAGTACTCGATGCACGAACGGACTTGTGCTTTGTACAGTTGCAATAACTGATCCGGCGTAAAGTACCGCTTCACCTTACAGAGGATGCCCAACTTTTTTGCAGCGGTTTTAGCCTTTTACTCAATAGAACTTAACCAACATTTATTTTGGCAGTTAAGGTTATGCCTAGGAGTTCAAGTTGGTCGGAAATCGGTAAGGATATATCTTGAAAAGAAGGAGTGAGGTTGAAAGGACTCCTTTTAGCGGTGAATAGACACGCCTGTGTCTTGGAGGGATTAAACTTGACCTGATTAGCTTTAACCCAATCGGAGACTGCTTGCAGGTTCAAGTTAATACGCTCAACCATGGCCTCTCTAAGCGTCAAGATTTCTTCACTGGTGGCCTGTGCGCTTAAAAAATAGCTCTCCACAACAGTGCTGTCGTCTGCGTACCCAAAGATACCGGGTTTTAGCAGATCGTTGATATGCAGCAAGAATAATGTTGCAGAGAGAACTGATCCCTGAGGTACTCCGGCATTAATTGCCAATAGATCCGACGAGCACCCGTCTATGACAACTCGTATGGACCTTTCGCTCAGTAAATCTGAAATCCAAGCACACAAACCAGCAGATATTCCGTACGAAGGAAGCTTACTTAACAGGCTGTCGTGCCAGACTCTATCGAAAGCCTTGGACATATCAAGGGAAACAGCAAGTAATTCACCATATCTCAATAGCTTCGCTCCATAGATGTGTGGCATACACAAGGAGATCCCCAGTCGACCGTTTCTGGCGGAAGCCAAATTGACGGTCACTGAGGAGGTCATTATCTTCAAGGTATGCCAGGAGCCTCCGATTCAATACACGTTTCATAATCTTACAGAGTATGGACGTGATCGCAATCGGGCGATAATTTGAGGCGTCAGCACGACTGCCTTTTTTGGGCACTGGTTGCACATTTGCAAGCTTCCAGGCTTTTACGTCACCAGGTGTTACGTCGACCAAACACAAACTTCTGCATTTATTATAATATATTGGAAATATTAAGTTATAGAGTAGGATGTAGATTAGTAGGTAGGAATTAGTAAATTCTTTATACGATAAGAAAATGTTTTAAATAAGCTTTTTTACCACGCAGAACAAGAGTCCTTGTCAAGACGAATTACACGAGTCCAAACTCAATGGGGTTGCGTCGTTTTATTGCAGAGTTCCCATGGCCTTCCAGCTCCATCTTCAGATCAGCTCCATGTCATGATAAGATTGCATTGTAATCGGATTTACATATGCATGCATTTCACCTCAATCGGAAACTGGGCAGTGGGTCAAATTAAGCTTGCAAGATTTAATTACACACTTGTACACGCTTGTATAAATAGAAAATTATGAATGTTTTTCTTACCTGGTTTTTTTATCCTTGCATTAATGCTTTAGTTAGTAAAGCATTAATAACTCTGAAAGGAATTAAACCTCTGTGGGTTGACATAATATCTCACTTGATCTAAGTACTTTAGATATGTATAAGAACACAATTTCATAATCACTAAGTCGAAACTTTTCACTTCTGTCTATTTTATTACGACCATTAAATAACTGATAAGTTTATCTTTTCTGCAATGACTTACATATTTTTGAGATAATACTGAGGTAGCAATGGGCCGGTTGTGTTTGCATTCTCGACAAACATTTGCATTGGGGCTAATAGGTTCCTGAATAGAGATCGTGTGCTGGATAGGGCTATTACCACCTATTACTGAGTCTGATATTTCATCGTCAGGTGTTTGGCGACAGATTTTCAACTTAAGGGTGGCAGCCAGATAAGCGGGTATTAGAACGTACCTACAATGTTTTCCTCACGACAATTGTAGGTTCAAATTCAAACCATCGAACATTTCATCATTTATTTTCTTGAATCTATTCCGCCAATTTACCACCACCGTCAATGCGCTGTGATTGGCTAAGTCAAGGACACAGCGCTCGAATTGGACAAGTCTGATGCAGTGATTGGTCTCTACTGTTGAAAATCAGTGGTAAATCACTGACTAGTTGCGTTTTCCTCGATGGCTCGAACTCACGACCATCGTCACGGTAGTCGACGTAACTACCACTGAGCTGTCATCGCTGATTCTATTCTTCAAAGTCATTGAGAGGCTGCGTACTATTTATATTTTACATATAATGCTTAGGTGCAGCGACAGACCGCACCGCGCCGATCTTTTTAGTATGAGAAAATACCTATAACCTATACAATTCTAAGCAGTAACGCACACGACGCGCTAAAAGTCCGGCGCACAACCCTTTGTTTTCTTCACACAGCCTTTTTGTGTGCTACAGACTCCTTCGCATAAAAAAAACCGTCGTCTGCACTGCACCTTACTAGGACAATTTTAATAATAGAAAAGTTTCAACACAATAGTTTGTTATACTAGAACTTGAATACATGTAATTTGGATAATTGTTTATTCTAGCTATCATGATTTCTAAACTCATCTAGATATTATAAGTCTCTCACCTTTTCTATTTTACTACGTTTCTATTATACTCATTCGTTTGCAATCTAAGCGCCTAACAAAAGCATGTTATGGCTAGATCGAAACAAGAACATCGTAAATAAAGGTAATTTGATAGCAAAGTAACAAGGCATCGGCTTGTTTATTTTATTGGGTGTAACAACGCGGAATAAACTCGTTTTGTTCCTAATCTGATACTGATAGATAACAAGGTAACTCGATAATAAGACATAAGTATAGGTACTTCCACGTAGATCAATTTAACGAGATTTCAGTTTAGTTTTATATTAGCTAGTATTATAAGATGTGTAAGTAGGTAGACGTAAGAGTAGACGACGATGAGGACATGCGTAAGAATGAAAGCATGTGTAAGAAAGAAGATATGCGTCAGAAGGAGGACATAAGTAAGAAAGAGGACATTAGTAAGAAAGAGGACATAAGTAAGAAAGAGGACATTAGTAAGAAAGAGGACATAAGTAAGAAAGAGGACATAAGTAAGAAAGAGGACCTAGAAATGGTAAAGAAGGAGTGAATTGTTGATAAGAAGGGAAGGAAGAAGAAAAGATGCTATGCCGACCCCACTTCAGGTTTAGGTAACTGGTAAGTATTGATGATTATGATGAATATCAGTTCATGGAAATTGTAGTAAGTTATTTTTAACACGCTTTTATTAGCTTCACCTGTATGTATGTATCTATGTATGTATGAATGTATGTAATAATTTTCATCGACTTCCAGACGTCAGATTAAACTGAAATTTTGCACACTTATCAAGTACCGATGACAATACAATAATTTGGTACCATCGAGCTGATCTGATGATGAAATTGGAGGGTTGGCACTGGAACCCCATAGCGGAGCATCGTATTCTAGCCGTGTTTGGGCGTATTATAATAATAATAATAATTTTATTTCCAAAAATAAAGATGGTACAATAATTTGTTCATAAAAATTATGGGCTAGAGTACATGACAAAAAATAATTGAACAGCATCCGTTGCCAAGGCACTTGCACTTGGCGTTCTTGTTCAAGGCACTTGTTAGGGTATCAATTAAGTACTTCATCGATTGGTTGGGACCCAATAGAATTTCTAAGCATTATCATTATCATGAAGAAATATCGTAAATTACAAAATGAAAAGCGCCACACACTTTTCATTCAAATATTGAACTTAATTACAAAAATTGCTTACATTTAGGCCTTTACGGGATAGACAGAGAATATATTTAGGTTCAATTTTATAATTATTTAACATTTTTTAGTGCAGGGCTTTTTAAAGCGTGTTTTTTTAGTTTTTTTAAACTGTAATTTATTACTACTAACGTTCTTTTTCGGTTCAGCCACGCTATAATAATTTTATTATCTATGTTTTTTAAAATATTACCGTTATTTTTGTTCGTTAAACCGCGGCTTTTCTATAATTCCTGTGCAGATAGGCTGTAACCGCATGTTGGCTGTGCTTTGCACCAGAAATCTGTGTGATAATTCATATAATTATTCTTTCAATAAAAATACTTGTATGAAAATGCTACTGAAAAGATGCCTACATTGATTATAAAAGACACATTTCCCATTATAATAACGACAACAAACGATTACTTAAACAACAGCAACCAATCGCCGGCAATAAATCAACAATTTAGCGAGGCAATTTCCATAATTCACACAATATCAAGTTACCGAGCGCGAGAATAAAGAAAAATCCAATTTCCTTCGCTTGCATTACGGAGGGCCGAAGGAGGTTGCTTCCTAACGCTAACTTCACACTGGGACCCTCCCTGAATTAATACTCAGGAAAATTAACACGTGAGTTTTATATGTACTAACCCTCGTATATACATGCATTTGTTTTCGTCTATTGCTAATGCAATGAGTGCGAGTGAGACAGGTATAATTGATACTAACAAAGTTGAAGTGCTCTAAGAAAAGTCTACTGCCTACGCCATGTATATAAATGTTATCACAAGTCACAACGTCCCGGATAATTTTCTCCCATGTACGCTTTATGTCGCCATGAAACAGAACATGAAGGGTGATAAGATTAAAAGTTGTGTGCGTTTACAGCCAAGTTGTCATTTCTGTACTTTATTGTTAAGATTTACATTGTTGAAATTCTAAGTGGGGGCGCTTTTATGGTAGAATAAGCAAAGAAAACTCATGGTAAAATAAGCAAATAAGGAATATGGAATTAACAAAAAGTTTTATAGTTTGCGTAAACTGAATTCAGCGTTAGTTTCAATGTATTCACCCAATTTTGAACGGAATAAATAAACCAAACTAGAATCACTAAATTAGGCATGACATTGTGAAATTGTGCCAAGAAATTGGTTACTTCTGCAGAACTGTCATGTGCACCAAACTTTAAGTGGACTGAATTGAGCTTAAACTCAATTCTGTTCAACAGAAACTAAAATCCAATGAACTCTTACACTCCCTCGGAATTATCCGGGGAACAGTCGCCGACGCTCATCAATAACTAACTTAATTAAGTTAAAAGCTCTCTCTTAAAGTGTGTCGTTCACAGCTTAAAGTGGCTAATATAAGCAAAAGTTTTACGAAAGAAAAACTAAAGGTCCTTCAAAAAGAGGCCTACTACTTAGGTATTTTGTCGTTGAATACTTTTTCGGCGACAGATTTGGAAGTTGTATTTGCATAAACTTGGTTGGATTTTTCCTTGTCATTTTATATAAGTTCAAGGATACGTTTTGTTTCAATGCCGCTATTTTTTGTAGATACAAAGCATTTTAGTATTCCGCATTGTCGCTAATCCTAATAATACTCGTTTTGTAAACGCGAAAGCTATAACGCTCATCGGTCGGCAAAGTTAAGCTACTACCGGTGTGGCCGGTATATGGATGAGTGACTGCCTAGTGGTATTCCAAATCGAGCGTTACCGTGCTTCAGAAAGTGATGGAAATTGTGGTAGTCGCCTCCTAGACGGCTTGAATAATTCCAGCAGAAGGTAGACCACTAGCCTGTCTCCACCAATCCGCGTTGGAGTATTACCTATCCCCTTTCACCCTAATTTGTGAAAGGAGGCCCGTGCTCTGCAGTGGGACATTATAGGCTGATGATGATGATGTTGATACTTTGTGAGGAAGAATGTATTGATTTTTGTTATTAAAAACTAATACAAAATAATTGATTGTAACATTTGTTGCTCCTACAGGATCCTCCAGAAACTTTCAAATTGAAATAATCTGTGGCCCCTCTGGGATATTTAGGGAAATATCCAATTCATTCGGTGTCCCAGTGTGGCCACATCCCAGGAAGGTGTTTCGGATATGAGCGATTATTCAGGGTCCCGATAACAATGGGGGTAATAAATTATGATTGATGAACTACCCCCGAGAATAGCGCACGCCTCTTTAGTTTGTTCTAGGTAATTAATAAAATAAGAATATAATCATAATGAAAGTAATCAAGATCCTGTCCAATCAACAACACACACATGTCCTCCGAGAGAAACCAGCATGATTTGTGGCTTTTATTAAAGCTTTCTTGTAAGTACTAAGATCGAAACATGATGAATGTATCAGCACACCAACCACGCATAACATTCTGCTGATTTGCTAAAATTTACCTAAAATATTTAGCGGGTGTGGGTTCGAACGATCCCACAGCGAGCGGTCTTGAGTTCAGCGGTCAGAGTTCTGCGTTCACTGTAATCTAGCTATGCGGCGCTTTTTTTCATTGCACATAGCATAAACGCACGTAAAACTTTAGACAGCTGAGTTCTACACCTATGTATTTATAAACAAAAAAGTAGTATATGTAGTAGAGTAGGAATCTACCTTTTCTCGAAGCGCTTCGTCGTTTTTTTGAATCCTAATAACTTGGGTTTGGATTATACCAGATAAACAAAATTTTCAGTTTATAATAATAATAAGCTTTATTTATCTCCACAAATACATCATTATTCAATAGTTCTCGTAGTAGTGAAACGGCCAAGTCACATATTTTGACTAAGGTGTAGAGTTTGTGAAGTTAGAGCTTGTAGAATAAGTGCATTTAGAGTTATAAGCTTGGCTCTACATGAGATCTGATAACTTTTTGACAGTGCGAGCCATATGGCTTGGCAATATTTTACATAAAAATGTTTTTGGTGGGATATCATTTATCTGGTTTCCATAGAAACCACTTTGCCATGCTTAGTTTGGGATCTGGGGCCCATGTCTGCTATTACAATTGTTTTCCAATGAACTATCAGTGGTGTCAAAATTGACACATTTTTTTTTTTTTTTTTTATTTATTATCAAACCAAAAATATCATACATTGGGATTAGTAAAAAATCATTCACAATAAAACCACAAAGGTTTATAAAAAATGGAATGACTTACATCGACATTCGTCATTTACATACTCAACTTACACATATAGTAGGGCCGCACTCATCTCTTCGTATACACCGGACCAGCCATAACTATGACCACATTCCAAAGTATAAAGAGACCAGTGGGCCAGTAAAAAAACAATTTCATAAGTAGGTAGTCCTAAAAATAAATAAATAAAGAAGTAGGTGAACATAATTATAATTCAATGGGACGGTACTCACTTGAAATACCTACAGATGGCAAAAAATTTCAAAGATTCGATACAAGGTGTTGTTTAAGTTTTCTTTTTATGTTAATGGGAGTAATATTTTGTTTAATTTCAAAATCGAGGTTGTTCATTAAACGAGGAATCAAGTAGGAGTTGGTACGTTGCCCATAGGTGTTATTAGCAGACATAGTTTTTAGTTTCTTTTGTGTTATTTGTCGTGTTGTGTTTTTGTGTTCTATATTTATTTGTAATTTTGTGTTGAAAAATTGTTCTTTAAGAAGGTTGTAATTTACTTTGATATGGACAGGAAGAGTATTGCAATGTTTAAATAAGAGAATATCATTGTTAGAACAGTTAAGTTTTACATTTGGTGATACTATGTGTTTTAATATTCTAGTTTGCAGTCGGTAGATACTATTCAGATAAGTTTGGTATGTACGGCCGTAGCTACTTAGCCCGTAGCATACCACAGATTCAACGAAAGCATTGTAAATCATTAGCCGAGTTTGATATGGAATACGCTTTTTGATGACGGCTATAGAGGCCAGAAAGGCCCTCAGTCTATCACAAACGCGATCAATATGTGGTTGCCAGTTGAAGCTACTATCGATGATAAGACCTAGGTAAGTATGTTTCCCAACAACTTCGATAAGTTTACAATCACTATTGCATGCTTGGGGTGGCGGTTGCTTATGTAGACAAGAGTGACTGTGGCAAACGAGCCCTGTATGTAGGTTGTCGCGTTTATATGGTGAATGGATATGAAGCAGTTTAGTCTTTTGCGCATTGAGCACTAGTCCCGAATCGTGACACCACTTGTTAAGGTTGTCAAAGTCAAGCTGAATTTTCGTCATAGCATCGTTTACATTACGATCTGCAACAAGCAAGCAAGTGTCATCAGCAAATTGGTACGAGGTACAGAAGCGTAATATACCATGCATGTCATTGACGTAGGCCAAGAAATGCAAAGGTCCTAACACTGAACCTTGAGCAGTGCCTTCAGTTACCTTCATACTTACACTGGAGCTGTCAAGGACCTTGACACAGTATGATCGGCTCTGAAGATAATTTTGGCACCATCTAAGCAGCGGGCCCCTCACTCCGGTAACACTTAGCCTGTCTATCAGTCTCTTATGGTCTAGGGTATCAAATGCGCGAGAAAAGTCAATGAACAAGACAAGAACCTGGTTCCTATTATTAAGACTGCCATTAATGTCATCAGTGAATTGAGAAAGCAAGGATGTTGTACTTTTGCCGGACTGGAAACCAAACTGATGTTTATTTATTATTTCATTTTTTCGATAATACTCATGAATCTGGCCACACACGTACTTTTCGACTATTTTATCAATAGTTGATAAAAGAGTGATAGGTCGATAGTTCGTGACGTCATCATGTTTTCCTTTTTTAAGTACGGGGCGCACACAGCCTTTCTTTAAGTCGTCAGGGTAGGTTCCCGTCTCGATGGTTTTATTTATGAGGTTGGACAATGCTATTGATAAGTTTGAACTTATCTTCTTTATATCGAATACTCTAATACCGTCTACACCAGGTGCTTTGTGTGTGTTCAGATTCGTAATTATCTTTTGTATTTTATCGGGTGTAGCTTTCTGGAAGTGCATGCTCGTATCGGTTTTAGTAGTAAAATCACTTGTAATAAGGTGTTTAGTACACTTTGGTAGTATTTTTTTGACTGCACCATCAAATTCATATGCAAATTTATTGGCAATATCTCGGGGTAATAGATTTTGAGCGCTAAATGCTTTCAGTAGAACTTGATCTATAGATAATGTGATTTAGAGTTATGGTAGTGTACACGCAAGAGCGTCATAATGGCGCCATAATAAATTTCCGATGTTTTTCCACTAAAACTAGAATCGTGCCACAATAATGTTTTAGTTCTTAGTTATGACAGTTTTAGTACTAAAATTATTTTCGTTCAGTATAAGACCATTCTGAATTAGTAGAGTGCGCACATCGGATAATGGAATTGCAATAGTATCGTGTAAGTATACAGCAGACTTGGCCCCCAGGTAGCCGTGTGTGAAGAATGTCCCAGGATAATCCGAGAGACTGATCTAAACATACCTATAATATAATGCATTATAATACCTGCTCCTTGCCCTGAAAATGTAAACTGTATTACATTGTGTACGTAAATAGTTGCTATTAATCACAGTCTATTGAAAGTAAACAATAAAGCGGGACTTGGACCCTGAACCATTCCGGCTTCAGCAAACAACATTAGTCATCTGTCACAGGGCACCCCTTCCGACATAGACAAACATTTTATGGACGCAGCCTTATCTCGGAATATTACTTTCCGAGCACATGCGGATTGTTTTCAAAACATACGGAATATTTACATACGGGGTGAAACTGAAAAAGTTTTAGTTTTTATTTTTTAGCATATTGGGCAAGCAAATTGAAAAATTCAGATTTTCAGTCATCAGAATCTCTTCCGGCCAGGTATTAACTAGGTCAAGTTATTTGTTCTAAGCTATGATTGTAAAAAGGCACTTAGATACAGATAGATGCCACATACAAGGTTACTGTAATATGTCACGATCCAGTTTGAGGCTTGTAGGAGGGGTTATCCACTATTAAATTACCTCATGAGACGGGTAAATGTGAACCAGTCTCGAGATATTTACATTTTTGTTTAATTAAAAAAAGGGAGAGTAGGCGCGTTAAAATATCAATAAAAGCCGTGAGATGTGAATTTTTGGATTTCTTTTCTGCATTTATTATTTGATCACCGTGGAGCGAATTCTAGTAGCATTATAAAAAAGAAAAAAGTACCTATACATGAAATTGTATATATCACCTAACATGCCTCTTAACAGTCATGTATAAGCACAAAAAAATAAATAAAGCAAAGAAACTTCACAAAGCCATTATGAAAAGCAGCTCGCTTCAATACTTCGAGAGTATTTCATACTAACGTGCGTGCTTAAACTTTTAGGAATAACGAGGTTAAGTTGCATGGCTTTAACTTTGCTTGATTTAAGCTGAGTGCATAATGGGCGATTAGCACTTGAATTTTGTTGTACATTCTACGCAGAGCATTTTGTGTAGTTGTTGTCACGTTAAAAACTTGGCTCGCGGTAAAAAAAAATAACAATGACATCAATCGTTAATATAGGACGCGCGTCCCTCGCGAGAAAAGGGTGAAGAGTAAATTAAGTGAGCGAATAGGTTCTGAGACTCGTACCTTCTATATTAATATCATAATCGATATTTTCACAAGAATATTGCAGAAATGTCTCAAACTGTCGGTTGAAATCGAGTGAGATCATATTATGGAATAAATATATCTATTGAGGCCGAATTTTACCAACGTCGAGTAATACATGGTGTAAATATTACAGTTTGGCAGATTCTCTATACAATTTATGTAACACAGTCATATTTATACCGTGAATAAGTGGTACCCGACGTTGGTAAAGTTAGCCCTTAAAAGTAGAATCTGACCCCTGCTTGAATTAAAACCATAAACCACCAATACCAATATGGAAGTAAATTTGCCAGGAATTGGGTCTATATTCCAGCATCATTATCCACGTTGTTCAATGCTGGACCTAAAAATAAAGAGTTCGCTGTACATTGAGCTATTATTTCTATGAAGCATCAAATATTAACGTAGGCTTTTGCCGCACAAATTGGTTGAATCTGTTTTAGCATCCCAAATAGACATAGAATAACCGGTTTAATCTAGTTTACCTAGCTAGGCAAATAACGTAGGCAGATAGAAAAATTATTGAATTGAATTTTGATTTTATCACGTTCAAATAGAGCAAAGTAATTTGATAAAAACAGAACAATACAATTCCAATTAGGTAAAAAGAAATTAAATTAACCGAACTTAGGTTTTATTATCTTGACGGAGATGAAGAAAATTAATAAAGTTGGTAACTTTGCCTAACTATGGTAAAAGTTATGAAGGTAAATTAATTTCTTTTTAGCTAAGATATCTAAATCTATTTTGGTCATTAGTTACTATAATATTTAATTGGTCAACTATCATTATACAAAGCTTTAATGATGTAGATTACAAGTTTATCATAGTAAGTAATGTATGTAGGTGAAACACGGTCTCACTGAAAGCATTTCAGTATTTCACTCGGCCGAAGCCTTGCGGCGTAACTTCAGTGAAACTTCTTCGGGAAGTTCTGCCAGATTTTTTTCAAAACTAATTGAAATTATGTCTGGGCGTACATAAAATTGCTTGCTAAACTTGGAGCGAGTTCCAGAGTGCAGTTCAGAGTTTTATTATCTTAATAAAAAAGCAAACGGCCAAGGATCTAGGGGTTATTTTTAGCAGCGATATTTCTCGATGGTGTTTCCTGAGTGTCTCCAAGCGAGCTTAAGTTTGGTAATTAAAAGTTGCGGCTCGTTAGAGTCCCACGCTAACACTGGTTTTGGAGCGAGCCAATTTGCTGGCGCGAATGTGCGCACGGTTTGGCTGTTCATGTTTATTACACGTTTCATGTCAAACTGTTTTCTTTAACTACAACCGGGATTTAAAAATTTACATTCAGAGTATATATACTAGTTATATATCAAGAGGTATTCTTCTGTGACGATGATATACTTCTGAATTTTTTATTAAAAGCATCGTAATTGAAACTAAATAAAAAAAAATCTACACAGAGATAAATATTTAACTTAAGTAAAACTAAGGAATAGTAAATTTTAATTGTATTGTCATTTTCAAACCACAATCTTGTAAAGATTGTTGAAACATATTGATACAAGCGCCACACAGCGGGGGACAGCAGACAATGAGAACCTTCTGAAACTTTCCAACTTTCCGCCAAGTCACATAGGCTAAAATAGCACTTAACCTTAATGGGCAACGCCATTAATTTCCCGCGAGATGCCTTAATGCTTTTGTCGCTGAAAAAATTGCGAGTGAATAGGTGAGGGGCGGCCGCGGTCACGGGGTTTTCACTAATTTCTCTCAAAAAGCTTTAACGTTTGCGTCGCGCGGAGATGAATGAGACAGCGGATTCTATGGGTCATTGTAAAATAAACATTGCAGACAAGAACGTTTCAATTAGCTGTATGAATTAGTGAATAGGGTGAATTTTGGTATAGCATGTTTATTAATGATTTTTCAAAAGGTAACAAGGATGAAATTAGAATAGTGCTGACAATGGCTTGGAGATCTTAAGTGGGATAAAGAAACACGTAGGTAAGTGTAATGTAAAATTCTGCCAAAAACGAGTTATTACAATAACACAGATTATAAAGTATCATACGTCTTTTGATGACATTAAATACAATCCAGGTAAATATGAATGCGTTAGATTTATCTCCATCATAGCTTCTCTTCTTTTTGGTCCCTTCAATTGGAAAATTATTCATTAAATCAATTCGACAGGGCCCGCGCAAGGGAAGCGTTCACGATAAAAACCCAGTAATTGGCCTCTCTTGTAAAGAAACACAGACACTGCCTTGAGGTTGAGGAAAACTGAATTTTTCATGTCTATTTATTTGTTGTTGTCTTTCGCCTCTCCACCGATTGTTATTGTTTGTGAATTAATTTATAAATTATATGTGTTTCGACGATTATACGTAACATTTTTATAGCACATTTCTTCCGCGGATGCTCAGATTGTGGAATGAGCTCCCCGCCGTGGTTTTCCCAATGGAGTACAGTATGGGGTTCTTCAAAAAGGGCGTGAAGTGATTTCTTCAGGGTCGGCAAAGCGCGAGTGATACCCCTGGTGCAAGCGTCCATAGGCTACGGTAACTGCTTACCATCAGGCGGGCCGTATGCTTGTTTGCCACCTAGTGGTATAAAAAAAAAAACTAGTTTAATTAGGGGAGTGGGGGCTCGTGACGTCACTTGTGAGTAAAAAGTGTACCATAACGTGACGTCACGCGGAACTTCAACACACCATATCTTCGTATTTTTTTGTTTAATTGACAAAAGAAAAAATACATGACTAATATTTTTTGAAAATGTAAATGACTGACTAAATAGAACTTTTCAGGAATCTAGCCTACTATTTCCATTCATTTTCTAGGTCCAGCGACAGACAGTCATTAACGATACTGTTATCGGTTAAGATTTATTAAAATGAAGACTCTTATATCTTTACTAATAATGAAGCAAAGACCTCAAAACTTTGCATAGCAGACCCTCCCATATGGAAGTAGCTATCACAGGTAAAATTAGCTTACGAAATGATCTATATGCCCAGTTTGGCAATAAAAAACCTACCATTGGTAAGCAAAACGATTCGTTTTTGTTTATTGAAACCGGGCATTATAGGCATAGATTTCACGACGGCGCGTCCTAGGCGATGTAGATACAATATACTGGGTGTTGTTTTGGTCAGCGACAAGCGACCTAGGAGCGGTAGTACAAAATATATATTCCCCAAAAATGGATTTAATTCCATTAAATACTGTAAATATGTAGAGAAATACCTTATTCAATTTGAAATAAAATTACCGCAAAGTATGGTTACTAGGCACGTGCACAGACTAGAGCTAGGCGCAAGCCGCCATCGCCCCACCCCTTTACGCCCTCGTACTCCCGTTGAGTATTATGTCTACACTTTAGCTTATTACATGATTTTCAATTTTTTTTTATTTTTATTTTTATTATTTAAAAAAAATAAAGTATTTTTTTTATATTTTTTTTAGCACCCAGTATCATTTGTATAATCGACCCTGAGTCGCTCGTCGCTGACCAAAACAACGACCTGTATATCAATAAGGATGTACTTAAAGGTAATCAAGTAATTGCTAGATTGGATGACAAGCTTGCACGACGATATAGACACATAATTCAAAACACGTCGAGTGGTAAATTGGGTTATGTCTTCCCAATTCGGTTATATTAATGTTAGTTACTGTTAATAATGTTATGAGGGAATGCTTGTTACATATCGCATAGAATTCATGAGCATTGAAGATATAACCAGAGCGTATTACCGCCTATCAAAAATGAGGGTGCCATGAGCTCTGGCTTCTTACTAATCATATAAATTAGATCGCACACTTTTTCTGTAGTGCAGTCGTAAATTCTTCCTGCTTTTACGCGCGTCTCCTTGTATTCGAGAAAGCTATTCAATTAGAATTAATGAAGTTCACGGTGCTCTCCAATTGCTTGAGTGCATGTGATTGGGAAGACTTGTCTCGTCCTCTGATGTCTTCTTAGCCGGAGATTTTCAGCTAATTTTATAGTTATACAACCCATTCTTACATACTAGAGTATGTGCCGTGAGCACAGGTATATGCAACGCTGCCATGAAACGACATGCGACGACATGTTCATAGTTTGAACGACGAAATACATATAATTTCAAATTTTTTATCTTACTTTTACCGAGGACAAATTATACGGAACTTATATCGTAATTTTTTCTGACAGTGTACGATATTTCTACAAAACTGCTCAAGCTTCGCTTTTTTTTTATACAACTATGTCGATAGACAAGCGTACGGCCCGCCTGATGGTAAGCGGTTACCGTAGCCATATGGACGCTTGCAACACACGAAGCATCGCTCACGCGTTACCGACCTTTCCCCCCTCCCCTATGAGAGTGTTTTACACAACTTTACACAACATAAAGTTATTTGGCTGCGGTATTCCGTAAGGTGGAGGTACTTCCCCAGTCGAGCTGCTCTTTGAGCGAATAAACGCTATGCTCTACCTCTCTCAAAAACCTCCTCAACATTACCTCGCTTAAGGTAATGTTGTTAAATCAATCTATTAATATTCTTACTCCGTGGGCACAAAGACTAGTTTTGCATGATTATATTTCTGACAGTTTCAAGGAGGTCCGTAACGTGTTTGGTAACACTTTGTTGCTTTTACTTTTCCATTTATAAAACTAAATTGAGAGCATTTAAATCGTCGTTTAAAAATGCTGGTGTTTCCAAAATTATGCTCAACAAAACTGCATACAAAACCATGCAAAAAGTTCCTTTACAATTGTCGGTTGGTCTAATTAAGAAGTTCGCATCGCATCGTTACTATCTAGTTACGTCGAGTTCGTTAACGAAACTCGGTTACCGGCAGTTACTCGCTGATTATCGGCGAAAGTGAGAACGTTCCTGAGAATGTTGCTTGTAACTTACTTATGTATGGAGGAGATGAGTGTCTAATTGTCTATTACATCTAGACGGGTTATTTGCGACACATCTTATATGAAAGCTCGTGTAAAACATCTGAAGTCATAAAGGCAATGAGTAAATTGAATATGAATTTTGTAGGGCTTTATTTTTAGTTACATTGGTATGAAGCTCTATGAAAATACGAAGATTTTTATAGTATAAATATTAATTAACTTCTTTAAATTTACACAATATAATAGCAAACATTTATTAATTCTCGCTTATATTGATATAGCTATATATCGGAGTCATTTAGGTACTTTCTTAATTTTCCGAAGGAAAAGGTCTAAATTATAATTGTAAATTATAAGGCTATACCAACAACCCTTCCAATTACCGTAGCACTAATTAACATCTCCGTAAATTAGCATAGAATATAAAGTAAACTAAAAACATCCATCTTCAGTTAATTTTAAAGACGACCTAGTAACATCACTTATAGCCCTTCAGGTTATATAAGAGAGTTTATTTCAACGCATATATAACATTGCGCAATCCATGTTAATTACCCGGCTCGTTTTAAGTGTAACTACTGGTACTTACTCTAGTGCGGGAGTGGCATACAAATGAATCTGGCCGGGTTATCGACGCTAAAACCGCAGGTGATATCAAGAGAGGGCTATATCGTTAAATGGATAGGTGGGGCTCGATTCGAATAATCGGTATTTATTTTATGCTATTTGAATAATAAAGTAATTGGCTGAGCTTTTATTGTATTTTTTGTTCAGGCATTTAATTGGATTGGAGGTAAAAAAACGCGCTTCACTTTTATTTATATTCCATTTTATATCAAGTATTAAAAGTATCGGATTATTATTTGTATATTTTTACTACATACTCGTACGTTGATCTAGTTCTACTTCATCATAATATAAAATATACTTATACACACCAAATTGTTGGTACCTATTAAAAAAACAAAACAAAAAACGCAAAAAAAATACGTTTTTTTTATGGGCGCCCCCTAAAATTTTTAATTTTATTTCATTTTTATTATGTTTTGTTATAGCGGCAATAGAAATACACATATTCTGAAAATTTCAGCTGTCTACCATTACCGTTCATGAGATACAGTCCACTGACAGACAGACAGACGGACGGACGGACATCGGAGTCTTATTAATGGGGTTTCGTTTGGCACCCTATGGTTACGGAACCCTAAAAAAAGACATTCGCAGGCACTTATGAATAGTCTGATTCTAATACTCTAATATTGCTATACAGGTCGTTGTTTTGGTCAGCGACAAGCGACTCAGGGTCGATAATACAAATGATACTGGTGCTAAAAATATATAAAAAAAATACTTTATTTTTTTTAAATAATAAAATAAAAAAGTTAAAATTTTGAAAATCATGTAATAAGCTAAAGTGTAGACATAATACTCAACGGGAGTACGAGGGAGTAAAGGGGTGGGGCGATGGCGGCTTGTGCCTAGCTCTAGTCTGTGCACGTGCCTAGTAACCATACTTTGCGGTAATTTTATTTCAAATTGAATTAGGTATTTCTCATAATATTTACAGTATTTAATGAAATGAAGTCCATTTTTGGGGAATATATATTTTGTACTACCGCTCCTGGGTCGCTTGTCGCCGACCAAAACAACACCCTGTATATTGAGCTATAACTGGCTTAACTAGCGAACATACATGTATGTGTCCCTGATAAATCCCAAAGACATCCAGCTCGTCTATTCATTCCCAACAAGTACAAATTACAAGCAGCATTCAGTCTTTTGTAGAGCAGGCATTTTAACATTGCTATAAATTAATTACCGTTAGATTTATAATAGGTACTATTACTAATCAGGTAAAGTGTTTATTTTCCAAATCGTACTTTGGCAATCCAACACTTTTTTTGTATAACTGTTCTACCTCTCCTTTGGTTGTGAACTCTTCTGTATGCTTATGCTTTCTATTTCTACTACCTCTGTTAGTAATATAAAAGCCGTTTGTTTTCCAATTAAATAAAAATGTAATATAATGTTTAGTTAGGTAAAAAAAGAATCAGTTATACCTATTCCAATTAAACCTTTCATATCAAAATTGCTGTAGTTATTTAATTTCAATAATGACTGTTAAATTATAGAGCCTCGTTAAGAAAATACAAGGTGAGTCACTAAACTCAGGCCATGGGTGCCCCCTCTGACGGAAACCCTAGATCCAGGCCTGCTGGGTAGAGTGGTGAACACTCTCTTCCCGGCGGGCCGGTCAAGACCCTCAGTCCACCCCCTGACGTCGTGGGAGTGGCATGACGAGATGGGGGTGACCGTACAGGAGCTAGATCGAGCCGTTGGCCGCTTGAAAGCCCGAAACACCGCACCAGGACCCGACGGTGTACCGGGTCGGGTGTGGGTATTGAGTCTGGCTGCCCTGGGGGACAGGCTGAGGCAGTTGTTCAACAGCTGCCTCCGTTATGCTAAGTTCCCCACGGCCTGGAAGGAGGCAAGTTTGGTCCTCTTGAAGAAGGAAGGCAGACCCGCAGATTCTCCCTCTGCCTACCGTCCCATATGCCTGTTGAACGAGGTGGGCAAGCTATTCGAGCGAATACTTGCCGCTCGTATCAACGGGCATCTGTCGCGCGTTGGTCCCGACCTGGCTAATAGCCAGTTCGGCTTCCGACGGGGGCGTTCGACCGTAGACGCGGTCTTGCGCGTCCGCTCTCTGTCGGAGCAGGCTGTGTCCCGGGGTGGAGTGGCGTTGGCGATAAGTCTCGATATCGTCAACGCCTTTAACTCTCTGCCATGGGACGCAATCAGGGGGGCTCTGGCATATCATCAGGTGCCCTCCTACCTGCAAGGCATAGTCAGGGACTACTTGCGCGACAGGTACATATTGTACATGGACCAAGACGGTAGGAGAATCCGGAGGGAGATCACGTGTGGGGTTCCACAGGGGTCAGTGTTGGGCCCGCTGCTGTGGAACCTAGCGTACGATGCGGTTCTGCGTGTCAATCTCCCCGCTGGTGTAAATGTCGTTTGCTATGCAGACGACACGTTGGTGGTCGCCAGTGGGGATACTTTCGAGGGGACCAAACAGCTCGCCGAGCTTGGGGTGGAAGTCGTCGTCGCCAAAATCCGCGAGTTGGGTTTAGAAATAGCGCCTCACAAGACCGAGGCGCTATGGTTCCATAAACTGCCTAGGAGCAGGGAACCACCCGACTCGTGCGTCCGAGTGGGTGAGTCGGAAGTCGGGGTGGGGCGGTACATGAAGTACCTGGGCCTCACCCTCGATAGTCGCTGGGGCTTCGAAGAGCACTTTGATCGCCTAGTCCCCCGGATTGAGAGGGTGGCGGGTGCCATGCACAGACTGCTGCCCAATCTCGGGGGACCGAGAGAGGAAGTTCGCCGCCTCTATGCGGGGGTCATACGATCCGTAGCCCTTTACGGGGCGCCCGTATGGGCAAAGAGGCTGGCCATCCGACGCTGTAGAACGAAAGTCTACAGCGTCCAGCGTAAGATGGCCCTACGGATCGTACGGGGATATCGCACAATATCCTTTGAGGCGGCAACTGTTCTGGCTCGCTTTCCGCCGCTAGACATTCTGGCGGACATGGATGCGAGGGTTTATGACCGGATCCGCATCGTCCGCCAGAGTGGTGGAGGCGACCCAGAAGAGGCGATCAGACGGCAGGAGCGACTTATCGCATTCGCAACGTGGCGTGCAAGGCTCCGCGAGGAGCGGCATGCACGCAAACGCGTTGTCGAAGCAGTCCTGCCGGTCTTCGAGGCCTGGATGCAGCGACAAGGTGGACGACTCACCTACAGACTTACACAGATACTCACTGGGCATGGGTGCTTCGGTGATTATTTGTGTAGGATCGGACGTGAGGCGACGGCGGCTTGCTTCCATTGTGGTGGAAGCGGCCAGGACTCCGCATCGCACACGCTCGCTGTGTGCCCCGCGTGGGAACCCGAGCGGCGGAACCTGGTCGGCCAAATCGGTCGGAATCTCTCCCTGCCAGCAGTCGTGTCGGCGATGCTGAGCGGGGATACGGCGTGGAGGGCCGTGGCCTCCTTCTGTGAGACCGTAATGGTCCAGAAGGAGGCGGCTGAGCGGGATCGGGAGAGAGCCGATCCCGCCCGGAGACGACGCCGCCGAGGCGCAGCAGTGCCTCGTGGCGGCCCTCCTGCCCTGTAGCTGGGGCTAAGAATCACAGCTACGGTGTTCCCCTGCCTGTCGTAAAAGGCGACTAAACGGGGACCTTCGGGGTCGTGGGCAATCGGGGCGGGGGCCCTGAACGCCCAGAAGCGACCCCGAGGAGGACGATGAGTCGCTGTGGTCACGATTCATCGTGCGATAGCACCGCGAGGGTGCTGGGGGGAGGTATCAAACTTCCCCCGGGACGGGCTATCACAGCGCCGCCTTGGAGGGGCGAGCAGGTACGCGATCTGCACGAGAGCCCGCCCCCCTCTGTAGCGCAGATGGCGACCACCGTGGGGTTTTAGCCGGTAAAAGTCCGGCATAACCTGGCCGCTCCCCCCAAGGCGGTCGGGTATCCTATGAGGATTTCCCCACGATAATAAAAAAAAAAAAAAAGGTGAGTCACTAAGAAATTGTAGATTTACCTCTAAATCTCCGTTTTACACAAATTCTAGTGCAACCCTTTACTCAATTAAAATTTTAGTGTCCTAAAAGTGGTTTGGTGGTCTCTAACAGAATTTGTCTTTGGGGATTTCAAGTCACTTTTATATAATTTGGGTGGGTAAAATGGAGTTCTGTAAAATATTTTTCTTGTCAAAATAGAGCCAGAGCATATTTTATTTAGGCTAGGTAACTTATAGATTGGATAACACTGAAAAAAGTGTGTAAATTTTCTATTTACCTCATTGAGCTATTATTACTACGTATAGAGAAGACGCCACACATCACAACTATATTCCGTTCAAGTGATGCCATCCGGCCACATCATTCTACAACAACAATGCGCCGTGAAAATTACAGTGTTTGCGAGAAAAATACTTCTAAAAGCGTTCTGATAGCGCTACGTGTTTCTACTGTCTGCTTAGACGACTAATTATTGTTTCAGCGCTAAAAAGATCTTTAGTTGACTCTAAAAAAATGGGACATAACCATTAGTAATAATAGCTCAATGATTTACCTAACATTTGTACATATTCCAAAGAAAATCTATGCATTGATTTTACCGATACTTACAACTTTGAGTTACATAAAAGCTGTCATTACCTGCTCGAGGTTCTTCCTCATCTCATTAAGTGCTATAAATTAAATTGCATTGGAAATTCGCAGTTGAGAGCGGTACCTTATTACCCGTATATTTCACAGGAAGATGATATTTCATTACGATAACGTCATGATAAATACCTAGTGGCTGCGTTACCATAAACGATTATGAACTCACTTTGTTTTCACTTTTGTGATTCCATGTGTGGATTTTTAAGGAGAAATTATCAAAAAAGTATCCTATCCTATAATAACTATTATAAATGTGAAATTGAGTTTGTTTGTTTGTTTGTTTGTTTGTTACGCCTCAACTACTCAACGGATCATCATGAAATTTGGCATGCACATAGCCTATGGTATGGATATAGGCTTTTTATCCCGGAAACGCAGGTGAAACCGCGGGGGATAACTAGAACCTATTATTCAGCATTTGTTAAAGAAGTGAGATTATCTAGATGTAAAAATTAGATTCTATTTCTGATGATCACTATCCTACTATATTATAAATGCGAAAGAATGTGTATGTACGATTGTGTGTTTATTACCAGTCAGCTGCGTAATGGGATTTGAATGTCTGATAGATAGACCATATCATAGTTTTTACCCCGGGAAAACATGAGATCCTGCGGGAATGCGAGTGAAACCGCGGGGCAAGAATAAGTTAGTATTAGATACAAAATTGAAAAGAAAATCATATGTACATTTTACACTTACCCCCTTATTCATAATCGCTTTTTGACTTAATCAGTGTAATAGTGTCCTCCGTCTCACTCTTTCGATCACCAAATGTCACGTGTCAGATAAAGACTTCAGAATTTTAGCTAATCAACGTTTGATAACTTTATTATGAATAAGGGGGTTAGTATCATGTATCGCCACTCGTTTCTTTCCCACATTTTTTGTTCTTATCATGGAATAATTTTAGTCAAAATCTAATTTTAATGTAGCATTAGTTTAGTTAGGTAGCTTCCCCAAGAAAATTGCAATTAATTAGCGTTGTTTATTTAAACGAGAACCGTTCGCGTTTGGAAACCTTAGTAACGCCTCAATCGAGCCTTTTGGCGGCGCATGCATAGATGTATGAAGCTCACCGTAAACATTAGAAAAGAGAAAAGTAATTAAGATTACAAAATGAAGAAGATACTTTATTGCCTTCCCTTATTTTTGTTATCTTGAATGTACCCATGTTAAAAATTGGGCAGAATTTTAAGAAAATAATAATAATAAGTAGTTTAAACGTTTTTTTATCTCGGCTATGATCAAAATAAGGAATATTTACAAATGGCGTAATTAATTACCTATTTAAAGGTTAGAAGTAATTATTTATTTACTTAAGTTATTTATGTGCAGAACTACTCGATACAAAAGTGTGAATTCTTGAAATTATTCAGAAAACGTTCTTTAAAATATAAAAAATAATATGTGCATTATGCGCAAAAAAATTTTTTTTTTAATTATCTTTAAAATGCATAATTTGTTTATTTTATTGTTATTACAATGAATATTATCGTCAATATTCGCTGAAAGTAACGGAACGTCCGGGAAATTCATTTCCGGTCACGTGCCGACTTCCGGGGGCGGATAAGCTGATGGAATTTGTTCAAGCAAGCCCCTATTTTATATCACTTAAGAAATATTGAGTGCAGTCAAATCAAAGGCATTTACAAATTGACACCAGATTCTGAGTGTAAGTCATACCAAAACGCTTTTCAAATTATTAAAATCTAATCAGATTTTTGCAGCCTTTCTGTGGAGTTGTTCCTGTACCTACCAATAGAATCTACTATAGTACCAACTTTTCATTCATTCTTCAATATAATTCATACAACAATATTAATTTATTCTTACTTCTTGAGCTTATTCAATATAAGAATGTTTCCCATTTTAAAATTCTATTTCATTTAAAAAAAAATGTACCCATTTGCACCCGCAAATGGGTACATTTTTTTTTAATTGACTATACGGTTGATTGGCAAGATTGGTCGTATCAGCCTTACACGGACAAATTGGCGAGAAAGCTCTCAACCGGGGTTATATTTAGGTAACGACGGCTGAGGGCGCCCCAGTTGGGGCACGAATAGGGGAGAGGACGGACTTTTTTTTTTAAATGAGTTACGACTAATTAGGGGCGGTTGGATTACTATACTGTTGGTACATGTACTATTTTTCGTTTTATGGTAATATTTATGTAATGAATATTGTATAGGAATTATTAGCCATTAATCGTTGCCTTTTAGGTTTTTCAAATTTAAAAAGACTGTTTAACATTCAACAAACTCAAAATTCCAATGCGCAGCATTATCCTGAATGCAAATTCCTCAAAATACAAATGAATTACAATAATTCAAGAAATACCATTATTTGTCAACATGAAAAAGATATAAAACACCATTAATAAATAAGTCGACCAGTTATTTATGTCAGAAGGGTGCATGTCTCATTCCTCTTTGCTATGCAATGCTTACATTACATGAATAGGTAGTAATGTGATTTACTGACTTGATATACGAGTGGCTAATATCGGGGGGCACGGCAGTGCCCCCGCCGAGTCGAGCGCGAAGCAAACACTGCCGTACCATCCTTTACTGGAACCATTTCGCCGCATTTTCAGGCCCCTATTTGAGAACCTCTGGATAAGACCCGAACGCAGAAATTTTCGTCATCTAGTAAGCTATAATCACATACTTAAAATCCAAAATTTCAAGCCTGTAGGTCATTTAGTTCCGAAGTTAAGCGAAAGCAAAGTTTCACATTTATGAAACTCACTCACTCACTCACTCACTCACTCACTTATGATCATCAAAATAGAACTAGTACTTCCCATAAACTCAGAGAGCTGAAATTTGGTACAAAGTTAGGGTTTAATGACCACATAAAGGGAAAACTATAAAAACTAGGATAATCGAAGATCTGGAGTACCTGGTGACCCTGATTAGAAAACACAAGAGCCCAACCAAACTATTATAGATATCGACATACCGCCTTTACAAAAAATATTCAACTTGGTGGGCCGCTTCATTTTCTACAAAAAGAAGTGAAATCCCATCAAAAACATTCTGTAAAAAACTAGCCAAGTCTCGATGAAATATCTTGATTATCTCTAAAAAGTAATGAAATCTAGCCAAAGTCGTGCCAAGTCTAAGGTTCCTTACTGCGATTTCTTTATTATTATAGTTAATGTTGTGTGACTTGGCCGTTGAAGGGAACACAAGGGTACAAAACCAGGTGTTCCATGACACCATTGCACCAATCTGTACTTGTACCCACTAACGTATAAAGAATGTTCAACTGCCAAGTCACACAAGATTAACTATAATAATAAAGAAATCGCAGTAAGGAACCTTAGACTTGGCACGACTTTGGCTAGATTTCATTACTTTTTAGAGATAATCAAGATATTTCATCGAGACTTGGCTAGTTTTTTACAGAATGTTTTTGATGGGATTCATTATTTATAGTTAGTTCGGAGTCGAGTGCTTTGACGTTAGTTCTCCTGACGATGTAATTTGAATGGAAATTGTTCCACTCAATGTTCTTTTTTCTGCTCCCAATTCTTTTACTTCTTAAAATAAGGTTAGGTTTTTTTGACCTATACGGGGTTTGTGAATGAAGTTTGACTAGTAGATGATTATAGACTTTATTTTCAAAGTTTGATGGCGACCTACGACTTAGATATAACATATTTTTTATCGTGTCGCCTTCCAAACTCAAGGCTTTCTTATTTAGGCTAAAACACTTAATTATAATGTTTAGTATTTTAGCTCACCTTACCCAATAAATAAATACGATATAACATTGAAATATACAATATCTCCTGCTAAAAAATTATCACCCTATCGTTTCAAAGCACCCCTTAGAACAAAAAAGGGCTCCAACTTTCGATCTTGATTTTTACGGAGCAAGTAATAAAAATATGAGGAATCCCCTATACTTGAGCGATATATAACTGCCTGCGGAAACATAAAAAGTATGTAGGGGCCTATTCTAGAACCACTCGCTAAGGGGCGTTCAGTTTGCGCTCAGGATGTTTACTTTCCGGTATCAGTAGATAAATGTTTAAGGAGCGAGGTAAGAGGGATGCGGTACGTTTTCTTTTGCCAACATTACGAAATTCGTATACATTATCGTACTCAATTTCACCATTAAACTAAAACGTATTCGACGTCAATATAAATTATACTATGGTATTTTTATCCTTTTCCTGTTTATTTTGGTATATTTAATAGCTAGAGAACCAGTGAAAAGCAGATAGTACATTTTCAACAAACCTTAGATTTTGTCCAATTACTCTCACCTACTGTACTACTGTGTGTATGTGTGTCTGTGTGTGTACTGTGTGTGTTGTGTGTGATGGGGACTCACTAAGCCTGGTCGCGGTGGGTTCAGAGTTAATCAGGTGTCAAAGGTACAAAAATCTGATGAACTTCAGCTGTTGAAGCTTGCCAGCTTTGTTGAAATACTGTTGAAATTGTATATCAAGTTATCAAACGTACTTGTTATATATTTGTTCTCACGTCCTCATTTGACATCGCTTTGGAAACTTTAGCGCATATTAGTGAGATTAGTGAGATGAGATGAGATAGTGAGATTGTCGAATGCATTTTAAATCGAGTGATTTTTAAGATACATACATTATATCTGTTATTACAACTCTTTCTTTTGTTCATGGATAAATAAAAATTGCTCTATCCCACTTACGGCTGCGGCAATCGTAAAGATATTTTATACATCGCCATGATAATATTGTTTTTATTCGATTTATGATCTATGTCGTTTCATAGTATGGATGCTCGTATAAACAATATTTTCATGATGTTTTTTTTATGATAAGACTTTGTGCCCTAAAAACTAGAACTTCTTCAAAATACCTATTATAGATGGAGTTTTCTCTACAAACATCAACAGCATCTACCTGCCCTGTTCTCACATTAGTCCTTCTATCCGCCATTCATGAGCACTCAGGACTTTCTCTACATACATACATATTATAAAATAAATACAGCATGTGGACTTGGAAATGTATTCTATTGAAATTTTCAACATTAACTTTGACAAGGGTTTTGACTAATTAAAAAAAAAACCTCTCGGAGAATTGTGTACCTTGCAACCCGGGATATAAAAATATTCTACATAATTTATATCCTATTCCAGGACCTGAAGTATCTACACATATATGCCAGATTTTCATGAAAATCCGTTTCGTTGAGGTAACAAATACACTCACAAATGTTGCATTTATGACATTAGAAGGATAAATATGATAGATTAAGAATATAGGATTTCTCACCGATTATTGAAATCGATTTCTTTCAATATAGAAATTGGAATTATCCTTCCACAACTAGCTGTAATTCGAACAGCTATAGCGGTTAGTATTTCATTTTTAATATTATTTCATTTTTATTGTTATAGCCGCAATAGAAATACATATATTCTCTGAAAATTTCAGCTGTCTACCTATTACCGTTCATGAGATACAGCCCACTGACAGACAGACGAAAGGACGGACGGACGGACGGATAGCGGAGTTTTAGTAATAGGATCCCGTTAGGCACCCTTCGGGTACGGAACCCTAAAAAATAACTCCAGTATTAAGAAAAAGTCAAGAACAGAAAAGCCTGTTATCATCTGCCATAACTTAAACTCATCGCTTAAGGCGGCCCTCTGTGGCCGGCGCAACTTCAACGCAAGCATAGTCTAAAAGCTTGTTGTTTCATCCAACGGCATCAGAGCCGTCGGTTATCAGTCGGTAAATTCCGCTGATCACTCGCGGCCGCTTCGCTAGGTCGTCATTCATGATTTCGCATTCATAAAACTTATTCCAGGAGTATACTTCTTGTGAAAAAATCTTACAAGTTTGTGAAAAAAAAGTTAGTTATTTAGAATCTCCAATACATTTGCAAGCCTGGTATCTAAATGTTTTCTTTACTTTTACAATTTATAGGTACATTAAATATGGCCAAAGTTCAGGCAAAAACGCTGTTTTTCGGAGGCTTTGACTGAATTTGTTTCACACTTTTTTTAAATTACGCCTAGATACAAGGCTAGATATAGTGCATAAGATAATAATTTGTTCAAAACATCTAACGAAAAATGTTTAACAACGCCATAATAAGTACAGAGGTTTTGTATGAAAAGTATGACGAATTGAGTCCTCTTAAACTAATACCACATTATTGATACCTCATGGTAAACGCAAAGTATGGATTCAAAATCATGCTTTTTCATAGCTCTTGGTGAAAAATTATTACTATTCACACTGTTTATTACCCAAATTAATATCGCAGCTCTACACAGTCCTCATAAACATAAAAATATGACAATTATATGAAACAATAAACAAGTTGTGCTGTGTTTTTTTACAAGTGAATTTAGTGTCATCCGAGCGAGATAGAGCAGTCTACACCCTTCCAAAATGAAATACTAGACATTTTATTACTTGTTTACGAGCCAACTCTTTACCAAACACGGACTGTAGTTCATGTTTTTTTATTCTATACTTCCGCATCATAAAATGGTTGGTTCGTTTTATTTAGATTATTGTTATGTTCGAGATTACAGTCAGTAAGTCAGTATTCAACGTCACTACCAGCAATAATTGCTTCAATTAAATGGTTTAATTATGAGTTTAATACATTAGAAAAGTATTGTTTATTATACGGAATAATTCACGAGCAACAAATTCATTACGAAGCATGACGTGCTTCGATAGAAACAAATAATTTATAAAAGAAATAGAAAATGACATATTATTTTTCTTTCAGTCAGTATCAAATTCGCAATGTCATAAAAATTCTAAAGACCGTCTCCGGTTCTTATAAATATTCAAATTTATACAAGTACTGGGCCAGGTGGGCTGGTGGGTTTTGCTTTGCATAAGTAAACTGACTGAGGGCGCCAACACGAAGCACAATAATCCGGCTTCGGTTCGATAGAAAAAGCAAAATCAAAATTCATTCCGTTGACCCGGGGTCCGCCCGTAATTCCTCCGCAGCGGAAACTATTTCTATTCCGAGGGGATCCCGACCCTAAGGCGCTCCGCCTCCTTGTTTCTAAATGTATCGAAATACTTTCCACGGCGCAGCCTTTAATTCAACACAATCGTTATTTAAAACGAGCACCCTCGCTTCAAATTAACGCTCTGTTTGAGTTTCCAGATTTGTGGACAGAATGTGTTAATTTCGTTTCATACCCATCCGTTGTGGTCACGAAACAATGATACGCTCTCGCTTGACCGTGTAGTGGTGCGCGTGGATTAAATTTTAAATTAAAGCTTTACCGAATTTACAAGGAGTTTGCCGCAGTAAAAGTTGGAAGTAATAGAGTTGTAGCAATCTCAGTCTCGATACAGAGCGTCGAGGGCGCGTTATCGTCGTCGGAACGGTAATGACGGAGCGATAAGATCGGGCGTCGGGGAAGCGGGGGCGAATCGACTGATCTCAGACTGCGGCCAGATTAAATCTCTGTAGGAACTGCCCGCAACATTAACTAATGACACTTCGGAGATGGGTCGAGCAGAGATAGGCGATCCACTCGACACCGACTCGTTTTAGTTCATTTGAGGGAGACGTCCTCGTTGGGTAATCAGCATTCGAGAGCTCATCGCGGCTGATAACACAAGTTCCAGACGACTGTTCGGGAGTTCAATTGAAGCGCTTTGATTATCGTATGACTGGTTGTTTGATGACCTGATAATTATGGTGTTAGTTAACTTATGACCATTACTTTAGATAATATACCTGTGTATATTCAATTAATCATAAACTATTTTTTATTAGAATCTCATACAGAATTGTATAGTAGGGTAAGGCTATACAAGATTACATACAATAAAAGATGCGTAGGTAGATACCAAGATTTGGGGAGGAAATATAACTTTTCTGGTTCCAATATTCCATGGAATTGTTATAAATAGCTATTGCAAATTGGAAATAAATGAGGTACATGAAATGGTCGATCTCTAGTAGGGGTTCCCTTGTCAAACAACAATAGGGAAATACGTAGATACATTCGTATGGAAGAACCCCATTAAGTACTTTCGCGGACCGAGCTCGAGGCTCGAGATTGTGATATGTATATTTTATGGTTATCTGAGGACTTTACGGCTTGTTGAGATTGAAAGTGGAAGCCGGACGGTCTACACCCGGAATTTGAATTGAATACTGTAAAAAGTTATGCATAAATACAAGATTTTATTCGTCCAAAATATAGTTGCAGTCATCAAATAGTCGAAATAACTTGAATATTTGGGAAGGACACGTCGAAAGTTAATTGAATTATGTCAGGAATATAATTGTTCGGATGTTTAAGGCGATGATAGCTCAGTGGTAGTGACGTCGAATAACGAGACGATGGTCCCGGGTTCGAAAGCTACAATGAGCTTGAGCTTTCGGTGAAGGAAAACATCGTGAGGAAACCATAGCACGGTGGTAGAGTACTTTTTTTTTTTTAATTAAATGGGCTTGCGTTTGGCCACTGACCCGCCCATAAGGGGCGATGACGAAGCCTAAGATGAAACACGCTTACCTAGAAGAAACCTATTCACTCTGGCCTTGAAAGTACCTAGATTGTAAGCGTCAGGAAACAGACGCCGGAAGCAAGTTCCACTCCCTTGCTGTCCGCATTATAAATGAGGATGCAAAACGCTGTGTCCGTATATTCGGTATGTCAACAACGTACGGGTGAAAATTTTCCCGGCGTCTTGTGGTTCGGTGTAAAAATGGGGATGGTGGAATAAGGTTGAACAACTTTGTAGTACCCATCTAGCTGGTTACCACCCTCAAATTGAAAATCTGTCGCCAAGCACCTATCGGTGTATTCCGACAGCTGCACTTGAGAGCCAGTTCCTTCTAAGCTTTGTGTGCTTACCACCATCAGTCACATCATCCCTTACCATGGTAGGATTGTGGTCAAAAACAGACCAATACACAATAAACAAAAAGTTGCCTATGTCCTTCTCCATACCATAGATAGGCTATCTGCGTGCCAAACATAATGATCGGTTAAGTAGTTAAGGCGTGAAAGCGTGACAAACAAACAAACTCACATTCGCATTTGAATTAGAATACTTAGTATTAGTTTACTATCAATACACAAACGTTTATTGACTATTAACTAAATGTCGTAAAAAGCACATCGTAGTTTTTTTAGAGTCCAGTTAGCACGGTATTGTCTCATAAAATTGACATAAAATAAAAGCTGACCGTACTAAAGCATTGATTTAGCAAATAACGTATCTAAAAGGTATAAAACTATATACACCAATAAAACATATATTGTTCTACATGAATTACATTTATGTAGAAGTAAACGTGTAAATAGAGCTATCCTTAAAATATCTTTAAACATTATCCCCCTTATTGCAAAAGATGGTTAAAAGCAAGTCTAGAACTCGGATATATTTTAAAATTAGTTTTAAAATATTTTCGCTAATTTGTAACGTCATATAATAAAAAGAGCCGAGGCTATCTCAAAACCTTTGTTTAACCAGACTTACTTGAAATCATCTTTTGTAATAATATACAATCTGGGGGCACGGAAATGTCCCCCGCCAAGACAGCCAAGCGAAGCGCAAGGGCACTACCTACCTTTTCTCGAAGCGCTTTTCGTTTTTTTGAACTTGGGTTTGGATTATACCAGATAAACAAAATTCTCAGGATATATGATGTCAATAGTGAATTTATTAAACATAAAGTTTCAATAACTCATACTTTAGATTTTATTGATATCTAAAAAACCCCGATTTCGTCACTGACTCACTGATGATCATCAAAACTCATAGGGTACTTCCAGAAGTCCTAGAAAGCTGAAATTTTGTATGTAAGCTTATATTAGGCGCACAGAGCCCCCGCCCTGATTGCCCACGACCTCAAACGTCCTGTTTAGTCGCCTAGTAGAGACCTAATCTAACAGTGCATTTTTTTTAATGATGATAATCATACTAAGCGTTACCAAAATTCCCGACGAATATTAATGGTATTCGAGGACTTTTACTATTGGACCTTGGAAATCACGAAAACAATTTGATTTTTATATTTTCTACTATTGATTTTATAGTGAAAGTTGTTGATGACAATTTAGGTTTTGAATATTTTATATTTATTTCGCAATTACCACCCAGTATGGTATGTACAGTTGCGGACGGAAAATTTATCACATTGCTAACTCAATTGCATTTCATACCGCGCGCAATAAGGTCTAATATGTCATATCAACAAATTAATATATTACATTTTAATATTGTGAAATGTTTTTAAGCATCGAATATAGCAAAAAGGCTGTCAATTACTTTTTGATTATGTAAACTAATTTACAAAATTTTTTTTAGTTTGTTAAAATTGTGATATTTGTCATTCGTATTCAATACTTAGTTTAACATCTCTTTGAATGGTTTTTCATGCCAAATACAATCCACGTCTATCAATAGTCATTTTATTTCCGGTCAACCTTAAGATACAGAAATGTGTAAGCGATTATAGACCGTAAGGTGGTAAACATTTTTAGTCCGCGACTGTACATTATGTGTAAACACAGGATAGCGTAGGAAAATGAAGAAAAAATATACCACACCTTCATTATCTCTGTAAAGTTCTAACTTTACACACTATGACTAGTTACTAAATTACTTTCCCAATTTAGTGGTCAGCATACAATGAGTAGGTACCATTCCTAAGGTGACGGTCAAATCTTGGGTCGCACAGTAAATGGAGGGCGAATGGTGTGAATTAATTAATCCGTTCGATGGTGAGGCTCACTAATGGACTTTTGTTGTGATTCAGACAGGCTGTTACCCAACATTCGACCATTATATTAGTAGTTACACGCAGTTTGGATAATAGGGACGTCTTGGGCTATCTTGTGGAACTTTATTCTTAGGGACACGACACGATGGAGGACCTATACTTTCTATCTTCATATAGATGGTGATATATGCTTTTATAGTGTCAATTTTAATAAACAAGGTGTTTTATGGCTTTATATGTATAATGTGCTGACTGGCAGGTTTTAACGGGCTAAACTAGATAATTGTTTTGCATTACCTATTAAGGACTATAAATAAGAATAGATTGCAAAAGTGTTACATTTATTTTTCAACACACTCGGTCGTAAAGTAACATTTGTTTCAAAATACAAGTCTGTTTTTTTCCTCGCAAGTGTGATGAAAAACTTCGTAACGCGATAAGTGAGCCGAGAGAGTAATAATCAATGCACACACGTCATACGACGTTTTTCAACACACTTGCGAGGAAAAAAACAGACTTGATTTTTTTAAGAAGATTTTTTCATAATAATCAATGAAAACGTAAACAAATATGGCGACCAAGTTTGTTTTTTTTGACAGCGATTCGCCGTCAAACTGTTTAAATTAAGAATGCTTCGTCTACGCACTCTATCAATTGCATTGAGGTACGAATTTAACATAATCGGGATTATACCTATCATAAAACTATGCGGAAATGTAAAGTAAAAAGCACTATACTCTATTTCACATAGGATGAGTCGTCAAGGTCAAGGGGGTTTTACCAATATCTAGATAAATTCCATTTGATTACTCTGAAATAATACTCACAATATTTTATGAAACTTCGATCTATCATAGTATTCCTTTATTATATCGAAATGGACATTAACCATTGAGAAATCTAATAAAATACCATGTGTCACCGAACTCATGCTATTTGAAATCTACTATAGTGCGTAATAAGCTGCATTAAGATACTAAAAACGGTGCAATAAATTTCACTTTACGAGCAAGTGTGTTGAAAAAGATTTTAAAACTGTCGCATAAAAGTATGAAGGAATTGTAAAGTTACTTTAAAAGGTAATTTCTTTTTAAAAAAGGTTAAGGTTTACTTTGATGTGAAATGATATACAATCCCGGCACTGCAATGTGCTAAGTACAGTCGCGGATGAACTTACTCAGATCAGAAAAAATTAGAACTCTCGACCAATTTCAGTTCTGGATGAATCTCTGCCAATATATGGAGGTGGATGTTAGCCGATAGAGTCGTAGAGCTCGTTCTTCTTCCTTTAAAGGCAAACGCAACATATTATCTATCACTTTTGAAAGATAAATGCTACAAGCGTCCGTACCACATCAGCTTAGTATATGTCTAGGATGATGCTCGCCCGCATACTGCACGTATTGTGAATGAATGGTAATATAGTAGTGATTCTCTGGCCAGCAAGATTTGTAGATATAAAATCTCATAGAGAACTTGGAGTTTAATAATGAAACACAGAAAAAAACATCGATGGAAAAAACTATCAAAGAGGCCTATAGAAGAAAATTGCCGAACCATTTGGAAAAATACAAAAGGTGATGAGGTGGAGAGATACAACGTGTGACTGATGCTAATGGTGCGGTTATATCCAATATTAAAATAATGGCATTGGTGTAGTACCCAACTGATAATAGTACGCACAGAAAAGAAAGTATGGCCCCGAAGATTAACTAAAGAATGCTTAAAACTTACAGTCAACCTTAGATCACTACTATAAGGTTCATAATACAGTGCATCTGTTAGTTCCGTCTCACTGGCAAGTCTCGCCCCTCCGCACGGCGCGCGCTAACATGGCGGCAGCCGATAGCGTTTTCCGCGCTTTGAAAATGTATCTTCTGCGCAAGTACATCGGTAAGCCATATTAATTGGGTACTACTTGTACTTGTTTATTAATAGCTTACTCCTAATTTCAGTAAAGAAAGAGGTGAGTCCTGTTAACAAAGCAGTTGGCCCCGACCATAATTTTCTCTGGCAATAAAACTTACTAGTACATACAGTACAGTTCTGTTTCTTGCACGTAAAGGTCGACGAACGGTGGCAAACTTTTTCATTCCACGACTAAAGACCCTATGAAGACATGAAAAATATATAAGTAAATATCCACCTTGCAGATAAGAGCAGCCTCACCATAAATCTCCGATAGGTACCTCACAAATGACACACGGGACGAAATACGAAAGCCACCGAGAATGTACGATGGTCATTACTCATCGCTAATGACTGCGAAAGCTGTCAACACTGAATTGTTTTGACGGCAAGTGATGACTTCGGTATGACTGTTTATTTATTTAATTACCAGCTTCTGCTGCTTTTGTTTGGGTTAAATTGGTCATGGTGAGTATGGTTTGCTTCAAATTATCTCCAAATAAATTCGTCAAAGCCAGAAACCAATAGAGTGGACTATTTTGAGTAAAATTCAGCGTAAATATATATATATATATATATATATATATATATATATATATATATATATACGGTCGAATTGAGAAACCTCCTCCTTTTTTTGAAGTCGGTTAAAAATGGTGAATGATATCATACATGGATTAATAATAATAATAATCTTTATTGACATAGAAGAAGTGTACAAAAAATAAACGGTTCCCTGGTATCTAAACTAGAATTAAAAATTCTGTATCTTAGATACCAGTCTTCCCTTACAGTGATACTTTATTCTATATCTAAACAATGGTTCATTTTACATAGACAAAAAAAAGTATTAATAACTTTAGTTTAAAAAAAAGTGTTTAGTGCAAAAGTTAGGTTACAATACCTAGGATAAATAAATTAAAAAATTATAATAATAATTAAACATTGGATATAAAAAAAAAAAAAAAAAAAAATAGATTACTGTCTTAATTACCAAAAATATATACCTACCTAAAAATGCTAATGCTGCAATGTTGATTGTAATTTTTTTTTATATAGGAACACATATATGGGACGTAGTAACGTAGTACATATATGTACCTTTCTGCTCACCATCGATTTCAAACATCCTCTCTAGCCTCTCTAAGTTACCTTCAATAAGAGTTATCGTTATCTCATCTCACTATCTACTCTTATAATAAATTCAAAGATTTCATAAAGCAGAGGTTAATTGACAAAGCCTACTATAAGGTGGCTCAACGTGGAAGACAAGAATATATGGTTGTAGTAGCTTCTCTTTGCACTTGCATCCCCCTGGCTAAGTGATAATTGTATGAATAAGCATAATAATAATATATTATATATTGTATAAGTATTTGGAAAAAAGCTGTAATATTAAAAGATCCTCCACAAAAAAATATTAAAAGAAACAAAAGTCCCGACTGCGTAAAACAAAAATAACTGAAAAGGGACAAACGAGCTCTATAATCTATATAATTTTGAATATAACTTGATGTTCATTAGTGCCTTACAAGGGGCTAAACTGAATAAACGACTTTTTGATTTTGATTAATTATAATAAGTGGAAACTTATCTCATAAATCAATGGATGTATTCAATAATTTGCATAGGTATTTGAATCATCTTCAATTGCATAATTTTCATTTCACGATCCATTAACTCAACCTTCATCTATACTTCTCCATTTAATATGATGCCTTCGAGATCATGAAAGCCTGAGGCTCTCATTAGGTACATACGCATATCATTTGCGGATTGATTTATGGGATATCATTGCGGCATCAACACGCAGCGAACCGACCCCACGTTGGTGTATATCTTCATTAATATGCGTGAGTGGGATGATTTGAACGATAAATGAGTATTGTATCTGATTTTGTATGCAGGGTTGTGAGTTTATATTTTATTTTATCATTTTTTGTGTCGGATCTACATGTATGTTTTGTCATGGCACTTTATTTGCACCAACCATATTTTTGATATTTAAGCTACTATTATTCTAATTTAAAGTATTTGGTTAGATACATTTATTGGAATAATTTCCATTTATTGACCGAGTGAGCGAAGCGTCTCCGTTTCAAAAATGCTTTCGTATATGTCCGAACGATGTATATGTCCGGCACGCATTTTTCAACCGAACCTCGTGAAATTTTGTGAGCACTTTGGTTTTTTTGTCGAGTCAGTTGTGAATCAGTCATTTAAATTGATTTGAAAAATCGATGAATAAAGGCCATATAAAATTAATCGAGACTTGCGAGGTCTACAGCTCACAGAGCCACTAGTTATATTTTATAACTTATTTATCTTATCCATTGCATTATTTCTTCTAGCTCCTCTTGATTCCCAGGGATGTAATTTTTTTCGGGATATTTTTTTTGTGTATTTTAGTCCAGATTATGAACTATTTATCCAACCTCCCCACAAATATTTGTTTTTAGGTTTCCGTACCCAAAGGGTGGCAACGGGACCCTATTATTAAGCTTCCGCCGTCCGTCCGTCCGTCCGTCCATCCGTCCATTCGTCCGTCCAGCCGTTTGTCTTTCAGTGGGCTGTATCTCTGGTAGTCAGTTGAAATTTTCACAGAATGTGTATAATATATATTGCCGTTATAAAAAAATAAAAAGGCATAAAAGAAACGTCGTTACGGAGCCCTTCGTGTGCGAGTCCGACTCGCAATTGGCCGGTTTTTATAAAGCTTTTTTTAAAGTTACATTTTAAAAACTAAGTCCGACTAGTAAGATCAGGAATATTTCCTTAATCAACGCTTCATAGAATTCAAATTTAAATAGCAAGTTTCTAAAGTTAGAAGTGGTTTTACGACGCTCATCCCTCTTTGGTATTATTGGATACTAATTTGCTATTCGTTGGACTTGTTGCCTTGTAGATGTAAATGTTAGGTTTATGAAGAGTCTCTAACAAGCTCGACGCAAGGTAATTGCAATGAATGGGACAATATCTTAGAAGATACCATCGCAATTATATATGGTAATATATTAAGCTTAAAGTACATAGTATTTCGCATAGTAACAGCAAGATTTTTTATCAAAACAAGTACTAAAATATAAAAGTACAACGTGTCCCTGAATTCAATATTAGCATCCACAAATACTGGGACAATGTTAAACCGTATAACATTAAGTCTGTGTATTTGTCTTGCAGGACCAATCAACCTCATCGCTGCCGCTGCGGAGATCTCGTCAACGAGCTCGGCCACCATGGGCTTTCGTGCTCTCTAAGTTCATTATCCGAAGGGCTCTTGTTGTCGCTAACGTGCCTTCCGTACTGGAACCAGTCGGTATTGCGCGGGGCGATGGCAAGAGACCGGATGGTATGTCTTTGATCCCTTGGAGTGTCGGCAAGTCGCTGGTGTGGGATGCCACATGTGTCGATACACTCGCGCCATCTCACTTACCGGCGACTTGTAAAGCTGCAGCTGCGGCCAGTGCGGAAAATTCAAAATTCAAAAAATACGCATCAATTGGACCCCATTATATTTTTGTGCCTTTTGCGGTTGAGACCATGGGACCGTGGGGATCGCACCTTGTCATCAAAATTGATCGAGACCTCCGGAGAACAGCGGGGGGGCAGCTTTTTCCGCCAACGCGTCAGCTTGGCTATCCAAAGAGGAAACGCTGCCAGCCTTCTGGGAACCCTGCCGTTAATCGGAAGCAGCGGCAGGCTTGAGGAAAATTTTCTATATATAGATTGTATTTTGTACATATTTGTTGTAAATAAAGATATATTTAATATTAGCTCATTTCAAATACATATTTGACTAGATTCCGCTTGGTGGTAACCCGCACTTTTGGGCAACAAAAAATAAGTCTAAGTCTCTTACGGTACACTTGGTTACCAGCGTGAAAAATACATCTCGATTGATTGTGCTATTGAGACACTCACTTTCCCTTTTAAAATAGTTAGGATTAGAATATATCAAAAGTTAAATATTATGCTTAATCGCTTGGCTCGCGGTTAAAAATATAAAAATGACATCAATTGTTATAATAGGACGCGCGTCCTCGCCGTAATATACTGAAATTAGTCGCTTATAACCAGGAAAACAGTTTTTTTTTCGATTATTTACAAACTAAATCCTGACCATAAAATCGAAAATTGCGGAAAAGCCATATAAGTACTTAATTTTACTAAATTCTCCATATACGAGCACAAAATGAAACTATAATCAAAACAAATAGTGCTAAAATTAATTTACTACGTTTATCTTTTGGGTGTGTCGACAGTGTGGCGGGCGATTAAAATTGTTTACCCGGCTAATGAAAACGCTATGACATGGCGGGCGCGACGCGACGCAACGTACAGTGTGTCCGGTGACGGGGTAATTAAAATTCTGGTAAAACCGGGCATGGGAGCGGCTACATGCATGTGTCAGTGCTAAGTAAAAAAGATTTTATTATTAATTAAATACGAATAGCATTGTGAATTTATTTTGATTAATTGTCACGAGCTTTTTGGTGAAACTGTATAGTATGCATATTGTATTTTACCGATTTAAAAAGAGGAAGTTCTATATTCGTCGCGTATGAGACAGCGAAAGAGGAACACGTTTTCCATAGAAAATCTAAAATTCTACCAAAATTTATAGTACCTACCTACCGCTTAGTTTTGTCCCTATTTTCAAAACACTTTACAGATTTTTTACAAGCTTTTATTTAACTTGCAATGTATTGTATGTATGTTTGTTTCGGTGGAATCTTTGCAAGTCCTTCCAGTGGTCGGATTGACTTGATATTTGGTGTACATTAGTGTATTGGATGACAATGCAAGTACAGTCACCAAAAAGTACAGTCACTCAAAAAAAGCTTGTATTAAAAATGTTTTTTTTTAACAAAGAACTTATTAAGGTGGCCCTCTGTGGCCGGCGCAACTTCAACGCAAGCATAGTCTAAAAGCTTGTTGTTTCATCCAACGTAATGTTTGACTGCGAAAAAAGAGAGACAGCATCAGAGCCGTCGGTTATGAGTCGGTAAATTCCGCTGATCACTCGCGGCTGCTTCGCTAGGTCATCATTCATGATTTCGCATTCATAAAACTTGTTCCAGGAGTATACTTCTTGTGAAAAAATCTTACCAGTTTGTGGAAAAAAAGTCAGTTATTTAGAATCTCCAATACATTTGCAAGCCTGATATCTAAATGTTTTCTTTACTTTTACAATTTATAGGTACGTTAGATATGACCAAAGTTCAGGCAAAAATGCTGTTTTTCGGAGGCTTTGACTGAATTTGTTTCACACTCTTTTTAAATTACGCCTAGATACACGGCTAGATATAGTGCACAAGATACTAATTTGTTCAAAACATCTAACGAAAAATGTTTAACAACGCCATAAGAAGTACAGAGGTTTTGTATGAAAAGTTTGACGAAATGAGTCCTCTTAATGTCAAAACTCACTTGGAAGTCGGTTTTATTTTTCTGTTAAAAGTTTATATAATATGCGTTTTCAGATGTATCTAGGTAGTCTACAATTAAATCTATGCGTCTCTTACGGACATCACGAAAAGTGATAAGGAAAAGAAAAGGATAGAGATGAAAAAGTTAATAAAATTTATGATCAACTTGATTAGCAATGTCATTACCCTCCCTTTTGCTCACAATGTCCCAAACATATCAGATTGTCTCTATCGACGGATACAACTGTTGGAATATACTTGGAAACATTGAGTAAATATTTCTAGATGAGCTGTAATTCTATGATATTAAAATAATGGATATCGGAACACTGTTTAAGGAGCATAAATAATTATATTTCATACGTGTAAAATATAACAAATAGTTTAAAAAAAATCTACGGTTCGCTATTTAACGTAAATAAATATTTGAATGACCACGTATTTCACTTTTCCGTCATTGATAAACAATAGGTATAACGTTTTTATGTGACCTTTAAAAAATATCTAATCATAAAATTATGTGTGTTCGTTCTTCTTCCAAGATTCATTAATTCGTTTAATTAATCGATGGAAGTTCCTTAACATCAATCATAATTTAAAGAGACAGCGCAACCCATTCCGGGCAGAAGCTAGTTTAATACAAGGGGTAAAGTTAAAAAAAATGATGCATTGAGTTTTGTTACGTTTTGCATTGTCAATCATGAATCTAGTGTTTCGTATATCAATGGTTGAATCTCTTATATCCCGCGAGCAAGAAGGGGAACGCAAGGAAAGAACTGGAAGGAATGATAATAGCCTGATTAAGAAAGGTCACGTCTGCTATGTAGGTATTCTTGTTGTTTTCTCAGCGCTGAAGAAAATATAAAAACAAACTGAAACAGTCGTAGTTGCCTGATTTGCCGATGTTTAACTTTTTTTTGTTTTATAAAGAAGTCTTGAGAATGAGAGCCAAAAATTTTAGATTTAGTAAGAAAAATTGTTACTTGGACTTAAGAAAGTGTAAAAATTTTTTTTCTGTATGTTAACGTAATAATTACAATAGCTATAAAACATGAATAAAAAAAATTGCTAAGAATAGGAATAGCGGAACAAAATTAACTATACAGGTCGTTGTTTTGGTCAGCGACGAGCGACTCAGGGTCGATAATACAAATGATACTGGTGCTAAAAAAAAATATAAAAAAATAAACCTTATTTTTTTAATTTTAAAAATAAAAAAATAAAAATTTTGAAAATCATGTAATAAGCTAAAGTGTAGACTGTAGACATAATACTCAAAGGGAGTAAAGGGGTGGGGCGATGGCGGCTTGCGCCTAGCTCTAGTCTGTGCACGTGCCTAGTGACCATACTTTGCAGTAATTTTATTTCAAATTGAATAAGGTATTTCTCATGATATTTACAGTATTTAATTGAATTAAGTCCATTTTTGGGGAATATATATTTGTTACTACCGCTCCTGTGTCGCTTGTCGCCGACCAAAACAACACCCTGTATAATTTAATTAGTATTTCTCCTTCTATACACGAGACCTCTTACTCTCTTATCAGCGTCGCGGCGTAGTATCCTTCACTGTGCTCTATCATTTGCAACTTCCTGCACCTCCTTAATAATTATTATTTAAAAAATGGTAAATGCAATAGTCAAAATACTAAACAGTATTTTTGAAAAATTTACATAATTTGGAGCACATTTCTTAACAAGGTAGGAACAAACAAGAATCGGCAAAGTTGTGAAAATTCTCAGACGTACGAGTATATTAAGTATCCAACTTTGCTTTGTACATTAAGTGTGGTATTCATCATTGCCTAAAGTTTATCTCAAGTATTATGAATGATGTTGAACAGTTTCATAAAGTGTCAATTAAACTGATACAAAGTGTAATAAGTTTGCTAAAATGTGTCAGGGTTGGCACTTTATTAGTGCCTAAAGTTCGATACGTTATTAAAGGTGGCAAAAGAAAAAAAATAAGCACTGTGAAAGCCTCAAAATAGTACGATTGGCGAATCTTTATCATCTTGCTATGGAATAATCTATACTTAGTGGTATACAAAAAAAAAAACTTATCACTCCTATATCATTATCACTGCAGCTATATTATAAATTAATTAATTAAAGCCCCCGTGTTTATCCTCTGAGGATTTTGATAAAATTTTACTAATAGATTTACAATATATTGTTGTACTTGAATAGTCCTACAAAATCTTTTATGTCTTAGGGTGACATATCTGTCTTTCTAAATTTAATCAAAGTTCTTTGTGAAGTTATTTTAGCCATGATAATAATCCTTAACTAATTAAACAAGTTAGTTTAAATAAGCAATAAACTTACCTATATCAAACCATGTTATTTAATTAAATATTTTAGAAGATATTAACTATTAACATGTAGAAAAATCACATGCATCAAATAAATAATTACAAAGTCACATTAATAGATCCGAAGTCTAAGCACTAGGTTTACCTATTTGCTACACATATTGTAAATCGGGGAAATAATAACCTCATATATCAATAACTAGCTTCCATCCCGCGGTTTCACTCGCATTCCCACGGTATATATTGTTTTCCCGGTACAAAAAGTCCTGTATGTGATAATCCAGAAAATATTCAATTTTGTGCTAATCCGTTAAGTATTTTTTGCAGGAAAAAGCAAAAAACATCTTCACAAATCGCATCCATAAAAACATTCATATTTATAATGTGTAGTGAATGCTAAAATCACACAAATATTGATGCGAGAATTTAAAACGGAATGCTACTTGTAGTGGAACGAAAGATGAAAAGATTTCTGATCGGTGGCAGGATATTATTAAAATATTTCGTGTCAGCATAAAAAAACTAACAAAAAATGTAGCTGGCCGTTGCGAAAAATTCAGATTTTACAAATAAAGTGGAGATTGACTTTTAAAAGTACCGAATTAATAATAAATAGTCGTGCAACTCTTAAAAACTGTATCAGAATTGATCAGAATCGACTAATGATGAGAATCGTCCGCGCCAATGCCCAAATGATAAATGACAACCCTATGCGCGTAAATGAATACTCTGACACGATCAATATTCACACAGCACTTTAAGCATTTTATGAAATTATTAATAAATTATTATAAGCTTTCATATTTCCTTTAAGCGCATTGTTTCAAACATGTAGTTAAAAATAAAGGCTTTTAACCTAAAAGTGACTCATTTTAGCACAGGACTTTAGGATAATGTTTTTTAAATAACTAAATTAACAAGTAGTACAAGAAACTAAGCTTTAGTACAGTAGTACCCAACTGATATGGCTTACCGATGTACCTGCGCAGAAAATGCATTTTCAAAGCGCGGGAAATGCTATTGGGCGGCAGCTCCTCTGCCATGTTAGCGCGTGCCGTGCGGAGGGGCGTGACTTGCGAGTGAGACGGAACTAACTGCTGCAGTGTATTATGAACCTTATAGTAGTGATCTACGGTTGATTGTAAGTTGTAAGCATTCTTTCGTTAATCTTCGGGGCCATACTTTCTTTTCTGTGCGAACGAAGATTCACGACGCGCCATATCAGTTGGGTACTACATAGTCTATGGGCACCGGCAACACCAGCGTTATCATTAACACGTTGCCGACCCACCTTTCTTGAAAAAGAGTTTTAGAGGTCGATATGTCAGCAGGCAGCGGAACATAGTGCCTTGTGATTTGGTTCACCGATATAGTCGCCAAAGTAAACCAGCACAATACGTGCCTCCTGATGGAGCTCTGGTGTCCTTTCTCACGGCAGGAACACAACACCACATTAAAGTTATGGCGAGCTTGGAAAAGCCTAAAAAATATTATTAGATCTCGTTCACTTACATTAAGACCGTAGTACAAGCATAAGCATAATGTAAATGTAATTAAAACAACCACTTCACTAAACAAGAACAAACCACTCACGCGAGTTCTGAGATTCACGCAAAATTATCACTTATGTTGTCTCTGCGCTCGAATAGTAAATTCTTACATAATATAAGTTTAAAGTAAGTCTTTGTCTCAAGTTTCCATTTTGTAAATATAACTTGTGAATGTAGGTACCGCACTGAGAACAAAGCGGGATAACTACTTACTTATGAACTCGAGAAATCTTATGAAACAAAACAAGATTGTTTGTATGGACGAAGAAAATCAACTCCAATGGCATAATATATTTATCTAGTTGAAAATCTTGTCGCGTTTTTGACATCAATTACACTTTTACTAAAAAAAGCCGGACTAGTGCGAGTTTTAAAGTGACGCCCATATTCCAAATTCATTAACTTGTAAATTTGTATTTAAATATGAACATAGATTTTATAAGAATATACTTAAACTTAGTTTTCTGATTGTATGAAAGAAAACGCACCAATAAATAAGTTTTTATTTTTGTCGTATAGGCCCAATCTCTATGCCAAATTTCAAGTTTTTCAGTAACTAGAATGTGGTCTAGGTCTTCTATGAGTGTGTGAGTGAATAGGGGAATCTGATCCTTATGTTGAGACCATTGCATGTAAAGTAAATGTTTTTTTATCTGTGTGGTCAAAGTTATTATTTTCATAACAATTCATAAAATAAGACAGACAGGCTGCGATATCTCAAAAGCTTTTATCATGACTTGTAACAAAGGTATAATTTGTAATTGAAACGAATTTTCTTAGCTCGGAATAAAATTCTGAAACCGGATGAATGGCTTCCTTCAGATCATCTCTATAGGATTAATTGCTAATGGAAAGAGTCTTCTGGTGTAATCTTTCTTATTACTTTTGAGGTATTTTATAATGTCGGAAGTAAGTCATTATTTATTTGATGGAATGAACTGAATAACAACTGACCTATATTTATCTTTAAAATAATAAATCGATTGATTCATATTCATGAAAGATGACAAAAAATTTATGAAGACTGTTGGCACTGGTAAATTTACTAAATCAATGGTATTATTTTTAGTATTCACATTATTGGGGAAAAAAGGAGGCATGATATTTATTTTGAACTCACACATATAAACTAAAGTATATAGAAACATATGAGATACAGTTTTTTATAAGGCCAAAAAGGCACTATCTCAGCTTTTACGTTACAGCGCTCGTTACTTAATTATAGGTAAATAATTTTATATTTCACTAAACATATTAAAAACAGAAACTGAATACAGCAAAATTACTCGTGCATTGTAGTTGAGTAATTTTAATTATTTTAAAACGAAGTTATGACAAAGCTGCATCAACTTAAACGAAACAGACGAGTTGTGTTTTCGCTCATGTCAGCGCAATAAAATGAATTCTACTACAAAAATATTTCGCAATTTTTGTTTGGAGTGATGCCCGCTGGACTCCGTGGTTCTTTGTTAGTAAAATTATTTAAGTTCTCTTTTTACATGGAATAATCAAATGAAGACAAGAAAGGTTTCTTTTATTCAATCCGCTTGAACCGAAATAAGCTTATCAAGATGAAAGTAATTTTGTTATTTGAATCAATACTATAGTTTTAGGGAATATGGTTATTATTTAGTCCATACAGTATGCAAATATAATAATGCGAGGCGAGTGATCATTCGTAGATACTGATAAGCTCGATAAAATACTTTCAATGCCGAATTATATGCGTTAATAAAAAAACTTTGTGTTTGATTTGGCATATCAAGGAATCGGAAAGCTTAATTTATTCAAACTGAAAATAACAAATAATATTTTACGGTTGAATTTCGCCCATGTGACCCTAGTGATTGCTAAAACCCTAAGACCTAAGTTAAAAAGTTATGACCCTAATAGACTCCAGTGGTCTCTTGAAGATAAAAATTATAAGAATACAGTAAAAAGTCGAAATGATCCCAATGTGCATCATTAGCAATATGGACCAGCTTATCATGGACCTCTTGAGTAATCCGAACAGGTGCAAGCAAAAACAATGGACCACGAAATCTGTTTACCCGAATATCAGCCAAATACCCAATTTTCCAACAGAATAAATCCACAAGATTTATAATTAACATACATCGTGATAATCCACCAGGAGTGCCTTGTAAAATATTAATTGTATACAATGCATGCGGGATGAAAAACCTTTCTTCCAATATGATAGGTACAGATTAATGATAATGGGTACGACCCTTAAAAGGATTAAAAGTATATGAAGGACCAGATCCTAACACAAATAGGGGTAGCGTAGCTGTGGACATAATATGAAAATAAACAATATAAAAGATTCAAAACAATAGCGTATCTGGGACCGTTACCTCCATGAAATATATTTGGATGTACGAAATTTAATGAAGCGCCCATTTTCGTATCAAATTCAACTTTTAATTGGGCGCGTGTATGCTGTCGTTATTTATCTAATTAAACGAATTCCTTTTTCACACGAATATATGGGATTTTTGGAAATATTGTGGCAGAGGTGTAACAACGTTTTCCGCAAAACGGTATCATTTATTTTAATATTAGCGACCCATCCCAATTTTGCCTATTACCTTGATCTAGTTGTGAGTGATTTTACGATATGTTCATAAAATTTATACTACTAGCTGTCTCCCGTGGTTGCCCGGGATTTGGCATGCAGATAGCCTATATCCTTCTCCATACCATAGGCTATCTGCATGCCAAATTTCACGATGATCCGTTGAGTTCTTGAGGCCTGAAGGCATAAGAAACAAACAAACTCACTTTCACATTTATAATAATTAGGATTGTTATTTTTAATTTCTTTTATTGTTTAGCTTTACTGCTCTTTCCAAATTAATGTTAGGTACTATAATTTTGGCTTGAATAATGAGATTCTTATTTGGCTATAAGCTGTGAATTAATATCAAATAAATAAATAAAATATACCTAAACTTTTCTCGTGAATCAGTCTATGTATTGGATCTCACAGAAGTTTGAGAAAATCCTGTAGTCACTTCAAAAATTGGCATTTACGTGTCTAGTTTCTTAACCATTTGATTGAAAAACATCATCCATTAGACAGCACCCTAGTTTCCACTATAAATCACATATTAGTTTCGTACACCCATAGTTGGAATCGTTTCCCTCGATATAGCACCGACCATGGGATAACTTTGCCCATTCGGTGCCGATAGGAACAGAGTTGACAAAATATGTTTTTCTCGAGGAAAAACATGATGAACTTTAAGTACCCAGTAAATGGAGCATTTGGTAATTTGGTGGATACTTTAAGATCGTCATCTTTTCGAAATCTCTGCTGGCTTTTTCTTGCTGAACAACTTAGGCATGATGTCTGAAATCATGAAAATTACAAACCTTTATATTATTACATCTCGTATAGATAACTGACTGGGCATCTCAAAAGGCTATTATTTATTTTTTCATCGGTAATTTTTCATCTAATGGTTCAATAATTTAGTAAAAATAGTTCAGATAAATCTGATCAAGTATCTAATGTCAGTCTGCAAGATATTGGACTCACACCCTCCACGATATCCAATGTATATTCACATTGAATGTGCATTGACCATATCCAGGACACGTTCAGCATAAAAGGTATCTAAAACAAATACTTATAGAGAAGCAGTTGCGTTTTTCTAAGGAAAAATATCAATGTCCTCTTGTCTTTCCACTGACATGCTCTTAGTGGTGAAATTTATAATGGTAGTTTCCATTACCCGAAGTGCTCCCGTCTGAGAGCTGATGCATGACGCACTTGTGAGAAAATATTAATATAGAATAGTACATGTGGTTAAAAGATCTAGCTTCTGTTCATAGTGAAAGTGAATGGGTTTTAGAGGCTATTTAGATGTCTACGCCTTTGTATAATGAAAGCTGTTCAATGCTATTGAATTTTACTGCGTGGGTGAGATTAAAATGTAGTCATTGACGTCATGTATTTTGCTATAGAGTACAATAAATAGATTGGATAAAGAGCTGGATGAACTTACCTAATATTTTATGGACTACCAGTAGTTATTATTACTATATGTTTCCCCAATGGGGTACAACATGGGGTTCTTCGAAAAGGGTGTGAAGAGATTTCTACAGGGTCGGCAACGCGTGAGTGATCCCCTGGTGTTGTAAGCGTCCATTGGCTACGGTAACTGCTTACCATCAGGCGGGCCGTAAGCTTAGTTGCCACCTTCGTGGTATAAAAAAAAAATTACTATCTTAATACAACCTTGTAGTAGTCTACGATTTCCAAAATTTTAAGTTAAATCTTCGTCTGCATTTATTAGTTAGTTAAGTCTAGAGATGTTACACGTTTGCTCAGAAAATGTCTGTTCACTCTTGTCTTGAAGGAGCACAAAATAGATATCAAGAACCGTAGACATCGGAAGTATATTTCACTCCTTTGCTCTTCGCATGATAAATGAAGAAGCAAAACGTTGTGTCCGATTGTACCAGATGTTGACAACGTACGTGGTTGCTTCGCGGTTCGATGAAAACAGGGTGAAGAAGGAATCAAATTAAACAACTCCTGCACGGTATCCCCAAAATACCCTAGCAAACGGAAAAGCAAGAAACCTTTCGCCGACGAGCAAGTCTTGTGAGCTTTGTCGTCACCAACTTCTCATCGCTGATGTAGTAGACACGACGCGAGGTCTATGTAGTTCCGGAAAAAACAGTTAAAACGTGGATTAAGCTACGGAACAAAAGCTAGTGCTAGTGCATTTATAATTACGAGCATCTTACTCCTCCTTATTCCTTCCCTGCTCTTTCTCAAGATGGTGTCACCAATCATGTCCAAAGATCTAATCAGATATCTCATCGTTAGGTATAACTATGTTTGGATAACCTCAACATACATAAGACTACATATACATTAAGGTGATTTCCTTGTGTATGCTCTTCACAGACGCTTTGAGATTAACACCGTTCAGAGCAATGTAAACCCGGCTTATTGATTGTAAACTAACAATGATTAAAGTTTCCATTCGTCCAAACATCATACCCAATAGTACCGTGTAAACAGACGGTAGTGTTCACCATTCGATAGCGCTTAGCGATCTCAAATGTTCGACAGAGTGGGATTAAATACAAATCAGCAATATCGAAACCATTGGAACATTGGTGTGTTCGCATTGGATCCTGTTCAGTTGCTCCTTTTTGATTTTTTTCTTTTAATTTTCTGGGTTTCTGACTGAAACCGCTGCCAAGACAATTTATTGAGGTGTAGTTATGCTGTCAATTTATAATAACTGTTTGAAAACATCGAGGAAATATCCCTATAGAGTAGTAATACTGAACAATATAATTCCACAACTAGTCAGTGATCTGCCACTGAATTTGAACAGTAAGGACCACTCGCTGTGTCGTGTGTTTTTGACTTGGCCAATCAGAGTGCATGCGTCCTTAACCAATCAGCGCGCATTGTCGGCGGTGGGAAATTGGCGGAATTTATTTTAACCAAAATAAACGTCATTGCGCTTCTATAGGTTAATTGTTCCATGTTTGAAAATTACTTAATGTCATGACTTGATAAATACAGCCTCTTCATCTGTGGAGTCAGGTCAAGTTTTATAACTTACATTATTATCATTATGCAGAGAAAGGAGTATGTAAGATAACTAAAAAGGACTTGTGCTTAAGACCTCAAGGTGAGTCAATGGACATAAAGAGGATATGAAAGAATCAAGGGTGTAATACAAGAGAAAATGGAAAAGACAAGGAAAATGAGGATGATAGGACTTTTCTAGACTTTGTGTACTTACCATCTTTGGCCACATAATGACACATTCACGGGCCTATACATAGTAAAAAATAGGGACGAATCGGCTGGACACATGTAGTACGCATCAGTTCTCTAATAAGTGCAGTTCCAGTGAGCTATATGTATTCACTATACTGTAAGCGTTAGTATACACTTGATTATGCCAACTGATATTATCAATTTGAATAATTTTGCTTAATTTATTGCATGCTTTGAATCATTTGACATAGTTAGATATTATATTGTTTGGTTTATGTGATTGAGCGTATTAATTTGACATGTTTATATTAATCTAAAAAATTATTATTACGTATAAATCTGTTATATTACAATATGGTTCTACTGTCCAACAGATTTGTCCATACAAATCTTAATTCCATACTAAAAATGTATGAATAGGTAGATTTTTAACGAGTTCCTAATCTACACTAGTTTATATTATTGTCGTTTTTAATTGAAATAATTTTAATAAACCTCAGGCCGTAGGTATTAAACTCTTCTCTTCCGGTATAATTAGCGTGTGAAATATTCGTTTTGTTTGCCAGCGTTAAATCATCACGATAAAGAAATATTTATCGTATTAACTATTGGTACGCAAAGGAAATGCAACCACAGATGTGTAAATATGTGAGAAAATATCCTAGAATGTTTGCAGGTAGGAAACGAGTGGTCGAAACGGATATTTTGGGCGTCTGTAGCGCAACATCCATCACTGTATACGCTTAACCCTTTCAGTTCAGCGTTCTACGTGGATATTTATTATTTACTCTCTGACCGAAAGTACCCCAACTCTCCTTTATTTGAAGAGTTACGTCTTTGTACTTGACGTTTCAATGTGTATATATGTACAATGATGGGTGCTTTATATTTCCTATATCTGTCTATTTAAAGAAAGTGTTTGCATTTTTTTAGTTGTTTATGAAGATTTAAATAAATGTTGGAATTACGTGGTGAAGTTTTTGTCCATAAAAACTTGATTTTGTTTTTAATGTAGCTCAAAGTTTCGATAAATACATCCTAAAATTACAACCACATATGTTATCGAAATACCATTGTATCCGTACATGGATACCACGCTTTGCTTCGTAGTTCAAAGGAGAGGAACTACTTCTGCGTCTGTATCCTATTTAACCTGAGGCACTTTCTGGGCAAGCGTGCTACATCTTCAGTCACGTCAGTCCTTTTGAAAATTAGTAGCCGGCAAAATAAAGCCCAATAAAAAAATACAACTACTGATCACAAAAGTTTGGGAAAGTAAATGTAACTTTGTATGTAAGCTACAATGATGTTTTAGCTAGTTAACTTAACAAAATTACCAAACAACAGCACGTGACCTGAATTTTGTTGTAGGTGGGCAGAACTTCTATACGTACATTTTTTACCCGACTGATCTGGAAGGAGGGTTATGTTTTACGAGTGTATGTATTATATTTATGTATATCAGTAAGTATGTACCTATGTATGTATGTTTACCTACCTTACAACATTCAAGTTATATTCAAAATTCTATAGATTAAAGAGCTTGGTTTTCTCTTTTCAGTATTTTTTTTGTTTTACGCAGTTGATTAAAATATATTTTACATATGACTACTTACAATATTTCAAGCTCGTATCATCTGGTCCTTGATTATTAATTATTCAAATCATATAGGCCGGTAAATGATTTGACTTTATGTCAACATCGCACACTTCTGTAATTGGTTAGTTCACAATACACTAATACAATCTAAATGTTTATAGCTTTCAAAGACTAGACACATATGCGTATGGTCATATTATGAAGTGGAACTCCATAACCTGCGGTTAGTATCCATTATTCCTGAGAACAAAGTTGTAAGTGGCCGGCACTGCGCCCTTTGGGGCCAAAGAGACCCCTGATTCAATTCACCTGTTAGTGAACCCCTTTGACTGTCAGTTGCACAAATGGACCATATTGGCAGGTTATGGTTGCGGTTTAAGCTCCTTATGTGAGTACATAGGGTTACATTACATGGGCTGTTGTGTTTCGCTTTGGGTACAGTCACGACTATGTTTCAAGATTCCTGTTACTGTATTAGGAAGTAGAAAGTTTAAATCTAATCTATTTAGGTGATTATGGGCTTATCTGTGGTGATGATTAATGAAATAATAATATGTGTTTCTAATTATTGATGTTAGGTACCTGATTTCTCTAATATTAAGTCCGGGCTAAATAATGGCCAATTAAAAACTTACTAATAAAATTAGGACTGTTAAATACATTAATCAAATTTCCTCAAATCTGCCGCTGCTTCCGATAAATGGCAATTTTCCCAGCAGGTGGCAGCGTTTCCTCTTTGGATAGCCAAGCTGATGCGTTGGCGAAAGCTCCCCGCCCGTTGGTCTCTGGCGGCCTCGATCAATTTTGATGACAGTGCGAGCAAAACGGCTTCGTACCCCCACGGTAATATGGTCTGATATAGGCTGCTATAATTTAATTCCTTAAATTGTAATACAATGTTTGTTAGAGATATATTACACCCTATCGATTAGTTCAATAAAATGTCTGTATTTTTTGCATTTTTGTAGGTTCGATTCCAGGGTCAGGTAGAATGTAGATTTAAAAAATGCGGTTATTTTTATTTTTAAAAACTAAAGAATATTTTCTTTGAAATGTAATTTTCATCCTTTCCCTTTCGTATTTTCCATCCTGTAGTGTACAGTACCTACGAGTTTAGGCACTAGCTAGGAAGGTCCAAAATCCTATCATATTCGCCGAAGTGTTACATTTCATCCTTGCTATTTGCTATTGCCTCTATTTCTAGGAATAACCCTCTTTTTGTGATTTAAAGCAATAAGACAAAGGTATAAACCAATTTCCCTCTACCCACAGTTTCCGATAGGTACCCGCATTGTTTTCGAACCCTGCCAATAAGTTAAATGAAAAGTAACTTTTGATTGTACCGCCAACCAAACAATGTTGGAGCGAAAACAACATTTTTTATGTTAAAAAAACTAAAGCAGCCAAAACTGTAGTTGCAATTTTTGTAGCTTTCATGGTTACAAAATAGTTTGGGTGCGCGAAATTGCAAAAATGTTTTTCTCGTTCTGTACATTTTTTGTGTGTGTGAACTATTTTAAAACAATGAAGTTATCTTTTTGTGTATGGTTTGAAAACTATACACAAAGGAGTTTTATATTGACTTCGCTGATAGTTTTGATATTATAACTGAAACTTTAGGACAACTGATGAAAGATGATTTGCAGGAAAACCTTTTACTTAAAATTAAGTTAACAGATAGTTAACTCTTCAAAAAAAAACTAGAACAAACATAATATTCTGAATATTTTACTTAAAAATTTGTCCGTAAATACCGACCTCAAAATCATGATAGTCAGTGATGATGTGGGCATTTTTCCGTGCTTCGGAAGTCACGTAAAGCCGTTGGTAGCGGCTATTAGAGGCCTGCTAGGCGGCTTGAGAAATCCAACATTACCAGTAGCCTACCTTCACCAATCCGCAGTGGGCATGTGTGGTGGAGTATTTTCCCATTCCTTTTCACCTTAATTTGTGCTCGTGTTCAGCTGATAATGATTATGATGTGGTCAAAAGAGATATAAGCAAAGAAAAACCTAAAAGGAAATGGCTTTCAACAGTGGCAATAGATTGTCAGCTTGAAGGGTTCTAGTAAGTCAGGTGGGTACTACAAAGTACCATCTCCGTCATATGGTCTCCTCACTATGTTATCTTTTACCAAAAGATCAAGTTTATTACGACATCTGCATTTAAATACAATAATTTAAACATCAGTCAGTTGTATGAAAAAACGCTGGTGTTCCGTAAAAATATATATATACACGATGAATAAATATTTTAAAAGATTGCGGTTAGAACTGCTCTTGAGGTACTAGCTGGAAATATTTCAAGATGTTTTTGGCTTTTCGGCTCGATAAAACAGCTTAATGTTAAATAAAAACAAGCATTCAAGTTAGAAGTAGTTTAAACAACAGTTTTCTACCCATATTTTTATCCTTAACAACGCATAATGCCGTTGAAACTGTCAAGGATTATAATATCAAACTTCAGTTTAATGTTTAAAGTTTACAACGATGGCAGAATATTCAAGTAAAAACGTTGAAGTTGGATTTACATTATCTCGTATGAAAACCTGCAACGCTACTATGATAGCTTGATAATCCATTGACTGTACTTGAATCCATTGAATACCTACGTGTTCTTATAACAATTAATCCGGAAAATAAGCATACGGCCGGCCTAGCCTACTATGGACGCTTGCGAGGCATCACTCACGCGTTACCAAACTTTCCCCCACCCCGATGAGCTTTGGCGACCTTACTCACGCGCAGGAACACCACACTCGGTTATTTGGCTGCGGTATTCTGTAAGGTACTTCCCGAGAGCGAAACTCTCTGAGCGAAATAACGCTATGCTCTACCTCTCTTAAATTCATCATGAGAAAACCAGCATGGAAGTAGTATGCTTTGTAGGTGCAGGACTCGCCTGACTAGCAGTCAACGTCAAGGTCAATATCTAACACCATGCACTAACCAGTGTATTCTGGAAATTGCACTCGAGAACCAGTCCAATTGGTTTTGTTTTCGGACACATGTCATCACAAATGGCAAAAATTAATTGGTAGAGAGATAACCTTTTTCATTTTCATTGTAATCAAAAACACGCAGTGGAGTTATTTAATTTCCTCAAACCTTTATAGGTTATGGACAAAAGGAAATTGTGAAACTATTTCCATCATGGCGTCTAGCCAGCATTAAAGAAAAATACACTGGCTTTGGAAATGTAATTATGTCCAACAATACAACCGTTATTAGCCCGTGGAACTATAAAAATTTAATTCGACCGTATCCTGCCGCCAGCACCGCGCTGTGATTCCAACTTTTGTTGCAGCAATGAAATTTTATCTCATTTAAACTAATTGGTAGATAGTGCCCACTTCTTTTCTGATTTGTAAATCCTTTTAGTTCTTAAGGAACAATAACATTTTCCTATTTTTAACCGACTTTAAAAAAGGTTCTCAATTCGGTTGTATTTTTTTTATGTTTGTTACCTCATAACTCCGTCATTTATTAACCGATTTCCGAAATGTAATTTTTATATAAATCCTTTTTTTTTATTAAGCTAATGCGTTGGCGTGTGCGTCGCAGGGAAACTATGGACAAGAATTGCCAGACACAGACAGGAATGGAAAAACTTGGAGGAGGCTTTTACCGCTTCTGGCGGTCCTTACACTACTAACAATACACTAACAAAAAATATATAAAAACTAACATACTAATACATTAACAATAAAATTAAATTAAATACATTTCATAACTATTTTTTATGTATTAAATAACTTTTACTTTTTAATTGATCTGTGTGTAAGGAATTTAAATAAAAGCTTTTTATTATTATTTTAATGCGTTGGCGTAAAAAATGCCTGCATGTTAGCTCACTCTCGAGACCTCGGTATGTTATAATGATAATGTTTGAGCAAATCGTCGAGCTTTGGACCCCTACGATCTTGAAAATCTTATATCCATACTTACGAGCTCGAGCTTTCGATGAAGAAAAACATGAGGAATCCACCCTTCGGTGTAGTGTACTTTATACTCGCCAGGCTGACCACCAGATGGTAAGCGGTTACCGTAGCCTATTGACGCTTGGAACACCAGGGGTATAACTTGCGCGTTGCTGACCCTAGAAAATTGTCTTCACACCCATGGGGTTCCTAAAGAACCCCATGCTGTACAACCTTGGGAAAACCACGACGGGAAGCTTATTCCACAACCTGAGCGTCCGAAAATAATGCTTAGTTACATAACATATGTAGGTGCTGAACAAAGAAATTTCACAATTAGTTAATTTTGAAATCAAGATAATTATCTCGGCCATTTGTATCCCGCCGTTTTCAGCGATAATAATCTTACATGAGGTTAATATTTTTAAATAGAGATTTTAAATCTATAGAACTATGTGTTTTGCCACTTATATGTGCCTTCTTGTAACCCGTAACCATAATCGTAGATCTCTTAAAATATAAAGATAAAAAAATGTATGCAGCAGTCTTAACCATGGATATAGATATACCTAGATAACCCAAGAGCGCCTACTTCGAGTGCCCGATTTAGTACTTAACGTGGCCACTATCGCGCTCAGATTGCATCTGTGCACTGGAATTGATTTGGTTTTTCCGTCTCTAAATAGTGCTTGTGACGTTATAGTAGGTAGTCGTAAATGGCACGCTTTGTTTTCATACACATGCGTTATCTAGGTTTATCTATATCTGTGGTTGTAACACTAAAACGTAAACAACATGTCTTAACACTTTACGTCCCAACTTTGTTGTTTACGTTCGACTTTTATAAAGCGGCACATTCAAAATGCTCTGTGCAGTTAGGCGTCCGTCTGAGACGGATGTCCGGGACGTGATATACTTATGTTTATGTTGGTAGACTGTATTGGCAGTTGAACGGTTACTGTGACCGTTGAAACGAAAACGTGGAAATGTGTTTGTGAAATTGGAAAATACTTTGAATAGGTTTTAGACGTTGCAAGTTGTGAAGATACATTTATGTTGTTTTGTTAGCTATGTTTACGAAATATAATATTTATGAGTGTGTGTGTGCTATAAAAATAATGATTAATTTTGATATATTTTAATTTTTGACGCAGTGGCACGAGGTAAAGTAGTGACATAGATTGTAATCTAGGTACAAGTAGGTACTATAAGTACAAAATTTTTCGGACTATGTAATACCTCAAATGAAGTGGATTAAATATGAACAAATATACAGCGATCTAAATTCCGTGTATTAAATAAATAAAATAAAAAGCCATTTTATTCCATATTTCTAAGTTACGTTTCAAATGTTATTATTAAAACTTAGAATTTTGTTTTGTTGAAATATGGACCCCTTTTTGGGTAGAGGCCTCCTCCAGCTTTTTCCACAAATCACTGTATTTGCCCAGTCGCTTTCTGACACCTAGATTTGTAGTGTTTTATAAATTATCATGAAATATTTAAGAAATCACGCAAGTTAGGTTTTTGAAGTGAACACCAAATTGAAACATTTTATTTTTAAATATCGTGTTAAAGAAAGAGTAAGAAGAAAGAACTTTATGACTTTTTTATATTGCTAGTCAGTAACGAGAGTCGGGTAAAGTCACGGACTAAACAATTCCGGTCGGTTTCTACCAGTGACGTGACGTTGACTTGACTGAGGTATGAAGATGTTTTAAACCATTCTTTATTGAGGAAAAACTCATGAAAATATAATATTTTCAATATTTTTTGATAAACAAATAATTTGATTAAAGTAGGTAATCGTTTAATTTGCATTATATTATTAATACATTTTCAAATTAATCTGTCATTTAACAAATATTTAACTGAAAGCTTTAGCTCGGAAATCAGTTTAAAGTTAAAACAGTTATGTGACTTCAAGTCACACTTTTAATTAATTTAGCTGAAGTTTTCAAAGCGATTAATTAATGACTTTGAAAGCAGTTGATTATTTGTTGGCGGTTTTCATTATTCTTAACAAAATATTGTAATACTTACATATATATTACTAGTTGCGCCTTGCGGTTTCACCCTCGTTCCCGGGTGCTTTCCCGGGATAAAAGTATCCTTTGTGTTAATCCAGAACATATTCTATTTGTGTCCCAAATTTCATCCAAATCCGTTGAGTTATTGAAGCGTGATTGAGGTCATACAAACATCCAAACTTACAAACATCCAAACTTTCGCATTTATAATATTAGTGAGATAATACCCCTAAAATTAAGGATGACAACCTATAAAGGATTATGTGTTTGTAAATAAAGAAAAGTAATGGAAATAAAAAGAAAACATTGTAGTTATATTGTTGAAGTTTTTGTTTGGAATAAAATTATGAGGTGATCAATTAAGCATTTGACTCAAATAAAAAATTATGGTTTGTTGTGCCGCAATACACATTACATATAATACTATATTTGTATATTGTTTATTATTATTTATTAACTATTTCGAAGAAATTTGCTAGAAGGGGGTTTTTGGGGAGACGCGATTCTCTTTTCTCGCAAGATCTGGAAAAACGCGATTTCCAAGTTTTCGAACAAAGCTCGGTTACTCAGGTACTGATATAGGTACTAACGGCCCTGATCTATACTACTTACTAATATTAGCTAAAGATAAATTAGTTTATATGTATTTACTTATTAAACGGAGAACATCATAAATAAGTAATATTTTTATGTGTTTCTTATTTCTTTGTATATTTTATTTTAGTATCTATCGAATCAGCATGAGCTTTTTATTTTATAAAGTGACAATAACAAATTTCAATGAGGAACTGGTCTTTATTATGTATGTTCGAAGACAACGAATGAGAAAAAATAGACAAATTAATGAGATTAATTTACTTTGGTAATCCAAGAACATTGTTTTCCAAATTCAAATTCAAAATCATTTATTCAAATAGACCTTCGCAGGCACTTATGAAAGAAAATCAAAGAAGGTCACTTCCCTCCAATACGGCGAGGAGGGCGATGGCTGCCACACGCGTCATACTTGTGAACAGGTGCTGCTTGTGGGGGCTGGTCTGATTAAGTTTGTCATTTATTTATTTACTTATTAAATATACATAAATATAGGTAGGTACATTTTAGAATAATATGAAATAAATACAGTTATTACAATGAAATAATAGGAATGTGATTAAATATAGATTCAGTCTACTTTGTAGTTTTGCCGCCGCGCCGGGCACGCAATTGTTGTCAGTGCGATTAGAATGTAAATATTATGTAATGAATCTAAGTTGGAATTGAATATATCTTTATTTACAACAAAAATGTACAAAATAAAATCTGTATATAAAAAAATCCTCAAGCCTGCCGCTGCTATCCCAGAAGGCTGGCAGCGTTTCCTCTTTGGATAGCCAACTTGACGCGTTGGCGGAAAAAGCTCCCCGCCCGCTGGTCTCCGGATGTCTCGATCAATTTTGATGACAAAATTGTAAAAAATTAACAAATTAATCTAAGCTTCTTTTGAAAAGATTAATTGCTGAGTTTATTGCCGGCTCTTCTCAGCAAATGCAACCTTTTACTTATTTATTTTATTTATTTATTTAAGTCTTTAAACTTAATTGTGATGACTACTTGTTTGAGCTCTATTTAGTTCCCAAATTCAGATGGTCAAAGATCCGAAATATTATTCTACAAGTATATATCCTGGCTATAAATTGTCTCCAGTTCTTACCTGTAGTTGAAATGACCACAACTGCCATTTAGTAACGGAAGCCGGAGATCGGAGCAAACTTGCCAAACTGCGAATTTGTACGACACCGATTGGACAAGATCCCAGAATTGTTCATTATATTCTCAACGTACACTATGTCGACGCAAATAGGTATAATAGTTTCAAAGTTTATTTCAAGTACCAATTGTTAAAAATTCATGTTTAACCAACAAAAACAACCTATAATATCTCAATCTTAGTATAGAGCAAAGAATAACCGCTCATTGTAATATCTCAAAGCCGACGTGAAAGTTCGGAACCCTGAACCCATAATATTACCCAAACTAACGCTTACAGGAAGATCAAGAAGTTAGAGTTCTGATATAGCTTCCGAAGACAACGGATGTGCGGGCAGTTATGTCAAACAACTTTGATTTTAATGTTTAAACTTTTGAATTTTCTATTAGTTTCGCGAAGATTGTGGCAATATTCCAAGTATTGTAAGTTTATTATAATCGATTTTGATGATAGACTGTTATAAAGTTTAAAATAAAATAACTATCACAATACCTTGTATAGTATTTTGTTACTAGATATTAAAATAGTAGAGTTCAAATGCTAGATTTTATGATGGTATTATGTTAGGTATTCCTCGTTGGTATTAGATTATTTAAATCCTATAATCAGCAGTAAACAAAAAAGATATCCCCAAGTTAATTATTCAGTTATTTATTAGCAAATATACACAGAAAAGTAGTAAAAATACTACCCTTTAATGCTAAAAAAAGATGCTTTTTAAAGGTAGTGTAAGCGCTCGATGCACAAGCACTACCCGGATTCGTCGAACGTTATAACAGGCAATGGCTGCTGTAACAAGTCGTCGACATTTCTCAAAACCCACCGACGTCGTATTTAATCGTCGCCATACGTTTCCTAGAAAACCTATAAATTTCAGCGTTAAACCTTACGGAAAAGCTATCAAGTTGCAATTTCCTGCCCGTCGATAGTTCAGTAGAATCTTTTAATTAGGTAGAAAATAATAGTTAAAAGCAGCTTTAAATAATGTAAAGAGTTTACAAAGTATTTGGAGATTTTCAATGAATCACGGTAAAGGCATTATTTTTGAATAAGGAAATATAGGTACCTACGTTACGCGCTTGGACACACAAGTGTCGTCAATATACTGTTGGGCTTATTTACATCCAACAAGCCCTAAAAATAATAATAAAGACACATAATAAAACTCTTCCACACACGCGAGAAAACATCTTGTTTCGATCTGTCAAAACTCTTGCACATTATAAGAAAATTTCTTGGGTCTTATCAGACACAGGACATAAAATGTATGGGCGTGTCTGATCAGACATTTCTTGTAATGTGTATGGTCTCATATAACAACCAGTGCGACTGAATGTCTTATAAGACATGTCTGACAAGACACAATACATTTTTCTTATAATGTGCAAAGGGGCTAATAGTCCTTTAGTGACGGGACACGCTGATGCGTGAGTCGAGTTAGTGTTGTGACCAACTCGACTTAATAATACCTATCAATATCTTATTTTTAATGTATGAATATGTCTAAAACCTCTCATATCAGATGTACAACTAATGACAACATTTTCAATAAATCCTCGACAACTTTTACTTTTGATATTTTATAATCATTAGTGGATCACAAGTTGATATATATTTGTGCTGCTATATTTGCTAGAATATCTTTAAAGCAAATAATACCAATGTAAACCATAACTAGAATAGAAGCCAAGCAAAAAATAAAACCCCAGTATTCATTACAAGTAATGATAGCAAGGGATTCCGAAGCGCAATATTATGTAATACCATATAACTGCAAAGCGCTTAAAGCAGTTAACAAGCGTGAAAATGGGATAAACTGGGATTGCTGACTGCAACTGCAATAGTTACACTTAGGTTTTCAACTAGTACGGAAACAACAATAAGAACGGGTTTCGCAAACAGATTGTACTGAAATTCAGCGGATTGCAAGCCGCATATTGAAGAAAAATCAAAACGATTGCTACAGTTATATGGAGCTTTACGGTGCATTCATAGGTCTATACTATGATCGGGATAGGGTATTTTGCCAGTTTATTTTGGTATTACTTAAATATAAGTAGTAATAAATAGTAAGTAGCTTAAGAGAGGTAGAGCATAGCGTTTCCACAAGGGAAGTAGCCAAATAACTTTATGTTGTGTTACTGCGCGTGAGTGGCGGTCGCCAGATATCATTGGGGAGGAGGAGAAGGGTCGGTAACGCGTGAGTTATGCCTTGTATGTTGCAAGCGTCCATATGGCGGTAACCGCTTACTATCAGGCGGGCCGTATGCATGTTTACGGACATCGTTAGAAAAAAAAGTATTATGAAGAACATATTTATTTAACCACTAAGTTGGCAAACAAGCATACGCCTGATGGTAAGCAGTTACCGTAGCCTATGGACGCTTGCAACACCAAGGGTATCACTCGCGCGTTGCCGACTTTTTAGTGTACTTTGAAGTCGGTTTAAGTTTTTCTACATTCACTATAATGATACATTATTGATGTATCTTCAAAAAATAAAAAAAATATATATATTATACACGTCTATATTAAGTTAAAAGCCGTATCAAAATAAATGAAAAATATCAACTCTCTTTGAGGATACGTTCATTTAATTCAAGTTAACAGTAACAATATTTCAGCTTAATTTAATAGAATGAAGACACAACAATAAACACCAATGCACTTGTATTCCATACATTTGTCGCACATAAAATGTTAATTATGAGACCGGACCAGCTTTTATGACGGAACGCTTTTACGCTAAATTGAAAACAACTCATGGTTTATTCACAACACGCGGACTGTGGCTATCCAACATAGAGAGAACCATTTGACATCTCCAAAGTGAGTGAAAATGCGGATCACCTTTCAAAGTGTGCGGCTCATGTTATGGTAGCCGTTATTCTATCAACCAGTCCAATGACTTTGGGTATAGCATTTAATTCTGATGTAGTGTTTTTAATTCATTAGCCCCTATCATTGGCGGGATGTGTATATCATGATATTTCTGATATTTACAAGCTTTTATTTAGTTTCACTTGTCTGGTGTCTGTAATCGAATCTTGCGAGTTAAAGACCCACTTACCAGTGTCCGATTGAGCTGAAATTTGGTATACATTAGTATATGACGGGCCAGTTGGCGCAGTTGGTTAAGGTTCACCTTACGCGCAGCAGGTCGTGGGTTCGATTCCAACACAGGACATGCATTTGTGTGCATGAACATGTCTGTATGTCCTGAGTCTGGGTGTAATTATGTATATTAAGTATGTATTTACAAACAAAAAGTAGTATATGTATTATATCAGTTATCTGGTTTCCATAGTACAAGCTCTGTTTAGTTTGGGATCAGATGACCGTGTGTGAGGAATGTCCCAGGATATTTATTTATTTTTATTTATATTGAATGATGGCAAGTACAGACAACAAAAAGTACTAAGCTTGTACTTAAAAATGTTTTTTTATGTTAGTACTTGTTTGCAATATGTATTGCGCATAGATCTTTGCTGAAAGCATTGTTAAACTGTGAATGCAGACCTTTTCAGCGAATGTGGCAAAAAAGAAAGTGCGGCCTGGAAACAATAAGCGTGCAGGAGTTAACCCAGCAAAGTGCTCGGGTATTTCGGTGTAAAACATTGCGATACCGGGGGTTTAGCCGGTCAGAATAGAAAATTTATCGTTTTGCAACAATGGCACGGCTTAATCCAATTCCGCTGTGGCTCTCGTGATTTCATTCTGTTGGCTCACACATGAGATCTAGGATACACAAAAGTACGGTTAGTTTTTTACTTCAAAAGGGCGTCTATTGTGTTTACTTGAAAGGTAATTGTTTATATACCATAATGTTTTCAGTATTATAGCTTATACTTTGAATAAAGTGTAAATTTTTGGGGTGTAAAGAAATATTTCGCAGTGACGAAAGAGAGCGCGCCTTTTGTTCGTCATTGATTAGTTGATATAATTAAGTTTACCAGAAAAAAGTAATGGAAAAAAAACAAGTAACTTTAGACATATACAACTCATAAAACCTCAAACATTATTTTTAGAATTTATTATTTATGCCTTAATCCTTTCAGTAGCTTATGGAGTTTATTAATAATCGTCATAACTCCATTTTAAATAGTTAGACAAAATAAAGCCTTCTAAACAATTAATTATAGTATCAAAGTAAAACAGTCGTTTGAAAAATTTGATTGGCACGACAATGGAGCCTTGTAACGAAACCGGATATTTCAATAAAGTTGGGTTTGTTTATTGGCTTTTGATCAAACTTGTTTCAAAGCATCCAAATAATTGAAACACTGTAATTGGGGTGGGTATAGTATTACCAATTTACGTTTATAATGATATAATAATCATTATAAGAGTTTTCAAATGGCTCACTTTCTAATGGCTGAACTAATTTGAATGAAATTAAATAGAATCTCTATCTTAAGGTTGTCGGCGAAATCGCTTCTTAGCGTGAGTACCTATTAGGTACTCGTTTTTGGTTAAGCTTTTATAAAGAGTTTTGATTGTCACCGATATTTTGATGGAGGGACAATACCTAAAACTATGTTTTTTTATCTTTCGCATACATTTGACAACCATAGTTCAGTGTCACGTCGAAAGCCATTACGAAGGTCGTGAATTCGAATCTTATATTGACTTTGTTTTTCGATAACAGAAAACAGGTACTGTGAAGAACCTTCCTGGCTGGCCACTCACCTCTCTTCACCTGAAGTTGTAAATCAGTCGCCAAGCATCTACTGATGTGCTACGGTAGCTGTTCTTGAGAGCTAGTTTCCTTATTTGTGTGCTTATTTACTTCAGCGACATCATCATTATGAAATTGTGGCGAAACAAAAGCTCTATTACAAGCTTTTATTTAACTTGCAATGTATGTATGTATGTTTGTTCGGGTGGAATCTTGCATGTCGAATTTCACCCACTTCCAGTGGTCGGATTGACTTGATATTTGGTATACATTAGTATATTGGATGACAATACAAGTACAGTCAATAAAAAGTACAGTCACTCAAAAAAAGTTTGTATTAAAAATGAAATTTTTAACAAAAAACTTATTCACTTCTAGTTACAAAAACCTACAAAGACTAAACTATCTAACTTTATTTTTATTGTGGCTTATTAATTATTCATAGTTACGTGTTACATATTTTATCTGAATATGTATGGACGAATATAATTCTTCGTTGAAAATTGTTAACTCTATTGAAAATTGGTTTGTTATTCTAACATCAAAGCCCAGAATAAATCCGCAGGTAATTTCCATTTTATAATATTACAGTGTCCAATAAATGCGATAGTCATAGATTAAGTTAGTTACCATTCATGCAAAATAGGTATAATCCTATTGCATTAACCTATTTTTGAATAATCTCTTTTACGCATCTGCTTGCAACTGTTACGAGAACATAATTTATGTAGAGTAATATATTATGTATTTAATAATTGATGACACCATTTTATGTCTCATCATATCAGCCCATGGATGTCCACTACTGAACATAGGCCTCCCACATTGATTTCCACTTCGAACGGTTCTGGGCCGCTTGCATCCACCGGCGCCCAGCGACTCTGACCAGGTCGTCGGTCCACCGTCCACCTGGTAGGAGGGCATCCCGCTCGGCGCTTTCCAGTACGTGGTCACCACTCGAGAACCTTTCTTCCCCTTCGGTTATCGGCTCTTCGAGCGATGTGGCCTGCCCATTGCCACTTCAACTTGCTAACTCTACGAGCTATGTCCGTCGATTTCGTTCTCCTACGAATGTCCTCATTTCGGACCCTGTCACGTATCCTATCGGCGCTTAATTTTCCTGACATTTATATCTAGGGACTTTCATGGTGAATAGGTTCTTCTGGGCAAGCGTGCTCTATCTTAGGGTCAGTTCACACTGAGACGAGACGTGACGAGACGCGACGATTCTTGAATAGGCCAATTATTTCACAAAGTCAAGTCACCGCGCGCGGCACCGCAAAATGCATTGCGACGCCGCCGCGCCGCGGGATTTACTCTAATTCACTAATTTAAAGTACGTACCTCTTTGTGAATTAAATAAAGTTATATTTGTATCGCTGTCTTAAAAAGGCGCCGCGTCGCGTCTAGGTGTGAATTGACCCTTAGGCTTCGACATCGTCCTTTATGGGTGCGTCAGTGACCAAACTAAAGCATACAAAAGTGTAGACAGTTGTTAATATATCCATAAAATTCGCATTTGTACATCCCTCAACAGATTCAATGGTAAATTTTAATTGCGATTGTACCTACGACTAATTAAATAAAGCACTTATTCAATTATCAACTCTAACAAGCTGTTTCCCGATAAAATTTATCGAAACAGACTGAATGTTGACACCATCCAGAACTTTTAACGACTCGCCATCGATATCTCGAATACATTTGCAATAAATTAATCGAGTAAAAGAAACGATAGCTTAACAGGCTATCAAAGTGGTGTCAGTTTGTCCGTCAATTAGCTATCCGGTTTAGATCTACGAAACTAATTGAATAAGCTGTAAATACCTCGGTCCTTATTTGGATGAATATTAATTTGCTGGGTACATTTTTATCGGCTTTTAATCTATTAATAGACGTAAAGAAAAAAAATCGATCCATTTTAGGGGACAAGAACACAATACTTACAAGTACCCAGAGAGTGTAAGTACCTAATCAAGCTCTCGAATTTTTACTAATTTCTGTTATTTTAAATGTAAATACTTGATATCGACGGGTCCTACGTAAACTAATGCAAGTGCAAAAACACAACTTTACAGGAGAGTTAGTTAAAAGTTCTAATGCTTGTAACTTTGACATGACTCAATATAAATATTTGAAATGTTATTCCTGGACATTAAACAAAAAATACTTTTTTATACTTTAGAAAATAGCTTCTCTTGCATTTGTGTAACTCGTTTTCCTTCAATATTACAACACGTAAACTGGTATAAGTAATCACTTTTACCAGTTTACACATACATATTTTTTATCAACTAATTGAATATGTAAACCGAAACTGATTGCAGCTTGTACCAGTATCCCACGTGCACACTGTAACGTCGCCACACATATACTGGTGTAAAGATCACTTGCACTCGCGCGCCGCGTGGATTGCAACTACCTACACTAGTGCAAGTAACTAACATCAGTGTTGACAGTTGCTTGGTTGAAAATAATGTCATTTACATCAGTTGACAAGTTTGTATCCTCCAAACTAAACTATATTTTAAAATAAATTTTACAGGATACAAAATATAGGTTATTTTAAGGCTATTGATGCAAAAAACAGTATTCGTCAATTTGTCGGTTGCATTAGTTTACGTAGGACCAGTCGAATTTATCTATGAGATCAAAAAGTTATGTTTGTTTGCAATCAAACGCGAAAGTATTTTATACAGCTTTAGTTTTTCTCAATCAAACAATATAGTGGCACTCCCTACAGAGAGTGAGCCTCAAAAGTACATGTTTATTTACAAAAATTCAACATAAAAAGCTTTTGTGTTCCCCTGAAATGTGGGGTCAGAGTGTCCCGTCATTGTGGCCAATCAATCAATGTTGAGTGAATACCAGTCGATACTTACTGACCAGTCATCAACTTTGATGGTCGACCGTACCAGAATATTGATAACATGTGAAATCAATTCCATGTATTTTCAATCACTCTTTCTACTCACAGGATAATATATTTCTGCAGCATGATCGCATTTTTTTATATCAATAAAGACAAGTGTGCCTATCTGGGGCCTAGTCTGCTATTTTAAATCAAAAATATAATTTGACTCGATCCCATCACAACTCCATTAGCGTTCTCTACCTAATTCATAATAGTTTTCGACGATGTTGAATTAGTAGACTACCAAAACTGTAAAATGTGACAAATTTTACACCACTGATAGCTCATTGGAACACAATAATTGTAATCAGTCTTGGTTTCCATGCTTCTGGAAACAATTTTACCTTTAACTCTTCCTTTCATGTTTTTTACTGCAAATATGGTTCATAGTTTAGCAAATTATAACAATTATAATTATACAAACTCTTATTGCACTCACGGTGCTCTTTATAAAGTTATATCGTCGTTAAGGTTTGTTCTACACGGCAAGTTAAATTAATTTTATCTTAGAAATTCAGCGATAAATCGTCGATAGACAGATTTATCTACAAAAGTGCCTCACTAAACCCGTTGATTACTCTGTGGGCGTGCGCGCTCCCGTTTGATAAGGCCTACCAATTGCCAGAGTGCACTCTACCATAGTAAGAAGATAATAGTAACTCATCTTCACAAGCGCACTAATTTAGCTTATACACGAGCGAGCGGTTTAGGTTTATCGTACTCATATGCTGATTGGGAGGCGACGTAGCACAGGGCTGAGGGCTCAGTCCAAAATAGCTACTCCGAAATCCTACTCGTTATTCGATATAATAGTTTGATTATCGATTTGAAATATTAGCCAATGATATTTTATAAAATATTTCTATTCTTTACATAATATAATAAGTAATTTAAACAAAACTATACTAAATAACTAAAAAATAAAATACTAATAACTAAAACTAAATCTTAAGAAAACTAAAAAAAAAATATAACTAACTTTTTATAAGTAGTATAGTAGATAGGCTAGCCTATCAAGGTCGCTGCCAAGTGGTAGCGTGCCCAGAATGCTAGCTTACCTCTATGTATAGCTATGCTTATACGTTGAGCGAGGTATTCGCCAGCCCTCTGGTCACGCGACGCCTCGTTCAGGCGCTTACAAATTCCGCGGTAAACGCGATGAGCAGCAGGCCCCCATGGACCCAACGTCTCTACCCCAATATTTGCGCCGTTTGAGGCCTTCGGCACAGGCAGCAGCACCGCCGGCCTTATTCATGGTCTCTGGAAGATGAGACGGTGCCAAAGTATCGACACACGTGGCGTCCCATACTAAGGGCCGCCCCATCTTCCAGGGAATCAAAGTCATGCCGTCGGGTCTCTTACCATAGTCACGCATCAACCCATTTGGTTCCAAAAGGGCTGAAACATTGGCGCTGGCAAGAGACCAACGAATGATGTCATTAAGGTCAGCGTGCCTAGCTATTCTGCCTGCACTTCTCTGACAGGAGAGTCCATGGTGGCCAAGGGGATCGACGGCGTCACCACATTGGCAGCGATGAGGCATATAGCACTGAGCGCCCAGACGCAAGCATGTAGCAAATTGAATTGCAGCAAAATTTACAAGACGTAAATAGTGTAGACCCTCTAGGCATAGTATATTTTTTAATGTTTGTATCCTGAGATTTCTGCGTCACTCGAGTAGCCTTGTTAATTTTAGTTTTCAAAGATTATTCACGCGTAGAGTTACACAGGTTACTCTGGTAGACTTTTATTATACGGTCCTATCGAAACAAATTCCAGGTTGCTTCACGTACTTCCAGTTTGGGTGTAATTATTATTTACAAAAAAAAGGAGTAGTATATCAATTATCTGATTTCCAAAGCACAAGCTCTGTTTAGTTTGGGATCAGATAGCCGTGTGTGAAGAAGGTCCCAGGATATTATTATTATTCTAACAACCTTACTGTTCTGTGTATTCTACAAGTAATTTAAAATTCAAACAAAAAGGTCGAGAGGTATAAACGTATTACTATTCCTTCAAAATTATACTGTGGCTGCATGGATTAAAATGAATTTTGTCCGGAGCAGCGAAACATAAAAATAGACGGAGGGCCGGTGATTGAAATCACCATCACGTACAGTGGACATATCCGTAGTCGTCCATGTTGGAAATAATTCACAAATTTTCACGCTATTTTCATGGCTCTGCGGATTTTTACAGCATATATCTTAATCCAAGTTTAGTGTTCCGTTAAAACCGTGGTATTTTTGAGCGGTTATTTGAGAAACCTGGTTTCAGTGTAAAAAATTACAGTTTAAAAAAACTAAAAAAACACGCTTTAAAAAGCCCTGCACTAAAAAGTGTTAAATAATTATAAAATTGAACCTAAATATATTCTCTGTCTATCCCGTAAGGGCCTAAATGTAAGCAATTTTTGTAATTAAGTTCAATATTTGAATGAAAAGTGTGTGGCGCTTTTCATTTTGTAATTTACGATATTTCTTCATGATAATGATAATGCTTAGAAATTTTATTGGGTTACAAGGAAAAGCACCCCACGCTTTTCATTCAAATATTGAACTTAATTACAAAAATTGCTAACATTTAGGCCCTTACGGGATAGACAGAGAATATATTTAGGTTCAATTTTATAATTATTTAACACTTTTTAGTGCAGGGTTTTTTAAAGCGTGATTTTTTAGTTTTTTAAACTATAATTTATTTTTTAGTCAACATAAATTATTCATACCATTTTATTATGTTACTTATACCATATTTTCACCCAATATCAATTTATTTCACATTTATAATGAGTATTTAGCTTCAATACCTACTCTTTGACTCCACCAACAGACTCAGAAAACTATATTTGGCCAAAATGCACATAATACGATTACAATACGCCCAAATACGGCTAGAATACGATGCTCCGCTATGGGGTTCCAGTGCCAACCCTCCGACTTCATCATCAGACCCTGAAAACTATACATGGTCAAAATTCATCTCACGACATTTCCAACAACCCCAAACACGGCTAGGATACGATGCTCCACTATGGAGTTTCAGTGCTTACCCTCCTACTCCATCATCAAACCCTGAAAACCATATAAGGTCAAAGTTCATCTTACGACAATTCCAACAAGCCCAAACACGCCTAGGAAACGTTGGTCCGTTATGGAGTTCCAGTACCTACCCTCCTACTCCATCATCAGACCCTGAAAACTATACATGGTCCAAGTTCATCTCACGACAATTCCAACAAACCCAAACACGGCTAGTATACGATGCTCCACTATGGAGTTCCAGTGCTTACTCTCCTACTCCATCATCAGACCCTGAAAACCATACATGGTCAAAGTTCATCTCAAGATAATTCCAACAAGCCCAAACACGGCTAGTATACGATGCTCCACTATGGAGTTCCAGTGCTTACTCTCCTACTCCATCATCAGACCCTGAAAACCATACATGGTCAAAGTTCATTTCATGACAATTCCAACAAGCCCAAACACGGCTAGGAAACGTTGCTCCGTTATGGAGTTCCAGTGCTTACTCTTCTACTCCATCATCAGACCCTGAAAACCATACATGGTCAAAGTTCATTTCATGACAATTCCAAAAAGCCCAAACACGGCTAGGAAACGTTGCTCCGTTATGGAGTTCCAGTGCCTACCTTCCGGATCCATCATCAGATCAGCTCGATGGTACCAAATTATTGTATTGTCATCGGTACTTGATAAGTGTGCAAAATTTCAGTTTAATCTGACGTCTGGAAGTCGATGAAAATTACGTTCAAAGATTCCTTTACATACATTCATACATACATACATAGATACATACATACAGGAGAAGCTAATAAAAGCATGTTAAAAAGAGGGTAGTTTACTCATCCAGCTATACATAGTAATAGACAACATTTTAGATGTTATAAAATAGGGACTATTTTCAGGAACTAAACATGGATTTAAAACTACCGAACATTGAATTAGCGTAATAATTCAATGCTAACGAAGTTTTTCAAAAAAAAAACAGACAATTATTTAATTTTGTAACGACAGCAGTTATATTTAGGTGCGGTGACTTACTTGATTTAGTATTCCGTCTGTTAAAATTTAGTCCACTAATTGGCGGAGTAGACACTGATATTGCAAACTATAGGTATAATAGGTATGGCGGGAAGTGAGGCGGTTCCATAGAGATATAATATTAATAGAGCAACTGTACTAATGTAGTGCCGTGAGCGTATGTGCAAAGCTGCCTTGAAAAGAACTGCACGTTCATAGTTTGATCGAATAAATTAATACATATTTATAATAAAAAAAATATTGTGGACTAATCTAATACTGTAACATCTTAAAATGTAACATGAAGCAATTAATAAATGAATTATTATGAATTATGAACACTAATTTCTCGTTTTTTTATTGAAACATTTACCGAAAACAAATGATAAGGAACTCATATCGTCATTTTTTCTGTCAGTAAATCACTAGTGTACGTATATCATATCTATGAATACATCTTGTATACAAACTTCTCACGCTTCGCACAAGGTAATATTGGTAACGCTGTCACTCTATTAAATATTCTTACTCTATGGGCAGTTCGATATCGACAGAGACATTGTATATTTATAGCGCAATGCTGATATTATGCAGTTGTATTTGAGTTGAAACTCAGGGAGTAGTCCAATCTAACTCTGAGATTACATAGATAGAATTCCTGGGTATTCAAGCCACCAAATATTAGTGATTCATGCAATACGGCAGGGATGGGACTCGCCTATGATCGGAATATATCTGATTACGAGCCTAAATCTATATATTTGTACAAGACAAGACAATCAAATTGAAAAATGCATGTATGGGAGTACCATTGCTTAGCCAAAGCATAGACTTAATTAAAAAAAACATTGATATGACGAACCAAACTGCACCAGGCCAAAGCGGACTTGGTGGACGTTGGCTATAATGCTTCATAATATTAAAGAGTCTATATTATATTTTTTCAACACACTCGCTCGTAAAGTGACATTTATTGCAAAATACAAGTCTGTTTTTTTCCTCGCAAGTGTGTTGAAAAACGTCGTATGACACGCGTGTGCATTGATTATGTACACTTTCGGCTCCCTTAATACCGCCTGGAGTGTTAATAACCAAATTTGAACACATGTACTATTTATCATCATGATGTATATAATCAAACTCTCTCTGATATAGAAGTGAGTATGCTAAGCTTCCAGTCATAACGCCCGAAGAATGATCACCAAAAATCCTCATAATGAAAAGCCAATATGGGAACGGTAAGTAGTTTCGAAGCTGTGGACGTGACAATGGGTTCAGTGAAAAATGTTTTCACTTTTTCCTGCAACACAGTGTAACGGCAAAAACTACGTGAAAAACTCGTCGTACACATCTGGTGCTGAAATTAAGCTAGACACGTCCGTGAGACCGTGACACACTGTCTTTATGGAATATTTTCGCAAAAATATGCGATTGCAAGTATGAGATCACGTTGTGCCAGATTTTACAAGGAAAATAAGTTAAATGATTAATGTTATTTTGCATAAAGGTTTTATTGAATGTTATTTTTATTGCTGTCCTGAATATAACATACATTGAGCTATCTGTTTCATTCCAGGAAATTACAGTTAACGATATAGTTCCCTTACTTCAATAACTGCAGGTCTACCGCGTAAAGTTATTAGGTTTCATTTTTTTATTGAAATCTCTATGCGGCTGTTGAACAGATTCGCGTAAACAATGGTTGAGGAATTGATTAGGACTATGAAAAAATAACCATATTAAAATTTTTATAAAGCAACTGACACATGATACATTAGATCTAGACTCAACAAGCAGAAATATCAATTTGAACATACAAAGTTATTCATGAACATGACATCAAAAAGATCAATTGTATGAATGCATTGATTCATATTACGATTTAATCAATAAAACTTGGAGCATTTGTAATGTACCTAAGTATCGAATAAACTGTGTTACGATTATAAATTGTCGCAACTATAGATGAACTAAAGATAATACAAGACAATTTATTAAAGATGGAAGATAATATAGAAATAAATAGAAATAAATAGAAAATGCATTCCTATTAACAATCGCACAATTTAGAAGAATCGATTGGCACCTCATTTATTAAAATCCATCCAGCCATTGCAGGATGCTTTGAGGTTATAAATAATAACCTCATACAAAGATACGAGTGAAAAACATAAACCTGTCGACTGCTTCGGGCATCCGGGTAAAAATTAAAAATCAATGATATTGAGTTTGATGTCTATAGAGGCTAATTTGTATCAACACGAATTAATCAATCAGAAAGTCCGAGTAAAGGACTCGGTCCACGTCAATCAAACCGCAGCAAGACGTTTCTCTGTACGATAAGCATTCACAAACACAGTTACGCCTTGTCGAGCATTGTGCGTTAGCAGGGGCTGGAAAATTAGGGTTCTATTGAATTCCCTCCCGTCTGGTTTCGGAACTTGGCTCGGAACAATCCAGTTTGCTAATACGGTCACATTTGGATCCCGCACTACCGCTGGAATACGGGACACTGCGATATCTGGATGAGAGCGGATATAACCGGACATACGGGTAGTGTTGAGCGGAGATTGGCCGGATATAATTTTGTATGAAGATATACAGTAATACAGTTACATAGTATACAGCTGGAGGCCAACCACAAGCTCTTAAAATAATATTATTATAACCTTACTTGTCTTTTGTCCTGTTTTGACGTCAGATGTCAAAGAAGGACAAAAGACAAGTAACATTATAGTAATATTGTTTTTAGAGCTTGTGGTTGGCTCTCTGTTCCTAGTTTATTGTTATAAATATAAATTACCACCTTTTTATGTTTACTCTGTCACTGCTATTTGGCTGAAAAACCTAAAAAATAACTTATATAAAGTGATGCATTTAAGGTATCATCAATCAGATAATATGTGGGTATATTGCGTAAATTAATTAGTGGAGAAAATTTCAGTATTCAACACTATAAACTATGATGAGACCGAATAATTAACGCATCAAACATATCTCTCATCATATCTATTTGCCGTTAACCAATAATTTTATAAATCATTATTTAGAAAATAGACATTCCAAAAATAGTTAATTTTGCAAGCGTTCACATACTATGAGGCGGGATGTACCTATGATTGTTTATCGAAATTGTAGAATAAAAAAAACGAACAGTCTCACAAACTATGGTCCCTAAACCACGACAGCCCTACATTTAAAATCATCGTAATCCTGCGATATCTCGAAACGAAAGTAACCTAGCAGTATAGCGTATGTAAAGTAGCGAGATTTCACGCCTACGCTTACCTTTCCCTAGAGTGAACTGTGGAGTGGAGCTACTGTCACTTCCGCGATATTATACTGTGATATTAACTAGTGTTTACAATTCATTTACATGATGGACGAGGTAATCTATTAAGCTGGTTTCCTAAGAGCGCGATTGATCTTTACCACGTTTTCACAATAATTCTCATTCAACCTATCGTAATGAAATTTGGCATGCAAGAATCTGGAATAGCGTATATAATCTTTTTTATCCCAGGAATCATTAGCTACCCTATTAACGTGGGGTCAAAGCTAGTAGCACAAATTTGAAATTTTAAAATAATGGAATATTTATTAGCTTACAATGGCACAACGTGACTGTTATAAAAAGTCTTTTTTTTCCTTACTATCCATCCATGGTATCACGTAGAACTCGTAGTATATGCATAGATTCCCCTTAACTAATCACGGAGCAGCTTTCATGAGGGAGACGAGCGGTACTTTCCACATTTCTTTTCCTCTGTATTATTAGTGCTTATTGGTCTTGTCGTGCTTGTCTGAGATTTATATCTGCTCCTTTAGTTAAAACTTTATCTCTTTCCAAAATTTGTCAACAGATTAAAGTATAACTCTCAAACTATTGCACTCTTGAATTACCGAACACGAGTTTCGCAAATTTTCTATATATACAGCAGGAATATCTTCAGCAAATGAAGAATATTGTTAGATAATTTAGAGAAACGACTATAATAATATTATGATTATTATCTTCCAACGTATAAAGCAAATTTAAAACTTGAGTAATACCTAATAAGAAAATTCGAGAGTATAGCCAAAAATAGCTTGATTCGAAAAAATCATAGAGAGAAAGCGAGAGATTCCGTATTTTTTCACGATCCTTCTGCAAATATCACGACAGATGAATAATCGTGTTAAAGAAAAAACAGCTAGAGTTCGTCCGAAAAATACAGTACAGAATCTAAATGGATGCCAGTAGGAGGAGCCAAAATGCAAATAACACAAGAATACTGCAATATTACAGAACAGCCTCATGAATACGTTCCTTTGCAAAGATTTCCGCAGTAACAGACGTATTCTTATCAATTTTCACAATAGTGAAATCTGAAAACAAAATGTCTGACGCAACCGACAAAACGTATAGTTTATGAAGTACTGAATATAATTTCTCTATTACTGGCCACCGAGTTCGAATAGGTATGAATATAATGAATAGCTTAAGTAAGCCATCAAGTTGTCTAGTAAATACTAACCAAGACATACCAAGTTTGTTATTGGAGTGGAAAATCTGATTACAGTTTTATGTTTAGCATTTTGTGCTTGTAGTAACACTTTTTATGCAAACCAAATACGTTCTAGTAACTATTTTAAAATACCTACTATGGACATAGGCTTATCTTTTTTTTTTCACACACGGTCATCTGATCCCAAACTAAGCAGACCTTGTACTATGGAAACCAGATAACTGATATAATACATAAACTACTTTTTGTTTGTAAATACATACTTAATATACATAATTACACCCAGACTCAGGACATACAGACATGTTCATGCACACAAATACATGTCCTGTGTTGGAATCGAACCCACTACCTGCGGTCCGTAAGGTGTAGGCTTAACCAACTGCGCCGACTGGCCCGGCGCTAATGTTACTAAGGGACGATGTAGCTAATAAAGGTGAGCATGCAAAGCCCACGAGGTAACTGGCTCTCAAGTACACCTGATGAAAAACTCCGGTAAGTACAGACAAGGCCGGTACTATATACCCAACCACCTTTCTCCCATTGTTCATTGTAGAATACCTACGACACTAAGCCATAAACTCCATATCATCGCTATAAAACTTAAAACACTGAAATTCAAAATACTTAGCAAGTAACAATGATGTGCACATGAAACCTGAAATAATTAAAAAAGTCAAGGATCCTTTTAGCAAGAGCAGTATTTTATCGCACGAACACAATTGTAACCGGTATTGTCAAGATGTTGTTGATGCCAACGCCCTTGGCTTGACTTGAAGTGTTACATCTTAATCTTCTTGTAACCTTACCTGAAATTTCGCGAGTTTGGGCACAGAACGTTTAAAGTTTAAGAACCTTTTGTGAGGGACGTTTACTGCAGGCTATTTTCAGCTAAAATACAGTTCCTGATTGAAGTAGCCTTTGTGAACTTCAATTTCATTTGTAGCATTAATTTTATCTACTGCATAACATAACTAGATTGGTCAGTTAGTCTGCGCGACTAGTGGTGCTAATATCATTAGAGTTGCAGCTTCATAGAGCTATGTCTGTATTGAATACTGCTAAAACTATATGAACGCCAATTTGGCGAAGATTGCCAACTTGGTCAGGCTCGCTGTCAATCGTTGAGACACGTAGCTGAAGACTACTTATAGTGCTAATCCTTGCAATGGTGCTTGTGATAAGCCAAGGTAATCAAAATAATAAAAAAATAATATAATGTCATCAAAATTGATCGGGACCTCCGGAGACCAGCGGGCGGGGAGCTTATTCCGCCAACGCGTCAGCTTGGCTATCCAAAGAGGAAACGCTGCCAGCCTTCTGGGAACCCTGCCGTTAATCGGAAGCAGCGGCAGACTTGAGGAAATTTTCTATTTATAGATTGTATTTTCAGATGATTATAATGATTCAACATTGCTTTAAATTATTTATTTATTACATTATTATTATCATTTTTATTATTCAAAAGTTCTCAATCTTATTTGTGCCCCCCTTTTCTTCACCAACAATAGGTGCAATGTCCCCCATTACACTTAATTATATAAGTCAATAAGTACTAGAGTTCAAAGTCAAAGTCAAAGTCAAAGCCATTTATTCAATTTAGGCCCTAGTAGGGCACTTATGAAGGTCAAAGCTACTGAAGTTACCACCAGTTCGTAAGTCGGCCTTCAACTGAGAAGTTAACACAGAAGCCCATTACCCTCACGTGCCACATAAAATAATCAAAGAATACTCCTAGCTCTATAATTATCGGTCAATAACCGGAAAGCATTGTGTGGCATTAAGTTATAATTTTCATAAATTGAATTCGAGCTAATACCAGCAATCTGCATAATAATCAACGCGAAGCGGTACGATTAAAGTTTTCGCCGCTACCCAACCCGATCCAAATTCACTTTTTGCCTTTAAAGTGGAGATTAAAACATAAAGATAGGGTTGGAATTACGAAAAATTATATTATTTTACCGCATTTAGGTTATTGTTAACTATAACATCAGTTTTCGTAGTTAGTTGAAGCTTGGAAGGTACGCATTATTATCGTAATCTGGGGGCACGGAAGTGCCCCCCGCCAAGACAGCCGAGCGAAGCGAAAGGACACTACCTACCTTTTCTCGAAGCGCTTCGTCGTTTTTTTGAACCCTCATAACTTGGGTTTGGATTATACCAGATAAACAAAATTCTCAGGACATGATGCCAATAGTGAACTTATTAAACGTATTAAGTTTCAATAACATAGATCTCATACTTTAGATTTTATTGATATCTAAAAAACCCCGATTTCGTCACTGACTCATTGATGATCATCAAAACTCATAGGGACACTCATCATCGAAAACTACTTCCTGAAGTCCTAGAATGCTGAAATTTGATATTTAAGCTTGTATTAGTACACAAACAACAAAATAATTATAAAATTTAGAAATTTCAAACAAAAAAAAAACATAAGCAACTTACAAAAAGAAGTGAAATCCCACCAAAAACATTTTTATGTAAAATGCTGCCGCCAAGACAAACGGCTCGTACTGTCAAAAAGTTATCAGATCTCATGTAGAGCCAAGCTTAAAACTCCACATGCACTTACTCTACAAGCCCTAACTTCACAAACTCTACACACCGTAGTCAAAATATGTGGCTTGGCCGTTTCACTACTACAAGAACTATTGAATAACTATAACCCTCCATCCGGGTCAGTCGGGTAAAAAAGTAATGAACAGTGAATACATTTTTCACCTTACTCCCATGTGACGGTAGCGAAACGGCAGTCACATATTTTGACTAAGGCGTAGAGTTTGTGAACACTATTTAGATACTATATACCTATTTATGTGTAAATAAATTTAAGCTCAGTTCAGTGATGCTCAAAACTCATTCATAGCTCCTTGATAGTAAAAAGCGGAAACATTACTGTGTAAGAGGGACAGATAAAAAAATATTTCAAATCTTGTATGGATGAGTGTCTGCGTAACTTTACTCGAGTCTCCGTAGGTGACACATAATCGTAGGTAAAATCTACTGGAATACAATATTTTTTCTAATAGCAAAAATTAAAACTTTGATATTTTAAATTCACACATAAATTTATACCGAGCAGCTAATAATGAGGGCTTAAATAATTAGTTTGTGAACCGGTGCCTTTGCCGATGGCATCCGATTTCAAACAATATTGCTGGAGGGCTGACAATGGCGGGCGTAACACTCACTACCTCTGTGCTATATCTACCTCTACCTATTATTATGAAAGCCTTTTAATTACCGTTTCTTTGGTGCATTGCAACCAAAGCTATTAGACAACAAAGGGGTTCGATTATTTGCACGAACGTGAGTCATTGTTCTCTAATAATTAATATTATCGACGGTACGTAGGTATGATATGGGTGTTGGACCGTCTAGGTGATTTATCAGTCTACTATCTTAAAATGGAAGTCTTTCACGGTTCTCGAATATCTCGAATCGCTTTTTCGTAACGAGTTCGTTTGATAAAGGATTCCATTTGAGATCTTATTCTGTACTCATTTCGTTTGTGATTGAAATATGCACTTGAATTTTGAAGTTAGGAAGAACTTAGTCAATTACGTATTGGATATTAAAAAAAAACACTAATGAAGATTTTTTTAATTAAATGGGGGAATTTACACTAAAATTGAAAAAAATGTATTGAGAATGTTAAGAAATATAGTTGTAAATGTAGTAATACATCATCAGTATTTATCTTTGGATAAACAACATTTTCTTGATAGCTTTTGAAATCTACGTGAGTGAATTCGTAATGAGGAATATTATGTTCCAGTGTCCTATCTATCTTTCTTCACATTTTCGTCATCGGAGAGACGATAGTTGCTTCCTCTGTATAGCCAGCTAGCTGTCCCCCGCGGTTTCACCCGCTTTCCCGGTAAAAATGAAGGCTAAAATACTCGGAAATAGTGTAGTTTCTTATTAGTTAAAGAAATTTTTAAATCTGAGTAGTTTCTGAGGTTACAGTCTACATCCAAAACTTACAAACTTTACCTCTTTATAATCGTTTATAGTCGTGGAGATTAAAAAAAAGCGATTAAAAAGCTATGTTTGAGCACAACAGTATGTGATGACACTGATGATGCAACGAAAAGTGAAGCACACAGAGCCTAAACGAACATTACTTTCTCCCATTTCTAGCTGCCAGGATACATCGATTGGTACCTACTTGATAGCAGAATTAGCGATTAGTAAATCACTCAGATGGGTACTAAGTACAAACAACCTTCCACAGATAACATTAAACATATGTATCAACAGAAATAATCAGAAAGATTTATAAATGAAAATGCGACGCAGAAATGTTTATAGATGATTGTTCGCAATCCCTTATCCATATATATATTTTCAAACAAACACTTATCTCCATATGTCTCAATTTAGGTACACACACATAGGTTTTTGTAGCCAACAAAAAGCTTTCAAGAATTTTTCGGGCGTATTTCATTTGTAAATATACGGCTCAATTATATTTCATAAGCGTAAGCGATCAAAGGAGTGTATTATGAAGCGAATTATTTTACATCATAACTTAATTGTGGAAATTATTGCCAGAATGTATGGTCTCCTTAGCGTTATAGATTAACGGAAAACCGACTTGATATAGGCATAGATTTTCATTACTGTATGGCGTTTACAAGTTTGATTCCTTGATATCAAAATAGGAATGTACTTCGTTTTGTAGGGACTTGACTCGTGGTTGAACTCCTTAATTATGTTAGGTTTTCATTATTCAATTAGGCCATTGATTATTTAGAGTACCGTTTATTTACCCAAAGAGCAGCTCGACTGGGGAAGTACCGCAGCCAAATAACTTTGTTGTGTTTCTGCGTGTGAGTAAGGTCACAAGTGCTTATTGGGGAGGGGAGGAACGATCGGTAACGCGTGAGTGATGTCCCGTGTGTTGCATATGACTACGGTACCTAACTGCTTACCATCAGGCGGGCCGTAAGATAGTTTACCAAATATGTCGTATAAAATATCTTCAGTCATGATTTCGCCTTACGTCGAACCACTATTATGAAGTAGGTACTTTATAAGCAAAATTAGTACCCACTACAACACTAAGAGACATTCCATTCCACACTCACACCCTCCAGTAAGTTATTAGGGCAAGTGTCTGGACTCTCTACACTCCGTGAACATTGCCAAATCTAGATTTTTATGCAGACTTCGCGTGCTGATAAAGGAAAATACAAAAATTGTTGCAATGGCGTCTTTGTACTTTAAATTATTGTTATTAACCTATTACAATGGTACGAATTTTTATAAGATTTACGTGGTCATAGTCTGTAGGTATTCTTGTTTTAGAAACTTAATTATGAAATGAAATTATTATGTAATAGATATGAAAATGTAGTTTTTGTAAACACAGCTTTCAGCCGGTCTTTCCTACCGCTAAAATATAAAATTACCGCATTATGTCGTCATGTCTTGAAGGAAATACTACACTTAACATATAAAACTAATTCAAAATTATATCAGCGTTCTTTACAGCAAAAAACTGAAATTAATCTCTGTAATAAACTATCAGTTCATGTTCAAACAGAATCAGAAAAAGTTAACTGTACTAATATGGAAAATAATAATTCTCAAATGGAGCACCATGATAAGCCGATAAACGCTACCAATCATGACTTTTTTCGTGTATAATAAGTTATATGTACTTCATCAAAATATTTGCGGACTTATAAACAAGTCGGATAATTTTACAGTTGCTTTAGAGGATTTTGTGAATATCGGAAAATGTCCTGATGTATTGTGCTTTACGGAGCATAACATGTCATCGAAAGACGTAAGTTTATTGAATCTCCCTAACTATATTCTAGCATCTTATTTTACGAGAACTACTAGAAGAGGAGGGTCGTGCATAATGGTTCGAAATAAACATACTTTTAGAGAAATTATTGCGATTTCAAAATGTAGTATTCAGAATGTTGTAGAATGTTGTGCCATACAGTTGAATGAACATAATATAGTGGTTATATGTGTATACAGAGTACCTAAAAACAATGACATAAATAAGACATATGATATTTTCTTTAACTTTTTGAGTGACATTTTAGAATCATTTAATAAAAATCAAAAAATTATAATATGTGGAGATTTTAATATTAATATATTGGAAAAGACTAAACATGTAATACAATTCAAACAAATTCTTTTGAGATTTAACTTAAAATTAGGAATTAATGTTCCAACACGCATGGCTAGCGGTACATGCATCGATAATATTATTTTCAATATTCGTGGATGTAGGGCTGAAACCTTTGATTTTTCTATTTCTGACCACAGTGGACAACTTTTAACATGCCCAGTTAAAAAATCATGCACCTTGAAACACTGGTTTGTCAAAAAAAGAGACTATTCTGCAACCAATATTACTAAGTTTCAAGAATGCATTAATAAATTAAGTTTCAGCGAAGTGTATGAAAGCAGTGATCCTAATGATGCCTTCAATCACTTTCATAGTATATTCTTGCTACTCTATGATTTATGTTTCCCTATAGTAAGGACCAAAATTTCAACAACTGTGCGTCCGAAATGGATAACGAAAGGCATTAGAACATGCAGTAAAAATAAAAGATGTCTATTTTGGAAATACAAGCAAGAACCTAATGAAGGCAATAGAAATAAATTCAAGCTCTACTCTAATAGGTTTAAGAAAATAATAAAACTTACGAAACGATCACAAAATAACTATTATATACAAACAGCATCAAATAAATCCAAAGCAAGTTGGAAAATCATAAAGAATACATTGAGTAAAACACATTTACCAAAAGATAACATTGCACAATTAAAAGTAGATGATCATATAATAACAGATCCACAAATTATAGCAAAAGCTTTTAACGATTTTTTTCTGAGTCAAGTAGAATCTAAGTCAAATAAGGATGGATTAAAAAATACGTGTAGAAATAGTGTAGCTAAGTCATTGTTTATGTATCCTACAATCCCTAATGACATCGAAAAAATTATATTGAATTTAAAAAACAGTAATAGTACAGGATACGATGATGTTAGCACAAAAGTAATAAAATCAGTATCCCAGTATATAGCACCAGTATTAAGTTATATTGTTAATGCCTGTATTGAAAATGGTATATTTCCAGAAAGGTTAAAGGTATCAATTATAAAGCCTCTTCACAAAAAAGATGACAGGAATAATATGGATAATTATAGACCTATTGCACTCATATCAATTTTCTCAAAGATATTTGAAAAGGTCATCCACAATAACCTTAATAATTATTTTGAAAACAATAACTTATTTACAAGTGAACAAAAAGGGTTTAGAACGGGTAAATCAGTAAACATGGCCATTTATGAATTCCTTCATAAAATCATGCTTCGTATGGACAAGAAATTACCCGTAGTAGCTTTATATATGGATATGTCAAAGGCATTTGACTTTGTGGACCACACTATACTACTAAAAAAGCTATATATGTATGGGGTAAGAGGGAAAGTACTACAATTGCTCGAATCTTACTTGAGTAATAGACAGCAAAAGACTATCATCAAAAGAATCTGCGTGAAAACTAAAACCGAAACCGATTACACATCTGACTCTAAAACGGTTCGATATGGGGTTCCACAAGGGAGCGTCTTGGGACCCTTATTATTTATCATTTATATAAATGATTTGCCTAAGGCTATTGATCATCCTATGGTATTATTTGCGGATGATAGCACTGTCCTATTCTGTAAAGAAAACATTTGTAGCTATGAAAATGAAATTAATGCTAATCTTGAATCTGTTATTAATTGGATGCAATCAAATAATTTACTTATAAACTTAGACAAAACCAATATTATGAACTTTAAACAAAGGCAAAACCAATTATTAGGACTAAACATCAGTTACAACGGTAAAAATGTTTCTGAAACAAGTGTTACAAAATTCTTAGGGTTGTATATTGATAACAACATGAAATGGTCAACACAAATTCAATCGTTGTGTGACAAACTAAGCCAAATTGCATATGCCCTATACATGTTAAATAAAGTAGTCAATCAAGCTGCACTACTCACAGCCTACCATGGCCTAGCAGCTTCAGTACTAAGGTACGGTATAATATTTTGGGGAAATGCTTCAGGCAAGGAAATGGTTTTTAAAGCACAAAAGAGGTGCATAAGATCTATGTGTAATCTGAAACGTACAGACAGCTGCAAAAACTACTTCATAGATCTTAAAATATTAACTGTTCCCTCATTGTTTATTTATGAAACCGCAATATTTGTTCGAAATAATTTAGATAAATTTACTCAAGTCAGTAGTAAACGACGACAAGACAATCTGTGCCTTGTACCCTCAAAATCAGCTCTTTATCAGAAAAGTGTTTTTGTTTTTTCGATAAGTTTGTACAACCATCTTCCTCAAAATATAAAGCAATGTGCAAACATAAATTTATTTAAGAAACTTTTATTACAGTTATTGACATTCAAAGCTTACTACACTATTGATGAATTTATGACTGATAAAATTTGAAATTATATTTATTATTATTGCTATTAGATATGACATATAACTAGCCTGACATGTTTTGTTTTTATGTCCACATTAATTAATTAGGTAATGCTCTAACTTATGTTGTATTATTATTTTCGTTTAATTCTTTTATTTGTATTGTAATAAGACATTAATTATTAATATTGAATTTAACTTTTATTGCCATTTTAATTTGATTGTATTAAGAATTTGTACGCCTAACGGCAGAACATAGAAAGTACCAACTCTGACATTTTGTAACATCTTTGTTTTATAATAACCTGTGTTCAACAAATAAATATTCTATTCTATTTTATTCTTAGAATTCGTGTATCTGTAGTATAGGTCATCGACATACATAGAAAAGAGTCATATACCCAAGAGTGTCCTACACATAGGTAAAATACGCCAAATACTGTAAAAAAAATTCAAGAGTGAGAGATTTGCAACGCGCGATTGATACCCCTGGTGTTGCAAGCGTCAATAGACTACGGTAACCGTTTGCCATCAGGCGGGCCGTATGTTTAATTGCTACAAGAAAAGTCAGTAGGAAAAAATGCTACGCTCGGTATCTTAATATTTCTATGAACATGTGTCTAAGATACTCTTAATCTATGGTCATCAATGATATCTTTACTTTACCACTACAGTAGGTAGGTATATTGAAAAAGTATAATAAACCCTTGATTTATTATGCTTTTTTCAGCAGCTGCAATAACTATGAATCTTATTTGAGGTTTTGCAAAATTGATAAAAGATCGATTAAAATTAGGTCAAGAGTAGACTAACATTTTTTTTGCCCCGCTCTCGCCCTTGCTATGTGTTAACCCCCTTAAAGTACTTGAAAAGTGAATGGAGTAATTTCCATAAAATTACACGCGCTGTCGTCTCATGTACGCAACACCTAATGTACAAATTACGTTTAACATACATACTTACATGTCGTTAATTGTACATATGTTGGAACAAGGCTTGTTTGTCAAGAGCTATCGAATTTCTTTATAACCGTCTGAGGGCCAATTATATTTCAAGTTTTAGCAAGTTCGTCTAGACGATAAAAAAGTTTTTGTTTCAGGTGTTTCCCGGTATTCGGGTATGAGAGCTAAGCTAGAATTCAAGGATACCTAAAAACTTTGTGATTAATCAAATCTAACGAATAAAATTTTAATTAGCTGAAAACATCTTTAATATGTTATGTATGTTAGTTATTTTAAAAATCCTGTCAGTGTAAACCGAATTGAACTGAACTGAATTCAAACGAAAACTTTAAGACCTTGAATGTAAATAATGATTATTCAAATATGAATATTGATTTCGAATCAAGTCATGTTTTAAACAGCTATATATTTTGAAGAATTTTTTCTTCAAAATATATCCGGCCAAGTGCGAGTCGGACTCGCGCACTGAGGTTCCGTACAGACTGGTAAGTATGTAGGTAAATAGTTAGTCAATCACGGGAATCTAGTTTCGAAGATTTCTCCTCTTTTTTCCAATTATGTTATTTTTTTGAGATTAAACTACAAATTTACGGTTTTCGGATTTCTTCCTTTATTTATACTACATGACCTTGTTTCTTGCCAAATTTCACAATTCTAGGTCAACGGGAAGTACCCTATAGGTTTTGATTCCCTTGCGATCGTCGGCATAAACGGCCGTATCTTTTTTATGCATTGATTTAGTGGTTTGATTTTTTTACTACTCCAAGGTATTGCGGACCTGATCTTTTTGAGAAAATAATATCAAATAGGTAATTTGATATTATTTTCTCAAAAAGAGTCTTGATAGATGGACAAAAGGGTATATTTTTCATGCATTTTGATTAATTGGTATTCAAATATACAAAGCAAATATATATATCAAATATAAATAATATGTGTAGGTAAACTTTCTTGATAAACCATTATTGCCATTCTAAAAACTTTTCCTTCGTGAATATAATCACTTGTTAAAAGTTGCACGATTTCAATTTAGCACTCTGTAGTGCGAAGAAATGAGCTGCCGAAGGCATTATGACCTACATAAAACTTTACTCACATAAAATATTCAACATTAGTCGCGATGAATCTTTTATATGTGCTTCGAACGCTAGACTGACTATCTTTACCCTACATAATGTACTTAAATATATGTAGATATACTTAGGTATAACTTTTAACTAATAGTAACTTGACTTAGTCGGTACCATTATCATCAGAACATAAGATAATCCATACTAAAAAGCTGAAGAGTTTGTATCTATGAAAGCCCTTATCTTAACTATTTTGTGTAAAATAGACTGTATATTGAGGAAAGTAATGATCCTTACTAATATTATAACTGCAAAAGTGACTCTGTCAGTCTGTGTGTTACCTCTTCACAACTAAATCACTGAACCCATCGAGATAAAATTTGGCATGCAGATCTGGGGGCACGGGAGTGCCCCCCGCCAAGACAGCCAAGCGAAGCGTAAGGGCACTACCTACCTTTTCTCGAAGCGCTTCGTCGTTTTTTTGAAGCCTCATAACTTAGGTTTGGATTATACCAGATAAACAAAATTCTCGGGACATGATATCAATAGTAAACTTATTAAACATATTAAATTTCAATAACATAGCTCTTATAGTTTAGATTTTATTGATACCTAAAAAACCCCGATTTCGTCACTGACTCACTGATGATCATCAAAACTCATAGGGTACTTCCGGAAGTCCTAGAAAGCTGAAATTTGGTATGTAAGCTTGTATTAGTACACAATCAACAAAAAAATTATAAAACTTGGAAATTTCACAAAAAAAAACATCGTTACTTACAAAAAGAAGTGAAATCCCACCAAAAACATTTTTATGTAAAATGTTGCCGCCAAGACATATAGCTTGCACTGTGAAAAAGTTATCAGATCTCATGTAGAGCCAAGCTTATAACTCTACTTGCCCTTACTCTACAAGCCCTAACTTCACAAACTCTACACACCGCAGTCAAAATATGTGGCTTGGCCGTTTCACTACTACAAGAACTATTCTATAACAAAAAAGTAACAGTGAATACATTTTTCACCTTACTGCCATGTGACAGTAGCGAAACGGCCAAGCCACATAGATCTGATAACTTTTTCACAGTGCAAGCTATATGTCTTGGCGGCAACATTTTACATAAAAATGTTTTTGGTGGGATAGCCTATAGAGTAAAGACGGGGGCAGATTCATCGTCATACCAGTGACATATTGTACACACAGCTACATTTCAAGGTATACATTTCCAGTATCTCGCATTGTATAGGATTTCCGTAATATGAGAGGTCAGCTTATATTGGAAATATACTAGGTGGAGATTTCGAGATGGCATATTTTCGAAACCTAACCTTTAAGGCGATGATAGCTCAGTGGTAGCACCGTCAGATACCGAGGCGAAGGTCCCGGGTTCGAATCCTACAATGAGCTTGAGCTTTCGGTGAAGGAAAACATTGTGAGGAAACCATAGCACGGTGGTAGGGTACTTTGTAGTACCCGCCTGGCTCGCTACCACCCTCAAGTTGAAAATCTGTCGCCAAGCACCTTTCGGTGTGTTCCGATAGCTGCACTTGAGAGCCAGTTCCTTCTAGGCTTTGTGTGTTTACCACCTTCGGCCACATCACCACTTACCATGGTGAGATTGCGGTCAAACACAGGCCTATAAACAGTAAAAAAAAAAGTAAAAGTTGTTCAGCATGACTAACCCAACATAGGTTTCCAAAATATGCCATCTCGAAATCTCGACCTGTTATAGCTAGATCTGTAGACGTGCGTACTTCTTATATCGGGAACGTGGGTGGAACCGCGGGGGATAGCTAGTATAAAATAATACTCCGACTGAACCATCTACGCTCAATCTCTGGATAATAAACATGAAATCAAAACCGAAACTTAATTAACACGAAATAGCCTGAAGCGAGTAGGTACATAAGATTCAAAGTCGGACATTCGAAGCTCTTGTTATGTATGATCAAATCAATATGAACGCACTGGACATGATTTGTTTTTGGTATAAAATATCAGTTTACTAAGAGCTTCAGTTGCTTCAACTCACTAAAGATGTCCAGTACTGAGAGTGATCATCATCATCATCATCATCAGCCTATAATGTCCCACTGCTGAGCACAGGCCTCCTTCCATAAATAAGAGTGAAAGGGAACGGGCATATACTCCACCATGCGTGTCCACTGCGGATCGGTGGAGGTAGGCTAGTGGTCAACCTACTGTTGGAATTTTTCAAGCCGCCTAGGAGGCATCCAACTAGCTTAACGACTATCACAATTAAGTGATAGCCGAGACCAACGGCTTTACGTGCCTTCCGAAGCACGGGAACGCTCGATTTGAAATACCACTAGGCGGTCACCCATCCAGGTACCGACCACGACGGTGGTACCTTAACTTTGTCGATCGATTAAGAACAGCTAATCATGCTACACCACGAACGCTTCACTGAGAGTGATATTAACATAAAAAATATTGCACCGATGATACACCTAGCATCACGTAGTCCTGCATATTTCTACAGTGAGTTAACCCAATAAAAATATCACGGAGTGCCGTCAAAACCTAAGTAATGGAAAACGAAGGCCAAGGCTACATCGGTCGCTCGTAACGAATACCTATTCAGTAATATACCTCATAAATTATTTGTTTCAGGCGTCGACTGAAATATTTGAAGTGTAAGTAATAAAAATCTAACCATTTTATCTGAACATTTTCTCGGTAAAATAAACATTATTTGCAATTGTGAAATCCATTGAAAATGATAAATGGAAATATGTAATCGAGAAATATATTTCATGTTTCTATCGTCTTAAAAATAATTGAAGTGTCTATCTTTGATTTAGAAGTATCCACCTGAGTAAAAATAATTTATGTATTTGGATCTTATTGTTCCTACATTACTGGCTGAACCCGGAATGCGATGCAATTACTCATGTTTTTGTTGACAGAATCTTTACTGTACAACAACTTTATAAAATTTCAATTCAATCGAATGAACGATGCGCGAACGTATAGGAACAAGACTGTAGTTTCAGTCGATACTTTTCTCCACTGGGCAGGTAAAATTTATTCGCTTTGATAAAAGCAAAAAAAAAAAAAACAATTATAGACATAAAGAAGCTTATATAGAAGCTCATATATGTAGAAGCGTTATAGCGAACTTCCATTCCCTCAGTCATCGATGCCTTAATCAGAAAACATAAATTGGAAGAAAGAAATTTTCTTTTTCCCCTCGAAGAGTACCTAAACGCCTCCGAATCATATAAATCTTCCCCTGGGTTGGCCAATTTGCAAATCGTTAACGCACAAATTAGACGCATCAACTTTGTTTGGAATTCCAATAATCCTGGGTATTTTGTTGTTGTGACGCTTTGATTGTCGTCGAGCTCCCTGTTGTCACGTTATTGCTGTTTTGTCAACATAGGAAACATAAGTAGGTTGTTACAGACTTGTCATAAAAGTTTCATGAAAAAATGTATATATCTCGTCTCATACAGGAGATTTCAATAGCCGTTATGAAAAATGTAATATTTTAGTAGATGAAATATATACAATTAATGATGTTTTGTAGAGTCTGTAGAATGATTACAAAAAGCTAGTCTGAATTACTGTAATACTTTTATCAAAACTGTACCTAAGCCATATGTCTATATAATTTACTTCGTACAGTCTAGTAGTATTTACGGTTGAATCCATTACTAGTCTTGCTTTGTGTACGACAATAAGGGCCTATACCACAGACTATACAAAGTATAATAATAACTCAGTGCGGCCACCGACTCGTTTGTCATGGTAACTAGCCCACCGCTTAATTACACCCCATCTGTGGCTTGATTGGCGTTTCATTCGGATAATTGTTATCCAATTTAAACTTAATAACGATGAACAGTAATTTGTATAATATCGGTTATTTGAACCTCTTATTTTATGAGGTCTCTGTTCTAATTGCGGAATAAATATTATATTTATAGGCTTTATCATATAATTACAACGATAACAAGTTTTTTCAGGTTTCTATTTATTATCGGTGACGAGACATTTTTAATTGACAATAAATATATTTTCAACACACTCGCTCGTAAAGTGACATTTATTGCAAAATAAAAGTCTGGTTTTTTCCTCGCAAGTGTGTTGAAAAACGTCGTATGACATGCGTGTGCATTGATTATTGCACTCTCGGCTTACTTATCGCGTTCACCTGCGGCTCCCTGGAGTATTAATAACCAACTTTGCACACTGTATCATAATGTACTATTATTTTTACATGGATTGTCTTTTGTTTAACTATGGTAACGGTCAGCCCACACCGAGGCGACGGCGAGACGTGGCGGGCATCACGAATAACTTGTCACGACGATTTTCCGACTGAAGTGTGTACCTTTTTGTGTAGTAAATTATAATGTTCTAAATGTATTGTTATCTTAAAACTGCGCTCCGCGTCGCGTCGCATCTCGGTGTGAACTTACCCTAAGTGTTGATGTTGCCGAATGTGAAAAGCACATAAAGCCGGTTGCTATGTTTCGTGAATTTACGGATTTTCTTTTCATACCCTGTTAAACGGTCATCGATCTCAAGTTATGCTTATGAATATAGTTTGGAAATAAACCCACCGAACTAACATTGAAATTGGTCCATTGTTATGAGATCGATCAAGGGCTCGTTTACTAACAAAAGGGATAGGCCGCGTTACTCGGCTGAGGGCCATTTCAGAACCTTAACGAGACCTATTGAAAACTAACAATGGTAGGGAATCTCGATGAAATCTCAGCTTTCGCGGAATGAATGCGTTTTCAATAAACCGTCTCGTTCTTAAACTGGACTAGTTTGTTTTGCTATCATTAAAAGCTAATTAGGTTTTGGTACGAATCTCAAGTGTAAGTCGCTTAGTGCTGTTTATATTTTCACAGATTGAGGAGTTTTTAATTTGCTCAGACTGCGAAAGTTGTTCAATGTTTTACATATTTATATATAAAATTCTTTTTTATACTCAAAGTTTGTTTTATTTATGAAAATTTACTTAGCGTTGAGTATTGAACATAATTTACATATTTTCAAAAACAATCTGGGAGTGGATTGGTTTGATAATAAGTTTTAGCATTTTATAAATCTGATATTATTTGTATAAGTTCTTAAAGCATAAATTGTTACATGTTACTTTTGTGTTGCTGTTAATATTTATCACTAATTGTTTGTGAGTTACATACTAACCCCCTTATTCATAATCGCTTTTTAACAAAATCAGTGTAATAGTGTGCCCCGTCTCACTCTTTCGATCACCAAATGTCATCTGTCAGATAAAGACTTCGGAATTTTAGCTAATCAACGTTTGTTAACTTTATTATGAATAAGGGGGTTATCTGTCAGTAACAAATATTTGTAGACATCTTGGTTTTCAACATGCTATCGTGATCCCCTTAGGTAGAAAAAAATAATTGAAAGAGGGGATGAAAAGATGGCAATTCTTTTAAGACAAAATTTTTAGAATTAAGTATTATCTATCACAAAATATTGCTTTTGCAGCATTTTTTCACATTGTACATTCTGTACAATTTAGAGCGACAAGTAAATTTAAATTTTCACCTTAAGTTAACAAATTAAAGAATACTAGGTACTAATTTTTTCGCGTACTTCAGTGCCCTGAAGTAAATAGTTTCGGGACAGCTATATTTGTTGTTGTTGTTAATAAAATTACATTTATACAATACAATAAAGATCTTTCTCATATAAATCGCAAGTAGAGAGCGAGAGATGGCAGCCTTATTATATTTCCATATTGTGCAGGTCTGAAGCGTCAAAAGGGCTCGACGTAACAGTATTATGGTTTGTCAGTAACTATATTGATGCTCGATGTAGCCACGGGCTTTGTAGTGCTCATATTAAAGTCTACGAGCAGTCTAGACTGAAATTCTAGCTGTAAAATTATTTCCTCATAATACACGTGCTCTTTGATCTTTCGCAGGCTAGTCGTAGTCGTATGCTTGAAAATCTATCATGTTTGTAACGTAGTTTTATCTTTTAATCGTCGGAGAACTTTTTGGAATTTGACTGAAATTAGTGATTTCGACACAACATATAAACAAACTTTTCTCAATGAAATGAAATGATATGAAATAATTTATTCATTCAAATGAACACAGGCATGAACTTATGAATAGTCAAACTCTAATACTCTCAATGTTAACATGATATACAGGTCGTTGTTTTGGTCAGCGACGAGCGACTCAGGGTCGATAATACAAATGATACTGGTGCTAAAAAAAATATTAAAAAAATACTTAATTTTTTTTATTAATAAAAATAAAAAAATTAAAATGTTGAGAATCATGTAATAAGCTAAAGTGTAGACATAATACTCATTGGGAGTACGAGGGAGTAAAGGGGCGGGGCGATGGCGGCTTGCGCCTAGCTCTAGTCTGTGCACGTGCCTAGTAACTTTGCAGTAATTTTATTTCAAATTGAATAAGCTATTTCTCAACATATTTACAGTATTTAATGGAATTAAATCCATTTTTGGGGAATATATATTTTGTACTACCGCTCCTGGGTCGCTTGTCGCCGACCAAAACAACAACCTGTATACTTAACGACCTATGTTGACCGAAATGTTTTTTTATACGACTTAGTTGGTAATCAAGCATACAGCCCGCATGATGGTAAGCGGTTACCGTACGCACATATAAGGTAACATCGGTTTATTCTATTTCTATGTGTAACATCGTCCGCCTATGCAACGCGGCACTAAATAGTTCAAATTGGGGTACTGTTTACTTGTATGAAGATGTTTTTTTCCAAAATGTTCCAGTATCCTTAGTTTTGAAATCATTGGGTTCAAAATGTAAGTTTTATATCTCATATAATCAATTTTTTAATCCTCTTACATTCAAAGATTAAATAGAAGATTGAATAGATTTCAGCCGTATCGGAAAAGATGTCGGTAGGTTTGGCCATTTGGTTTAAAATATGCATGAGATTTGGGTCAGAATGTCTATTCGCAGAAATAAAACTGTATTGTCCAGCGTGCGGGGTTAACGGGAGGAAATAGATTTTTTATTTAGATGGTACGTAACCCTCCTCACGTGAATGGCTGCCTTGCACTTAAATAACGTCTTTATATGTGTAGCTCATTTCCTGAACATTTAGTTTTACTGCTCTAGATTGAAAATCTGTTGATAAGATTTCTAGATTTACCGAAAAGGTTTGAATTAAACATACACACAATAATACACCTATACATTATATTATACATGTTTTACAGTTTACTATTGAGTTAAAAGTACATTGATAAATATAACGTTATCTGAAGTCACTTTTACCAAAAATATCGCATTGGAAGCTTTCGAAATAAATTTGTTTTTTTTTACTGATTATGTGTCTGAAGGAACTGGCTCTCAAGTGCAGCTATCGGAACACACCGAAAGGTGCTTGGCGACAGATTTTCAACTTGAGGGTGGTAGCCAGCCAGGCGCGTACTACAAAGTACCCTCCCACCGTGCTATGGTTTCCTCACGATGTTTTCCTTCACCGAAAGCTCAAGCTCATTGTAGGATTCGAACCCGGGACCTTCGTCTCGGTATCCGACGTCACTACCACTGAGCTATCATCACCTTATTAATAGTAATTAAATGAAGTTGATAATTATATTCATTGAAAATTAAAACAAATGTAATAACTCCGAGGATACAAGTTTCAGCACTTTAAATTAAAGCACGAAATGAGGTAAAACAAAATGATTAATAAAATGGACCACAAGTTGAACTTTTCCAACAGCTGCGGAACAATCTCAAGATGCTGTTTAATTATTCCTTTTAAACCACTCATGTTCTGAAAACTGTTTTATTAAATTAATTTATGAACATTATTGTTGCAATTAAAACCTACTTTGTTATCAAAAATATATTTCCATATCAATGTTCGTTTTTTATTAATCGATTTTTTTAAAATATGCCTATGAAACGTTCCAGCTTATTTAAACTAACAAAAGGTGGATTTACGCTACGAGAACCGAGCACGAGCCGAGCACAAGCGGTAGCGGTAGCGGTCGCGTAGCGTAGACGGACTTGGGAGCCTCGAACGAGCATTTGGTTCGAACTCGACTGCGCGCCGCCAAGTGTCAGTTTTTTGACGAAAACATGGATTCGCATCGCGCTCGTGTTGTAGGCTCGTTGTACGTCTACACTTAACATTGCGAGCGACGAACGAAGAGCGGCTCGGCTCATGCTCGGTTCGCGTAGCGTAGACGCACCTTTGGATTATTCTTATTCTATAAGTGTGTAAAGGTATAAGGTACCTACCTACCTAATAATCTGTCTGACCAATTAGTCGCCGCGTAGCTATATTTTTGTTTGGAATCTTGATAGTCGAATTTCACCCACTTGCAGTGGTCGGATTCACTTGATATTTCACTAAAAGAAGTAATTAAAAATGTTATCTTTTTTTTTTTAACAAAATCTTAGTTATAGTGTTTTTATTTTCAATTGTTAATTGTAGGTACTGTGAATTGTATCACTGTATGTTCGTGATGTCATGGACGTGGGCCTCGACTGAAAACCAGCGCGAGGGCACAGATTACCATACAGATAAACAGCTCCTAAGAACGCGAAATGGTAGGTAGTTCACTACATGCGCAGCGATGTGTGCGTGAGCGCTCACCGACGGGTTCACGTACGAGAGCCGAGAAGTCGCTTCGGGTGTTTCCGGCGAACCCGAGGGTCCGAGAGTCGGGGGCGACTCGCGACCGAGTGGCACGCCTCGATACCTACATCGCTAGCAGTACGTCGTCGCTCGCTGCTCGTTACCGCGATACTTTGTTTTTAATAATTTTAAGAACAACTTACAAACAAAATGGTTATTTATTGCAGTGCGTTTATAAATAATTCCAGGAGGAATATAAATATATCCAAGAATTTATCCAAATTAAGTAATTTTCTTACTAGGTAGGTATGTAGGTACGAGTAATATTTTTAGTGGTGGGCGAAATTGGACTCATGTCATCTAGACACGTGGTAGCGTGTCAAGCCAAGTTCAAGATATCTTTTACTTAATGCATAATATTACAATACTTATATGTATTTAAACTGTTATAATTTAGGTACATTATATAATAATGTAGACACTTATTTTAGGTTTTCAAGTGTGTGATAATTACATTATTTTCATTGTTTACAATGGTTGTAATAATGATTAGGTACAGTTGGACGTTATATAAAACGTTAATAATAACATTCATATTTGCAATAAAGAAATTTCACTCTAATTCAATAATTTATCCAATGTTAAATAATTGTCTAATTCAAATTTGCCCTCATTACTTTCGAGTAAGAGTTCATATTAGTGTGATCAAAACGCCATTATTTGTGTCATCTTGGTATTATAACGCCTAATGGTAGTAGGTTTGGAGTTTGGGTAATGGAATTCTTCAATGGGAAATTGGGAACTAGCAAATCCCACGAGTTTGGGCGAGCGTGTCGTAAGGCTAGGCTCGTTGTAAGTCTAAACTTGACGCCGCGCCGCGATGATAACGTGGAAAGCGGTTAGGCTCGGCTTGCCTAGCGTAGACGCACCTCAATAAATTATACTTATAATTTATAATTATTAAAAAAAATACCCAACTTTCTAATTAAATTTATTTCCTAGTGTGACAGCCCTACAAGAATAGGCTAATATAATAGACCTTTGTAGGGAGCTGTTGCTCTGTATAATACAATCCTCTGTGGCGAGGGTTAGTTTTTCTTACTAACCTAAGCACATTGCCGAGTCGAGACCTATTCCTGGCAACATTGCATTTTTGTGTAGTTTTTATTGTTTGTTCTGTTTTTATATTTTTTATTTTGTCATTAATGTAATGTTTTGTGTTGTCCTGAATAAATCTTTTTCTTTCTTTCTTTCTTTTCTTTAAAGTGTTTTCTGCAAGTTCGACATCGCACAAGTGATAGGTACTAATGTTGCAAGTGTCTATAGGCTTCGGTAACCGTTTGCCAACATGCATTCCGTATCTATAGTTGTTTGTTACCTTAATTGTATTAAAAAAAAGAATCCCACCAGTGTCTCTAGCAGCCGAAAGCAGCTTCAATTTCTCTTCCAAGCCTTGGACTTTCCAAGGAGAGAAAGTACCTGTCACATCATAACTTGACTGGTAATCTTACCATGGTGAGATTGCGGTCAAACACAGGCCTATAAACAATAAAAAAAAAAAAAAAAAATTATTTGTCCAGTATAAAAAAGCGTTTCTATGGTAAAAATAAATAAAAATACTCCAAGAACGTGAGTGGTATATTCCAATAAAAACATATCAAGTTTTGTATATGTAATATAGGTTGCCGAATTACGTTAACGGCCTCCCCACGTGTAATAATGCGAGATATCACAAAAGCTCCGCCAAGAGGAAACGATGTCTTTTATAATATAAAACATATTCGTGGGGCTTCACCCCCAATCTATTGAGTGGGAATGGATAATAGCTACAATTGTTCGAATAACATAAATAATATTCGCACGAATCGTTACACTGAACACGGAAATTCCATTTCTGTGAAGCGGGAAGCAATTTTTAACAATATTTATGGCACTTACCACTTTATTGTGGGCTAAGTGAGTGTTTTCTTAATATTTTAGAGAGTGATTTTCAGATTAAAATAATAAACCTAAAACGTATCAACATCTTTTTGGGAAGGCGTTATTTTTTATATTCGAATTGAGTGCAGCGCAGACGACGGACTTTTTGTGCGTAGGAGTCTGCGGCACACAAAAAGTCTGTGCAGAAACAAAAGTTTGTGTGCCGGACTTTTGCGTGTGCGTTACTGCTTAGAATTGTATAGGTTCTATTTTCAAAGACTAAAAAGTTCGGAGCGGTGCGGTCTTTCGTCTGTGCTGTACCTATAAGAGATACTCTTAGCACATTTTTAGTTTAGCTCGGAGCTATATTCCTTTATATTTTTTAGATCGCACCTGCTAAGTATTAATCTTTGTCAGAAAAATCCTTTAGGCAAACATTAAAATCAAAATATATTCGTACATTGTTAATTGTGTTCATTTTCCCGGAAACAATTTAAATTGTACAAAAGGACTAATTTGTTCGGCACCCGTCCACCATCGAGGATGTTTGTTACCATGTTTATCCAAGTTGAAACTCCAGGGGAGCAAAAACTCGTAAACATTGAGAGGTCAAGCTCGTATTTCGTAGAAAGGTAGCCGTCCCTCTAACTGATCGATGGCACCCAAACTAACGTGGAATTAGTGGGTGTATAGAGTAAAACGTGAACCAGAGTTACATGTGATACTGGCAGTTTTACGTGATATTTTGTCACTAGTTTGTCAGCGGTTGTCGATACCGAATAAATGTGTTTCGGTTAAAACTTGCGACCTACAAGGCATGAGAGTAATCACCGTGTTGACTCATTTAAATCTCGTTAAAATTGAGGTTAATTATAATGCTTTAATTTGAATTCAGTGATGTAGAAGTAATTTTAATAACCTATGGAATGAATTATATAGTTAAGGTTTTAATTATTAGAAAAGCCTCACCGCTTTATTCTCAAACCCTAGGAGGTTATGAAATATAAAATTTTAAAGATAACGAGGTATAAATTAAAAACATATTGGTGCCGATTCTGTTGTAAATCGCACTAAACTAATTTAAATCACTTCACATCTCTTTCTTACGAACATTATTGAAAAAGGATAGAACATATTTAAAGCTATCAATTTGTCTTTGCCGTCCTAATTTGCTGGTATTTAGATGTAACCGCAATAGATGGCGACAAAATATTGAAAACATGCATTGGACTAATTTGACAGGACTACATTTCTACATCCTTTTCTTATGTTCTTTGTTAGAAAGAAACATAGTGAGACTAAGTTAGTTTAGTTGTAAACAACAGATTCAGCACCATTATGCGTTTTTCTCTTAACTTTGTTTAAAGGAAGAAGGTACTTGACATCAACGAGAGTATTCCTTATTATTATTACAATCACAGCTACAAAGGTTCACCAGACTGTGCTTCATAAATAATGCACACGGTTAAAGTGTCGCCTGCAACCTTTATTGATTCCAATTGGGTACCTATTGGACACAAATGCACAATATAATATTCAATACCGTCGCTTTTCGACTCATACACAAATTGTCACTTTGTTTTATAAATATTTAACCGCGGTGTACTGAACTCAATATTTCAGTCTGCATATTTAACTAAACGGTTCATGTTTGGGAAAACTTTTTATAAATCTATACAGGATGAATTTTAACCAGTGTGCAATTTGTTTGGCAGTTCAATATCAGAAATATAACACATTTCCATTATATTATCTTTTTTTTACCCGAATTGAATTCAGCAAAATAATGAACACAATCTATCTCTTCTCTAATCTCTAAATAGTATAAAATGAAGTCGCTTTCCGCGTCTGTCTGGCTGATTGATTCACGTTGAGTTTTAACTACACGCGCACACACTGATATTTATTTATTTTAACTACGTTTACTTTCTACACTGCGATATGGAATAAAAAAAAGAACATTTTCCATCCATTTTTTTTTAATTCCATATCTCCGATATCTCACAATATGAACAAAATTATGTATCAACTATCTTGCTCACAAGTTGCTAGAAGTTATCCAAAATATTATTTTATATTTTCCTTGAGCATGGTTTTATCCTTTGTAAAGTTTGACGAAGTGGAGCAGATCACGCAGGGACCTCACTATGTTTAGCCATAAAGAATTAGTTCTTAGCATTCTGACAAACAATTTAGATGTCAATTTTGATAACTTCTAGCAACTTGTGACCAAGATTGTCATACATAATTTTGTTTGTAGTGTAACGTAGAAGCAGAAAAAAAAAGAAATTTCTTGAAAAATCCGCTAATTCCTTCTAAATATATGTACAAAAAAGTAGGCGTCTTCTTATGGATAACCCACAGTAACCATTTTTATACGATTGAGATTTATATGGGTTACCTGTTATCATTATTGCAATTGATTTTGTCAATAAAACATAAAATAAATGAAAACCAAACTTTCTCGGGATACGCATCAATAAGTGTCAAAACATTTATTCATTTAGTTCCATTAAGTCACATTAAGGAGAAATAATGAATATCCGAAACGATAAAGGCGAAATTCCGATTTGATAAATGATTCCCTTTCCACTGTCTGGTCCGATATTTTGTTTTGAGTTGTCTCCGTCATCCATCTTGAGAGACGGTTCCACCCACGTTGAGTAATTAATTAACCCCAAAGTTGCCTTCTCATCCCCTCCTAAGTATATTGTTAGAAACTGGACGGGCTTTGCCGTCCCTAAATAAGACAAGTAAAACGGAAATAGTACGCAATATTTGTTACTTGTGTAATTTTTTTTACTACATAGAAATCTTTTGTCTGTCTACTTTTCAACTTTATATAAATAAATAAGATATAAATGAAAAATATACCGTCATAAGATCATATAAAATAGTCCCTCGAGATAAAATAACATCCCTTGATGTGATAATTTTAATCTTGATTACCTTCACAGGCAGCTGAGCAAATCCAAATTACTTGCAAAGTAAAACATACCTTGTAACTAATATGAAAATTACACTAATATAAAAAAGTTTGTTTGTTGCACAATATAATGCTCAATCAATATTTTTTTATACCACGGAATCGGTAAACAAGCGTACGGCCCGCCTGATGGTAAGCGGTTACCGTAGCCACATGGACGCATGCAATACACGAGGTATCACTCAAGCTTTACCGACCTTTCCCGCCTCGCCAATGACCTCTGGCGACCTTAAGGTTTTCGCTCACTATGTCAGCATCGCAACACTGCCTGCGTGCCGCCTGTGAGGAGGCAGCTCGCGGGCGGCGGCGCCGGTTAAATTTGTGGCGCGGCTTTGACAAGATACCGCTTGCTGGCATCACGCATCACGCAGCAAGGGAGCGGACCGCTCACTGGAAGCGTGTGGTCGGTCAGCAGAACTAGCGGCTTGTAGCGGCAAGCGCGCTTGTTGCGAGGCGTCAACTATTTTATCTAGTCATTGTAAAATTTACTTTAACGCATACGATTTAAAGGCCTTACTTGCATGGCAAGGTAAATGCCGAGGCGTAGCCGTGCTGTTATAGTGAGCGGTGACCCTCACACACGCGCAGGAACACAACATAAAGTTATTTGGCTGCGGTATTCTGTAATGTACTTCCCCAGTCGAGCTGCTATTTGATCGAATAAACGCTATGCTCTCTTAAATATTCTATTTTTTTTGCAAATGATCTAGTCTGACCTATAGTCAATGCAAATCTATATATTTCTTAAAAATCAAGTGAAACCGCGGGGCAAAATGCATCGTGGACATACTGGAAAGAGAGCAATTCCCTGAATCAAGGCTCTCGTTATTTACTCATTAAAACTTGGAATTGAAGGCGTTCCCAATCGAGGCAAAAGTAAAATAAACTTTTCAATGGTATCGCAGCAGGAAATGTTTACTTTTACATTTTGAAAATTTGAGATTTTTCAAGTGTACTTATATATTTATTTTACCTGCACCTGTTACGGAAGTAATAGGTAAATCGACTATCGTCACTTATTTTAAAATATACGATGCACGCAGGATAATTTTGTGTTCTCTTATTACAAAGTGCTTTGTACTTCTCGTCTGCCTGCATGGCCATGAGTTGAAATTCTGTTGGTAAACGCTTACCGCTGTGTTCTGAGAGTATTGGTCTAATCTCAGAAATGGCTAATCCTATTGCGGTGGGACTTTCTCATCATGGTTCAGTATTTTCTTAGGAATAGTTCAATGAAAGTCTCATCTTAATCAGATCAGAAGTGTCCGTGATTTGGCCAATATTAACAGGTGTCAGAAACGCATTCTCGTGGCCACACTGTAGTTGCATTAAAGAGTCAGTAGTGCAATTCTGTTCTTTTTTGACAGCTGACGACGACGACGTCCGTCGTCGCGGTCTATTCTCTATACATTCGTAGTGCGGTGCTACATTTTTCAATTGGTCAATTAATTAATGTTTAATTTTAGGAAGCTCCTATTAAGGTCGTATTATGTATCCATTATAAAAAAAAACCTGTCACTTTGTGGATCACTTTCATTTATGATAGTTTCTGTGTAATGTTATGATATTTGAAGTAAGTATGTTTTATTACAAATTATTTATTATAAATCCAAGACTGTTCTTTGTCGAAATCAGTCAAAAACAAAGGCCCAGTTCAGCAGAGGACATCTCGTGACAGAATATGATGATGATACTAATTTTATAGTGGTTACAGAGTTGGTATACATATTTTAGATATCTGCAGCTCGGATAAGTCATATTATGGGCATCCTTAAATCAGCCAATGATGAAGATATCTTGGAAAAACGTCGTCAAGCTTAACAGTTGAGACTTTTGGCGAGTAATTCTTTAACTATTCTTGTTGAAATAAACATTGATTAAATTGTGCACAGCACTACAAAGTCAATGCATTTTAATTTACTGGAAATGCTAAAATTCTTCCAAATTCTATATAGAAGTCTTTGATATCTGGCTTATTTTTATTATTCCTTATAAAAAAATACCTCGTCAATTTAGTAGTATGTACTTACATACGAGTATGTTATTAAACATTATTCGTGAAAAAATGTTAATTGTTTCAATATTTTCAAAATATGGGCGCTATATCTAGCTTTCTTTTTGTGAAGTTTAAGTCGTAATATTAAGATAAAGTTAAACCAATGAATAGCCTTCATATTAAACCTTTAAAATTGGTATATTCAGTACATTAAAGTTTTACTAAAATATGAAATAAAATTAGCCTTTATCTAGTTTCCATATCATAAGTTTGCTTAGCTTGGGATTACGACTCAGATCATTAAAATAAATGAAATCCACTAGCAGAGCGCAGTTGATGTTTACAATACACCTTCCAGCCCATTTTAATTCTTTTGACCTATTCAAGTATTCAATTGTTTCGACATGCAATAGTCCGGGAGGTACTGATGCATTTTAGGTAGTATTAATATGCCGATCGATGGCCATCTTTTTCAATAGATCTTGAATGACTAATATGTGAACCACGCATCAGCGATGCACCCGCGGTGGGTTTAGGATTGGAAGGTTACGGCAGGGGTAAACTTTTTTTTTTTTACAAATTCATGCGAGCAGCTGACGCGTGTTCCCCCCTCCACCATGCAGCAGACGATTTTTTTCAGCTCAGTATTATGTCAAATACTTATGAAACAAGTTTGAGCCGGCGTACTATGTCTTTTTTTTTACTGGGAGTGGCTGATGACGGATGTAGAAGACTTGAGCACTTACTTGAGCAGACGGTCGGTTCACTTATTAGTCATATAAGATCAACTATACATTTCAACGTCAGCCGGCTTACTATGACTTTTGTGTTTGCAACGCTACCTCCCGGACTAACCGTCACAACGGAGTCGTCGTCGGTTGCTGTCAAAAACGTTTCAGAATACCAAAGCAGGACTTTTTAAAGGTTGGCCGGTCTGGTATTGCTTTTGTCCATTGAAAAAAAGTTCGAAATGATTAGTAGCCGCCATATTATTTCCATTTTGTTACATAGTCAATACATTGGCAATCCGGTCTGGTATTGCTTTTGTCCATAGAAAAAAAGTTCGAAATGATTAGTAGCCGCCATATTATTTCCATTTTGTTACATAGTCAACAATAAATAACTAACTATAATAAACAATATAAGTATATAAGTCTAACAATAGTAGATATATCTGTTCGTCAGAAGGACGAATAAAAAAGGTTAAATTGGATTAACGGCTTACTCGCATTATAGATGAAGATCTTATAAAAATATATTATTATGGAGCTCTTGCTTTTGTTATGTTGATGGCAACGTATAAAGCCATTCAAAATGAAAGCGAAGCTACGAGTAAAAGTCAATCCTAAACCATAAAAGCGCCGATGTTCATAGTTATTCCGCGAGCATCGCAGCCGCATCGCAATCGCTCTCAAATAAAAATATCGATTTCATTTTCCTTTGTGTGTTTGCGCTTAAAGTGGGCAAATAATAAAATAAGGCGCGGTTTCCAAATCCAATAATATCGGAGTCCGTACAAAGGGCCCCGTCTCGATTGTGACGGATGTCGCGTTCGGAATTTAATATTTTATCGCCAGTAGAAATCTAGCTCTGGTTATTTCAAATTACACCAAAGTTTGAAGACGTGAGTGACGTAGTAATGATAACTGAATGACGTAAATGGATGAACATAGAAAACGGAGTTGCTGAGTTTTGGCTCCATGTGAAACTGTCTAAAACTTTTCTTATTAAATACTACGTTGACCTAGGTTGGCAATCAAATCTGTAAGTTCTAAGTTATAATAATTCTACTCCATTATATTTTTTATTGTACCTTATGAAAAAAATAAAGGAATGTTCTATAAAGTTTTCAAATCACCGTTTAACTAATTAAAGCACCCTAATAAACAATAGGAACGCAATCATGCCCTTTATAAAATTCCTGAAAGGGGGAAAAAATCACAGTCACGACTCGGCTGTAAGAAATTTACGGTCCCCTTAAACGAGGACCCCAGGGGAGCCCTAGGGCCCGCTCTATATTAAACAGGGGTCCGTTCTTATTAAAAGTGAAAGTGCAGCGAGTTGCTCAAACACCTTCAGGCTTCGGTCCTTAGTCCCCAGGACCCCTCTGTTGGTCACCGGCTGTGATTAAATGTGCCTGTTTATTGATGTTTGGATGTAGTGAAGGTAATTATTACGTTGTTTATTGCCCACGCCATAACTCTTTTACGTTTAATTTACAAAGGTTTTTCGAATCTTTTCAACAGTTCAACAAACAGTCTTTGATCCCATTGCAAAAACACTTTGTTTAAAAAGACTTAGCACTTCAAAATCTTTTAATTGAAGACCAAGAGCTAGTCTAAAAAGTGTTTACTTTACCAAATAACTTTCAAGGATTTTTTTGTTTATTTTAAAAAGCTTAAGACTAATGATGTTGGAATTAAAAAGCATTGTTCACGACAAAAAAAAGTTTTATTTCGGTCTTAAGTATTAGAAAGTTCCTGTTGAATTTGTTCGCGCACCCTCTTTTAAATGAATTATTCAAAGCAGTAAAATACAGGGTAAAAAGTTTGAAGGCAGTTGTCTGTCTTGCTGTCAATGATGTACTTTAATTTGTTTTGTATTTAATTTTATTATGTACGCACATGTTATGTACTTATCTTAATTTATTTAGGGTTATTGCCATGTATTAAAATAGAAAATAAAATACACACAAAATTCTAATATCTTGCCAACCCAGCCATGCTACAAAAATACCAAAAATATTTCTGCGTATTGCGTGAAGTACCCATTCACCTCCGAATAAAAGACAGACATACTACTGTCTATTTAAATATTTTTTTCCGAGATATCTCCCTTATTTATATATCATTCTTTGCACGTCATCGTAATCTGCGCCATACTACCCATATTTACTGCCACAAGCTGTCAGAGTCAGCTCAGAATATATTTTTGTCGCGTTTTAATAAAATTTACTCCTCCTTTGCGAGGGCCCTCGGCATGGCTTGACAAGGCGCGTGCAGTTTATTGTCCACCCGAATAAAGGAGTACCTTCGCATCTTTAGAAATTTTTTCAACAAAAAAAGTAATCTTGCCGTTGTCGTATTTTTGGTGGAGTTTCCATACATAACCGCTATTAGTTACAACCCACAGATAGATACTTTGGATACATTTAGTTATTTAATAATATTTAATTCTGCTCCTACATAATCAATGTATCTCATATTACTTGAGACTAAAAAACGGTTCTTGGTTTTATGTACACAAGTAAGAAAATTAAAACATCAAATGAGAACTTGCCATATCAAAAAATGAACAAGTCTTTGAACAGATATAAACCAAAGTATTTCGCAAACTTATATAAACATTAGATACAGAAAAATTAATAAGGGTGTGTCGACATCAAGAGGCGAACACGTCGTAAAAAGTTCGTAAACTTTATACGAACCTATAAAAGTGAGTGATATTAATGTTATAGCGTATCTTTCAGAATTTGTTTTATAGTACCTACGTACTTATACCGGTGGGTGTAAGATATAAATCTATGAATAATTCGCAAGAATCATACTTAATTTTATTATTTCAATATTTTTGTTGGATATCTATATTACTATTGCTATCTATATCGATTGATTGACGTATCTAATAATTAATCTCTGTGTAATTAAACATTATAGGTAGTATTTTATTTAACTGGGAGTATATGGGGAATATCTTAAGTGTTTTAGGTGCCTTTACTCTTTTAAAGTAAATATAGTTTTAATTCTTTGTCAATCGTGAGCTTTTGACAAAAATCAATAATAATCGTCAGAATCATAAATTATATTGCAATTTATGAATATATCAGACTCCTAGACTAAAACATATTTTTTTTTTGGTATTTACATATGAGTGGTCAAGATCGCTAAATGGTGATTACACAACATCTTAAAATAACCACAAAAATAGGTTGGCATTAAGCATTTGAAGCATTTTATGATTTTATTTATAAAACCCCGTTCGCGCCAGGCGCCAAAGTAAAAACAAAATGAAACGATTGTTTGATCACCATTAAAAGTTTTCGAAACATTTCATTGTTTGTCGAGGGCCTGGAAACGTAAACAGAAAACGCGGATGGTTAAAAGCGGCGCCGAAAATCGTGTGTTCGGATGTTTCCAACAATAAAATAAATTTTTAATTATATCATCAGCAGGCACGACACTCTTCCTCAAATGAATATTAAAGTTTTGGCACTCCTTTGACTGAAAGTTCTCTTTGAGTACTTTATGTTGCTGGTGACAGGTAAAAGCTATTCTTTGGAAGGCTTCTTTAGTTTCGTTGGCGAATATTTATGAAACGATCAATTTGCTAGGAGGCATTGTATAAAAGTAAGGAGTGAGTGATCGTGTACAGCTGGCGTATGTAATGTAAGAAAAATGTTTTGGGATATTAAGAATATAGACATATATGTATTTATTTCTTAATGTTTTGATACCTTATTTGAGTGAAATAGGCATGGAATATTTTACTGTAAATTATGATTTTCTTTTACTAGAAACCAGACATTTATTTACAACAAATATGTACAAAATACAATCTATATATAGAAAATTTCCTCAAGCCTGCCGCTGCTTCAGATTAACGGCAGGGTTCCCAGAAGGCTGGCAGCGGTTCCTCTTTGAATAGCCAAGCTGACGCGTTGGCGGAAAAAGCTCCCCGCCCGCTGGTCTCCGGAGGTCTCGATCAACATTTTTTTTTACTTAATTTAAATTCATATTTTGTATACATTTTTACGATTAAAAGGTGCTTAACTGCAACGCGCTGGATTTAACCATAATCTAAACGATAACCCTATATATTAAAAAATTTGTTTATACAATAATGTGCGTTCTGCTCTATACCTACTTAACTTTGAATCGAATATGAATTTAGGTTAGCGAGAGGTAACTGCGAAAAAAATACTCGGGAGAGTGAATAATTCAGTGAATTGAGAAAGTAAAACACTTCTCTCCCCTCTCCCGCTTGGAAGGCATGCCTGTCCGTCCACCTGTCACTTATGACATTACAGTTACCTTCCTTAAAATTACGCACAAACAAATGCAAGCGAAATTTGGGCGCGAAGTCATTTCATGATGCAATAATCTTGAGATCATCTCGTAAGGGTATGTTTAATTTGAATGACTAACAAAGAAATTGATTTTAATGATTTATCTTTCACTGTGAGGAATCAATCTAGAATATTATTTTATAAGCAACTCTACATAGCATACAAGCTGCACTTGAGAGCCAGTTCCTTCTAGGCTTTATGTGCTTACCACCTTCGGCCGCATCATCACTTACCAATATATAATAAACAATAAAAAATCTACATAACTAGTTAAATTTCATAATTTTCGTGTTTTATTTTTGTACTCGCCTAAAACATACACTTTTAACATTTTACCCATTTTTTAAATAGAAGTAAGTAGTTCTAAGTTATATGTATGTTACTAAAACGAATCAAATATACTTAATTATAGAAATGTTGGACGTATTGACCGTTCGACATTCCGGTCGATCTCCCGCCCCTTCCGTGTCGGCCCACGTAATGGGATATCTGAAACTCATCCCCTATCTAATGTAGAATCCAGATAATATATTTGGATTTAGATGGTATAGAAAAGGTATTTAATTGAAAATTTCAAAAACTTTTCAGTTTTGAGGTCCGGCGATAATTTATTATAATAAATGTAACTCTACTTTGTCACACTGCAAAGGTCTATTATTGACATAGTTATTATCGTCAGAGTCAACTGTTTTGTTAATTGGACTAATCTCATTCTTGACCGAAAATAAAAGTAAACTACGAATTAGTAATTGCATTATTTTAATAATGGATATAACCAAGCTATATCAGCTTCAATAATTGTAACGTATTTCTCATTAAACCCACAAAAGCATAGGTCCCTCTTATATCTTCCCAAATAAGCTGTATTTACGATAATTATGAACACGAAGTAGTCATTTAAAAGAATGAATGTGACAAAAGTTTTGACGATTTAACGTTAGCACTGTGTGAATTAAGCCCGCACTTATTAAGGTCATCGCCCACTATGTCAGCACTACTCCATCGCAGCAACGCCTTGGCATTTACCTTGCCATGCAAGTAAGGCCTTTAAATCGTATGCGTTAAAGTAAATTTTACAATGACTAGATAAAATAGTGGACGCCTCGCGGCAAGCGCGTTTGCCGCTACAAGTCGCTAGTCCTGCTGACCACTCGCTTCCAGCGAGCGGTCCGCTGCCTTGCTGCGTGACGCCTGCAAGCGGTATCTTACCAAAGCGGCGCTACCAATGTCACCGGCGCCGCGCCGCCCGCGAGCTGCCACCTCGCAGGCGGCGCGCTGGCAGCTAGTGGTTCGATTGAGTTGAGGCGGTGCCAGGTCGCTGCTGCGATGGAGCGGTGCTGATAAAGTGAGCGATGAGCTTTACACGCTTCTCCGTGACCTAAGTAGTCAATTATAAAGCTCATCGCTCACTTTGTCAGCACCGCTCCATCGCAGCAGCGACCCGGCACCGCCTCAGCTTAATCCAAGCTTTAGTGGCAGCTCGCGGGCGGCGCGGCGCCAGTGAAAGGTAGCGCGGCTATGGCAAGATACCGCTTGCTGGCGTCATGCAGCAAGGGAGCGGACCGCTTGCTGGAAGCGAGTGGTCAGCAAGACTAGTGCCTTGTAGCGGCAAGCGCCCTTGCCGCGAGGCGTCTACTATTTCATCTAGTCATTGTAAAATGCTTGCATGGCAAGGTAGATGCCGAGGCGTTGCTGCGATGGAGCAGTGCTGATATAGTGAGCGATGACCCTTAAGGTCAACCCACAAAAGCATAGATCCCTTTTATATATTCCGCAATAAGCTGTATTTGCGATTATTATGAACACGAAGTAGTAATTTAAAACAATGAATATGACAAAAGTTATGACGATATAACGCTAACTAGTGCTAACTGTGTGACTTAAACCCGCACTTATTATACGCTTCTCTGTGACCTAAGTAGTCAATTATAAAGCTCATCGCTCATTTAGTCAGCACCGCTCCATCGCAGCAGCGACCTGCGACGGTGTGTTGAGTTTGTGAAGATAGGGCTTGTAGAGTAAGGGCATGTAGAGTTATAAGCTTGGCTCTACATGAGATCTGATAACTTTTTGACAGTGCGAGCCATATGCCTTGGCAACATTTTACATAAAAAATGTTTGATGGGATAAAAATATAGTACACGATACTAAGTGACTCAAGTTCATAATCGCACGGAATAATAGACTTATGTCACACGTATCGTTTATGTGATTTCGTATGTACCATACAATTAAGTATAGAATAATCCGTTTTCCAATAATTAGTTCACACTTCCTTAGTTAACACTTCCTTGAACATCAGTCAAAGCATCGGGATCCTTGGCGTCGACATTTCTAGCGACGTTTTGTTCCGAAGTCACTTGGAAGACAAGGTTAAGCTGGCATCCAAAAAGCTTGGAGTGCTCAACAGAGCGAGGCAGTACTTCACATCGGGGCAAAGGCTGCAACTTTATAAGTCGCAAGTCCGGCCTCATATGGAGTACTGTTGTCATCTGTGGGCGGGGGCACCTGGATACCAGCTTGGGCCTTTAGACTCGGTTCAGCGACGTGCCGCTAGAATTGTCGACGATCCCGAGCTCACAAACGGTTTAGAGCCCCTCAGTCTGAGGAGAGACTTTGCCTCTTTATGTGTGTTCTACCGCTTGTACAACGGGGAGTGTTCCAAGGAATTGTTCGACTTGATGCCCACGGCCACCTTCTACCATCGCAACTCTCGCCATCGACGGGGAATCCATCCTCACACATTGAAACCAGAATTGTTTCGAACTGTGCGGGCTCAAAGGAGTTTTCTTCCGCGGACGCTCAGATTGTGGAATGAGCTCCCCGCCGTGGTTTTCCCAAAGGAGTACAGCATGGGGTTCTTCAAGAAGGGTGTGAAGAGGTTTCTTCAGGGTCGGCAACGCGCGAGTGATACCCCTGGTGTTGCAAGCGTCCATAGGCTACGGTAACCGCTTACCATCAGGCGGGCCGTATGCTTGTTTGCCACCTTAGTGGTATAAAAAAAAAAAAAAAAAAAAAAAAATTAGTTCAATAAACAAAATAAGGAACCACCAAACAAAGTTCCTCAAGTAGAACTGAATGAAAAACTCAAGTCTTCTCAGAAAGGAAAGAAATAAGTGTGTATTCAATTGCGTACTTCCCTCGGCTAAGTTTCGGTAGAGGGAACAAAAGCACAGATTGTGTACTGTACACAAACTGAACCGAACTGCATTTATTGATGCGGAAAATTGAGCTAGTGCCAATTTTATTTTTCAATTCCAATCCTATGGTGGAACTCCCGCATATTAAGCTGTGCACACATTTCAGTAAAGAGCTGGCTGAGAATTACGAAGACTTATGTTCTTTAGATTTATTTGTTTTATTGCAGTATGGTTCAGCAACTTGAGAGCCTATAGCTAAATGAAAATCGTCAAAAGATTAGTAACATTATAATTTTTTATGACGCTTTCTAAGTTGGACCCGGAAAAGTTTGTATTCATTAGTACATTAAACCCATAAAAATTGTGTTACTGTTCTCTAAAAAATATTCCTGTATAATTGACATAACTATTAATACTCGTTCGCTCCGCACATTGTAAACTCAGCTTTATAAGTATATGACAATGAATGCCCATTATTGTTCGATACCAATATTATTGTGGTATTTATCATACCCGATAGGAAAGTTTCATTGTCGTGTGTAAAGTGGGTGTTGATACCATTTATTTGTGGGTTTTCTGAGTGAAAATGTATACCTTAATGAAGAGCCTCTTTGTATCTCGCTAATAGGTTCTTTAAGGCTTTTTGAGGGTCATAGCGTTTATATTTTGTATTAATTTTCAGAATTATATTCGGTAAATGTACCTAATACACTCAATTGTTGTGAGCGAGATCAGAATGTAAATAATATTTAATGAATCTAATCTTACAAATCAAAGCTAATTCGAAACGTCGAGGTTAGTCAAAATTAAATTTTGATAATAATCTATGCGCGAACAGACCCGATACATTAATATTACCTACAATGAATCTAAGCTTGTTTTAGAATGAGTAATTGCCGAGTTTATTGCCGGCTCTTCTCAGCAAATGCAATCATCCAAACCGGTATTAGCCTCAGAAAATTCGTAGGTGCTTGCGAAGAATTATTTGAAAAAATAATTGTGAATTGAAGTCCTACCTAAGTTAAAAGGCCTATACAGACAGTATTTTATGTAAATGTATGCTTACACGTTTCGCATAAAGTCAACCAACAATTCAATATCATGGAGTAACTAAATTATTTCCTTGTGCCCGCCCTCTGCCATCTGTCTATGATCAGCTAAGAATAGCCAAGTGTCGCGAGTCACCAACACTAGGGTAATCAATCATAAGCTGGGCGACAACTGAGTGGCTGTTTTTGCCCTTTCCGAGTCCCAAGCAGACGATGCTTAAGCAAATAGCTAGACAAATGATGGACATGACAAATTGTCTGATGTGCCAAAATGTTGTGGTGGTAACCCTGATTGTACTTTTATTTTGGTTGATAATTGAGTAAGGGTTAATAAAAATAACTTTATGTTGTTGATGTCAATACAATCCCACCAAAAACATTTTTATAAAATGTTGCCAAGACATATGGCTCGCACTGTCAAAAAGTTATCAGATCTCATGTAGAGCCAAGCTTATAACTCTACAAGCCCTAACTTCACAAACTCTACACCTTAGTCAAAATATGTGGCTTGGCACTACTACTGCCCTTGCGCTTCGTTTGGCTGTAGTGGCAGGGGCACTCCCGTGCCTCCAAATATTATATAATTAGAGGCAATATTATTATTAAGATTAAATATTTTATTATTTGGTTTGATTTACTATATGTAACCTGTGTTTCTGGGTTAAAAAAAAGTGATAATGTAGCTTCCTATTAGGAAAAATAATTCTGAATCGGATCTAGTTTCGGAGATTACCCCCTAAAACAAACAAATTTTACCTCTTTATAACTTAGTATAGATAACTTCTATATTCATCCATACTTCATATTAAATATAAATTTCAAATATAATTTGAGTGTATATGTTACCGGCCAAACCCGATTTTAGGCTAAACTAGTTTGGCCTAGGCCAAACTAGTTTTTCCGATACACGATAGGATAAACTGGTATAGACTAGGCCAAACTGGTACATCCTAAGCCCGGTAGGAGAATCTAGTTTAGCCTGGGCTGAACTAGTTTATCCTACCAGATTTCAGGATAAATTGGTATCACCTATTCTATACGTGTAGGGAAAATAGGTACCAAAAGAAAACTTGTAACTGAAATAATTATTTCTAGTATTAAAAGAAAAGAATAATCATGATACATTTAATTGAAATTTAAGTAGGTGGGTAAGAGAAAGAATACCTGCAAAATAATTTCTGTTTGGTGCCAACTTGGTAAAAGCCCTCATTATTTATCAGAAGAATAACTCCGATTATGTTTCTGAGATTACTTCTTCCTTTGTCTACTTCTGGAATCGGTATTCTCGCTCAATCATTGTCGACTACGAGTTCAGACTAGGCCATACCAATTTATCCTAAAGTGTGGTAGGATAAACTAGTTCAGCCTAGGCTAAACTAGATTCTCCTACCGGGCTCAGGATGTATCAGTTTGGCCTAGCCTATACCGGTTTATCCTATCGCGTATAGGAAGAACTAGTTCGGTCTAGGCCAAACTAGTTTAGCCTAAAATCGGGTTTGGCCGGTAACATATACATAAACTAAAGTTTACTAAAAAACACTATCAAATTACAATAACCATTAAATAAATAACAAAAGAATGAATAAATGTGTAACATGTTAACGCATAGTAATTTATATGACATGCAGTTATATAAAATAAATTTTAGCGTGTGCGAGCACCCGGGGTCTCGCATAAATGAATAATGCATACGTTTGCCTTTTCATAGTATTCAAATGGGATGAAGTTGTTATTTTCGGTTGGAATCTTGCCCTGAAGCTGGACATTTCATATATTACAGCATGCATTATCTATGACTTGCGTAGTGCGTACACAGGAAATTCATATATTACCCACTCACAAAATACAACTCACTGATTAATCACGAATTCTCAAGAAATATAAACTCTACATATTTTTTTTTTTTTTATACGACTAAGTCGGTAAACAAGCATACGGCCCGCCTCATGGTAAGCGGTACATAATCTTGAAAGGCGGGTAGGTTTCATAAACTGTGTAAGCATCCTTCGCTAAGAAAGGATTTTTCGCTTAGGGGGTAAAATAGTAAAGGGGTAAATAAACCATGGGGCGGAAATTTCGGACACTGACTGGATGACTGACAATGCTCAGTCTAAATCATTGGTCCTAGAGATTTAAAATATGGAGGAAATCTTTTGTCTGCATTTAGAAAGGATTTCCCTAAAAGTAACCCCCCTCAGGAGGTTATCCAGGGTAACGTGGGGCAGAAAGCTAGTAGCTACCAGCGGGTATTGAATATATTTTACTAAAAATGATAGGGGGTCGGTCATATACAGGGTGTTGTTTTGGTCGGCGACAAGCGACCCAGGAGCGGTAGTACAAAATATATATTCCCCAAAAATGGACTTAATTCCATTAAATACTGTAAATATTTTGAGAAATACCTTATTCAATTTGAAATAAAATTACTGCAAAGTATGGTTACTAGACACGTGCACAGACTAGAGCTAGGCGCAAGCCGCCATCGCCCCACCCCTTTACTCCCTCGTACTCCCGTTGAGTATTATGTCTACACTTTAGCTTATTACATAATTTTCAAAATTTTATTTTTTTTATTTTTATTTTAAAAAAAAGTACTTTTTTTAGCACCAGTATCATTTGTATTATCGACCCTGAGTCGGTCGTCGCTGACCAAAACAACGACCTGTATGAAGAATAACAGAATGCAGCGACAATTTTTCTCTGCATTCTGTTTGTTTGAACACGCTAATCACCGAAACTACTGCACGGATTTATATAGAGTTTTCACAAGTAAATTAAGCTTAGCTGGAGCTACATAAAACTAGTTTATTGAAATCGGCTGACGATGATGGGAAAAAATAACCTGGAAATTAAATCTCTGCGCGATCAAAGCCTCGAGGAAAACTGCTATACTATTAGCAACTTTTAAACTACCTCTTTTAGCTATAAATCCTTATTTTCATATTAAAAGCTAAAGTGCTCAGCATACAATATTCCGATAAAGCTATTTCTCATTTCCTTTGACCTCGAACGCTTCAGGTTTTTTACTCAAACAAGGTACAGGTCACTCAGTCTTTGACGGATAGTCCCAGATATTTTAAAGACATAGTATAAAATATGTGACAATGTAACCACCGGGTTGGAACTAGTAGCGTGATAAACTGAAATCATTTCGGACCGCTGAACTGGAATCAGCGATAGTGCTTAAAAACGTGGCCCGCTTCATAAAAATATATAGTTCCGAATTCGTTTCATTACGCATCGGCACTTGAAATGCTCGATAATGCGATGTAAATGGGCGTAAAAAGGTAAATTCACGAATACTGCCTTTAAAAAGACATTTCATTGAACTGCATAATTTTCAGTTCGTCGAATAGCAATATAATTTAAAGTGTGTTTATAATAAATACGAGCTGTATATTTTTATACTATTTTATGATAGAAGAGGGATAAGCAAGCAGAAAGTCCTGATGGTAAGTGGATGTCGTTACCCATGGACATTAGGAGTATCAGAGTATTGCCAGTGTGTTTTCAACCTTTAGAAACCTACTTGCACAATTGCAACTGCCGTAACACATCAGTAGTGCTTGCCTAAAGATTTTCAACGAAAACTACATCGTCTCTCCCTACCTATTTTACAAGCATTTAAAAAATTCAATACTTTTAGAACATAATCTTCCACTTAAATGTTAACAAGTCATACCACAAAGAGCTATCACGCAATAAATAACACAAGATAACGAGGCTCTAACATTAACCGTGTAGACTCTTTGTTTATCTAATTTAGAATGTTAGTGCCGTAAGTTGGCAACAACTCCTGGATAACTTGGCAGAATCGGGCTGACCATTCAAACTAATGAACTGCTTGTGATAACCTCGTCTTATGCAGTGGGGTCTTGCAACTGAATAATATTATCGGGCTATTGTGTTCGACGGAGAGAGGAGATAAATTTTAATAAGAAAGCTAAGAAGCTATGCTACAATCGGTCACAGTCCCACTCGGTTACCATGGTTATAGGTAGGTTCTGTTTGATTTTATTATAAGTGGATGCTGTGAAATTGTAAAATATGAGCCATTCAATTCGATAATAGTATTATCATTGGATCCAACATTGGATATGTGTGGTCGCCAACCAAAGTCGGTATCGGCTTACCACGTACGGCGAGATTGAAAGCTAAATAAACAAAATTGGAGTTAGCCGATAACTTACAGGTGCTTAGTGTAGTTAAGCCTCTTTGAAATCAGTGCCAACCATATTAAAGCCAACCGCACCTGCAAAACTGTGATCGATAAATTGTTGGTGAAAATAATAATGAAGTCGGCTTAGCTAATCGGCGGCAAAGCTAATGATCGTACAGCGTTGTTGATAATGCTCTAATAATGAGACTGAAACAAGCTTATTGGTACAGTAGAGGCAGCAAATTCATAACAGGGCATGCGATACTATATCTATAAAAATAAATTGATCGACTAAAATAAATGCGCAATGCAAACTGGATGAATTAACTCATTAAATTCACATTATAATGATTTAGAAAACTTCCTCAAGGCTTCCGCTGCTGACAATCATCGGCTATCTTCTATATTATTATAACCTATTTGTTGTAAATGTACAATTTTCTGTTATTATTGCTAGCAAAATTAACATTTATAAAATATAATTTTTGAAATGGTATTCCTTCTGAAGCCCTTAAACACTAATAAGAAGTTCAAACAGAGTATCAAGCTCCGCTAAGAAAACTCTGAAACGCAACACTATATAATAAAGACTGCACTTTGTGTTTAGGCCAAAATACCTATAATAATATTTATAGTAGAAACCTACTCATATTGAGTATCAATGACGAGCCTCTGCTTCCCGATTCCTCTCCTTTTCCCACATCATATGTGTGAGCGAGAAAAGAACTTCGGGAATCTTCTACATACTTCGGTGACGTATCGCTGAACGCGTGTGTGTGAGTAAACGTAACGCGCGCGTCTCGCAATCCCGCAAGATTCAGTACGAAATACGCTACAGATCGAAACGCATGTGAACTTTGTGATTTGTGATAGTGCGCATAATCATTGGATTGCCATAGGAGTTCCTGGTGGGTCCTTACCTTTATCCTGGGAGGCTCCTCGTTTTCCATATTGATATTTTAACGCAAAAACCCACCATTTTTTCTGGTACGCCTTCGAGCGGATTCATTTTGAGTCAGCCATTACAGTAATTTGGTTTCATATCAAATCACGTATAATTTCCCGCTTTCTATAGGTTTTATGCGTCTAAATAGGTATATGCCTCATAATACGCAGGTCTTATACCTCATAAATAGGTTTTAGACTATATAAATACGATATTTCGTACTCCCGCCATTTTTACCACGCCAATCGTGATAAAAAGTAGTTAGGTAGTCAAAACCGCCGCCGTTCCTCCATATTTTTAGGACTTAGATTTTATAGGTACCGATTCGTATCTTATTATACGAAATCATATGGTGTACTAGTAGCCGCAATACGTACTTACTATTTGTACTATTACTACGCATATAATTGCATTCTATGAGCCTTGTCTGTCGACTTGAAATAAACTTTCATACCTATATAGGTAGGTGCCTAAACTGTTGGATATACCTACCTACTTACCTACGTCATTTTACTTTAATTAGATAATTTTGCAATTTATTATTATATGATTCTTCTAAGAATGTTTCCACATCCGCGAGTGCAGACCTTCGTTCCTCAGAGACATTCATGGCGGACACTGAAATTATTAGTACAATTCGTCATGAATTTAGTGCCAATTTAGATACAATTAACGCGTTAAATATGCAACTTGATCCAGAATATAAGATTGATTATAAAAAAATGATTTCCTTTGATACAGTGTACACCCGAATAGAAAGGGTTCGTTCTCTTATCGTCAATAAGACAAATACTACGTCGAATGTGTGCGCAGAATACTATTCCGTCCCAATATAAAGGTCGTATCAAACTACCACCAATTCAAATTCCGTCATTTGATGGAAAAATAGAAAATTGGCCCGTCTTCTTTGAATCTTTTAAATCTAATATACATTCAAATCCTGATCTTTCGAATTCTCAAAGAGTACAATATCTTGTAGGTAAATTAACAGGAAATGCTTTAAAAATCACGGCAGGTATTATACCGTCCGGTGATAATTATAATTCTATTTGGGACAGCTTAGTTAAAAAATATCAAGATAAAAGAGCATTAGGCTCACACTACATGTCTAATTTATTCAATATTAAACCCGCATTAAATAATTCCGCGTCTTTAAATACGTTCATTGAAACTTTCCACGCTTCTGTATCTGCTTTGGAACAGTTAGGTATTGAAGATATGAAAGATTTTATCTTACTTTCTTTAGCTTTAAAGAAGTTAGATCCCGCAACCGCTAATTCCTTTGAAATGTTTATGAGGAATAAAGAAATTCCTTCTTATAAGGATTTTGTTGATTTTATTAAATCGCAAGTAAAAATATTAGACCGCACTTCTACGCCAATTGCTGGCTCCGCGCGAACCGCCCCAGTCGGTAGCAACCTTAATAATCCGCCCGCTTCTCGGTCTCAACCGCGTAATTCACATACAGTCCACCATGCTTTCCTTGCACGCGATAATAATAATAAAAGCACTTGCTTATTTTGTAATAAATCTGATCACTATCAGATTTTTAATTGTTCATCTTTTAAAGCACTTAATACTAAAGATCGTTTAGATTTTGTTAAATCTAAAAAAGGCTGTGTAAACTGCCTCAGCCTTACGCATACTGCTTCTCAGTGTAAGTCGTCGTATAGTTGTAAAACTTGTAATAAACACCATCATTCTCTTTTGCATTTGGATAGTAATTCACAATCGCAACAAATAGTTTCCGACTCGCGTCCCTCTCACTCGGCGCGTCTTGATAAGTGCGATAACCGCATCGCGCCGTCTCCACACGCGCAGGACGCGCAGCTTTGCGCGCAGACGTCCGCCGCCGCCAGCGCCGCGCCGCGACCGCTCCCTTGCGCAGCCTCGCCCGCGCATCCGACCGCGTCTCCTTTTAATGGTGGCTTCTCACGGCGCGTGGTAGGCCGAGCCGCGCCGCGCCGCGCCGATTTCTACGAGCAAGGACGCGCCACGCGCGAGCCCGAGTCACCCCTTCACACGGGCGCGGCGCGGCGCGGCGCTCGTTTGATTGGAATTTGCCGCATATCGAGACACGCAACGCACAATGTCGCACGTCCAGCCATGGAGAAATTTAAAACGACAATTAAGAGCAGTCAATCCGCCCATACTTTTCATACAAAAGCTTTGTACTGATGATGGCGTTGTTAAACATTTTTCGTTAGATGTTTTAAACAAATTGGTATCTTGTGCACTATATCTAGCCGTGTATCTAGGCAAAAATAAAAAAAAGTGTGAAAGAAATTCAGTAAAAGCCTCCGAAAAACAGCGTTTTTGCCTGAACTTTGGCCATATCTAATGTACTTATAAATTGAAAAAGTAACGAAATATCTAGATACAGTATTACCCAACTGATATGGCGCGTCGTGAATCTTCGTTCGCACAGAAAAGACAGTATGGCCCCGAAGATTAACGAAAGAATGCTTAAAACTTACAATCAACCTTAGAACACTACTATAAGGTTCATAATACACTGCAGCTGTTAGTTCCGTCTCACTCGCAAGTCACGCCCTTCCGCACGGCGCGCGCTAACATGGCGGCAGCTGCCGACCAATAGTGGTTTCCCGCGCTTTGAAAATGTACAAAAAGTATCTTCTGCGCAGGTAAGCCATATTTGTTGGGTACTACTGTACCAGGCTTGCAAATATATTGGAGATTCTAAATAACTAACTTTTTTTCACAAACTTGTAAGATTGTTTCACAAGAAGTATACTCCTGGAACAAATTTTATGATATGCGAAATCATGAATGACGACCTAGCGAAGCGGCCGCGAGTGATAAGCGGAATTTACCGACTGATAACCGACGGCTCTGATGCTGTCTCTCTTTTTTCGCAGTCAAACATGTTGGATGAAAGTACAAGCTTTTAGGCTATGCTTGCGTTGGCCCCCTTAAATGACAATTTCTATTTTTACCCGACTGAACCGGGAGGAGGGTTATGTTTTTCGAGTGTATGTATGTCTTTCTTTGGCACGCTCTGCAGCCTAAACGGCTTGATGGAGTCAAACATGAGGTGTCGTTAGATTCGTCTTAACTATGGGAGTAACATAGGTTATATTATTTTTATATGGCGTCTTCGAATAAAAACAGAGGAGGGGAATTAAAACAAAAATGTCGTTATTACAAAAATATGGGTATCAAATGAAAGCTTGTAAACAGCCCATTCCATACATATACAGGTCTTTTATTTCAAATTGAATAAGGTATTTCTCAACATATTTACAGTATTTAATGGAATTAAGTCCAAAACAACACCCTGTATATACAGGGTGTCGTACTCCCGTTGAGTATTATGAGTACTTTAGCTTATTACATGATTTTCAAAATTTTTATTATTTTATTTTTATTATAAAAAAAAAGTATTTTTTTATATTTTTTTTAGCACCAATATCTATTGTATTATCGACCCTGAGTCGCTCGTCGCTGACCAAAACAACGACCTGTATGTATATTATAATACCATATTTTCAAAATTGCTGTTACTATAATTAATTACTTTAATATAATACTATATTTTCAAATTGCAAGCTGTTATACTCTATTCAGTTATTTTTTGTTTTACGCAGTCGGGTTTTTTTTGTCCTTAACTAAACTATTCTGATCCAGGCATCGTGCTGGTCATTCTTATTTTTAACCGACTTCAAGAAAAGGAGGAGGTTCTCAATTCGGATGTTTATATTTTTTTTTTTTTTTTTATGTATGTTCGGGCATAACTCCGTCATATACAGGTCGTTGTTTTGGTCAGCGACGAGCGACTCAGGGTCGATAATACAAATGATACTAGTGCTACAAAAAAATATAAAAAAAATACTTTATTTTTTTTTAATAATAAAAATAAAATTTTTTTTTTTTTGAAAATCATGTTATAAGCTAAAGTGTAGACATAATACTCAACGGGAGTACGAGGGAGTAAAGGGATGGGGCGATGGCGACTTGCGCCTAGCTCTAGTCTGTGCACGTGCCTAGTAACCATACTTTGCAGTTATTTTATTTCAAATTGAATAAGGTATTTCTCAACATATTTACAGTATTTAATGGAATTAAGTCCATTTTTGGGGAACATATATTTTGTACTACCGCTCCTGGGTCGCTTGTCGCCGACCAAAACAACACCCTGTATAGACGGATTTGCAAAATTCTTTTTTTGTTCGAAAGGGGTATATTCCGGAATGGTCCCATATAAATTTCATATAGATCTGATGATGAGTTTGGAGATATACAACGGAACACTTAAAAAAATTACAGTAAATCAGCCGCGATTGCTGCTATCGCATAAATATGCATTGTTTACGCAATCACACAACAAAACATCAGGCCTGTACACTCGAAAGGGTTACGCAGATGTATTCAGTATATAATGAAACTAAAAATTCAAAAATAATTAACTTTTTAACAAAAAAAATAAACCGCCTTCAAAGTACACTAAAAAGTATAAAATAACTCTTATCTGACACTGTTTTGAAGTCAGCGAAATATTTTCTATAGAACACGTCATGCGATTTCGCTCTTTAATTATTGTGCTCCGCATTTTTCGAGTTCAACAAAGATGGTTCGTTCTCGTAATAATGTAAAAATTCGGCAATCGTGTCATTCGACCACTCCATATTTAAGCTAGCAGAGTACCTCACGTTCGAACGCTTCGAGATGAAATGAACGCGTTCAAACAACTCCGCACAAAACCGAGCCACCCACGCGCGCGCCCGCGCCCAGGGCTGCATTCAGACCCTCAAAATATTATTGTACTTAAATGGAAAATAAAATTATACTAGGTACTTGTCGAAAATAATACTGCATTTTGCTTATCGTCCATTTTGTTATTTAACTGAAATAAAAATGTATTTGTAAGGACATTTTAGTTTTATTGTTATTGTAGGTACAAATTGACCAAATTTAGGCAAGTAGATGTTTATCTCAGCCAATCCGTCAATCGAAACTTCGTCTTTGGAATTGACACGACATAGCATGTCGTCAGATGGAATACATTCAATACAAATTAAATTTACTTTCTTTCACAGCATCGCATGAAAGAATCAGGAGTAAATAGGCCGATTTACTACAACTAAAACAACTATTACAACTTTATTTCATAATTAAAGTAATATTTTTAATTTATTTCAACAAATAACAGAATTAATCGACCTGAAGGTAAAATTATGGTATTTTCTCGTAGGTAGTAAGTATCCTGGCATTACGATACTACATAAGTACTATATTTATATTTATTATACTACGAAATCCAACCCTGCCCGCGCCGCGCCTTTGAAGTTACCGACATTTAGCGGATCGGACGCGCCAGCCCAAGTCGCGCCGAGCATTGCCTTCACACGGCGCGAGGCGCGGCGCGGCGCGGCGCGGCTCGTCCCACCACGCGCCGTGTGAAGCGACCAAATTGGACGCGCCAGGCCGAGTCGCGCCGAGCATTGGACGCGCATGCCCAAGTCGCGCCGAGCCGTTGCCTTCACACGGCGCGGGGCGCGGCGCGGCGCGGCGCGGCTCGGGCTACAACGCGCCGTGAGAAGGCACCATAACGCTACGGACGCTCCGCAACCGGTGTCGCTATGCACCCGAGCGCGAGTTTATAAGAATAATGATAACAAACGCGATTCTTTTAGTAAATTGAATCCTTCCCATACTACTGTACTTTTATCAACCGCTCAAGTTTATGCGTCTAATAAGGACAATAAATATATTTCAGTTAGATGTTTAATAGATAACGCGTCTCAAAACAACATAATTACAACTGCCTGTTGTAAACAACTAAATTTAAATATAATACCGCTTAGCAATTCTTTTATAAATGGTGTAGGATCCACTTCGCGTCCTATTCACGGCTACGTTCAACTTAAAATAACCGCGAAAAATAAAAAATATTTTTATAATATTACCGCTCTTGTCGTTGATTGCATTACTGACAGGTTACCGACTGAATATGTTGAGACTTCTATAGTGCAACATTTAGGTAACTTACCGCTCGCTGACCCTCTGTGGCACATCCCCGGAGAGGTCGAAGTAGTTCTCGGGGCACAATTGTTCCCATTTTTATTATTAGGTCAAAAAATTATTGCACCTCCCGCTCCTTCTGCCCTTGAAACCGTGTTCGGTTATATTCTTATGGGCGACGTTCCCGCTAACTCTAATATTAATAAAAATGCATCCACTTATTTTAATACCGCGACTTTTTTCATTTCTGGTCCCAATGACCTTACTATTTCTTTAGATGATTCCCTACTTAAGTTTTGGGAGCTCGAAGAAATTCCCGCGCAAAAATTTATGAGCTCGGCCGAAAAGGAGTGTGAACAGCTGTTCTCTCGTAACTTCTCACGGGACTCCGCAGGCAGATATTGCACCGCGTTACCTTTTCGTGAGGATCCTGACGTGTTAGGTGATTCCCGTTCCGTTGCTCACCGCCGTTTACTTGCTTTGGAGCGTACCAAGCTACGCGATCCACAGCTACGCGCTAGTTATAATGAAGTTATACAGGAGTACTTAGATAAAAAATACTTATCTGAAATATTGCCTTCCGATTCTGACGACCATGATAAAGGGTACTTCATACCACACCATCCCGTCGTACGGCGGGACAAAGAAGCAACAAAAGTTCGTATAGTATTCGATGCTAGTGCTAAATGTCACAATGATATTTTACATACGGGACCCAATTTACAATCTGACTTGTTTATTGTATTACTGAACTTCCGCTTATTTCCCATTGCTATTACAGCAGATATAAAACAAATGTACCTACAAATTGCTGTTATTGATGAGCATAGAAAATATCAAAAAATATTATTCCGCTTTGATCCCAATGATCCGATCCGCGTATTTCAATTTAACCGAGTTGCATTCGGTCTTAAGTCAAGTCCGTTTTTAGCCATGCGTACTGTGCGCCAGTTATGCTCGGATGAGAAAAACCTATTCCCTCGCGCTGCTGAAGTAGCTTCGCGTGAAATATTACGTATAATAGTATACATACTTAGATTTTCTCGCATAATTTCTCGTGATCAAGGTCACAGCCGCATCACAGCTTCTGAGCTAAATAAAGCTGAAGTATATTTAATACGCTCTGTACAACAAGTTCATTTTCAAAATTTATTTAATAATATTCAAAAAGTTAAATTATCTTCCCCTCTTAAAAAACTTGACCTCTTTATAGATCAAGATAAAATTATTAGAATTGGAGGTAGACTTTCAAATGCAAATCTTCCGTATGAAGCTCAGCATCCCGCTCTTTTACCTAAACATGACCACGTTACTCATCTTATTATAGACTATTTTCACCGTGCTCATTGCCATACTGGTGCCAATCTTCTGAGCTCACTGTTGCGCCAGAAATATTGGATACTGTCCGCTAGAAGTGTCATTAGACACAGAGTACATTCATGTAACTTTTGTTTTAAAAATTCCCCTTCATTTCTCAGCCCAAAAATGGCTGATTTACCCTCTTGCCGCGTTCAGGAGACCAAAGCGTTTGTGCATACGGGTGTTGACTATGCTGGACCCATTAAAGTAACATTATGTAGACGCAGAGGTCAAAAGAGCCAAAAGGCATATATTTGTTTGTTTATATGCTTAGTAACCAAAGCTGTACACATCGAATTGGCAACTGATGTGTCATCAGATACTTTTATTTCCGCTTTTAAGCGATTCATTTCCCGTCGAGGACCTGTTTCTTTTCTTTACTCCGATAACGGAACTAACTTTGTCGGAGCTAAAGCTCAATTACAAGAACTACTTACCGATCAGTACCGCATTGAATGGAAAATGATTCCACCCCGCGCCCCACATTTCGGAGGATTGTGGGAATCTAATATAAAATCGATTAAAACTCATTTATACCGTGTTATCGGTTCGCAGCTCCTCACATATGAAGAGCTCCTCACTGTTCTTACCCAAATTGAAACAGTCTTAAATTCTAGACCGCTTTGCATTTTATCTGAGGATCCCTACCCGGAGCCTCTTACTCCCGCTCACTTTATAATGGCTTCACCATTGACTTCATTGCCGCTTCAGAATGTGTCCGAGGAAACCATATCTTTACGTTGTCGGAAACAATTATTAGATCAGATGGTGTGTAGCTATTGGAAAAGATGGCGTATAGAATATTTACATAATCTTCAAGTTAGACAGAAATGGCTCATTGATAAAAATAACATTAAGATTGGTACTGTGGTTCTTATACATCAAGATGATATTCCCCCTTTACGTTGGCCGTTGGGCATAATATCACAAGTTTATCCTGGCAAGGATGGAAATATCCGCGTCGCTTTAGTAAAAACTTCAAATGGATCATTCAAAAGACCCATTGTCAAGTTATGTCCATTACCCTCACAATAAAAATTAATCATACCGCATCTTATATTCAGTACTTTAGTAATTATTATAATCTGTAATTAGTTCTTATAATTAATTATTTTTTCTTTCTTTTGAGAACACTACGTATTCTCAAGGCGGCGGAGGATGTTTAGGCCAAAATACCTATAATAATATTTATAGTAGAAACCTACTCATATTGAGTATCAATGACGAGCCTCTGCTTCCCGATTCCTCTCCTTTTCCCACATCATATGTGTGAGCGAGAAAAGAACTTCGGGAATCTTCTACATACTTCGATGACGTATCGCTGAACGCGTGTGTGTGAGTAAACGTAACGCGCGCGTCTCGCAATCCCGCAAGATTCAGTACGAAATACGCTACAGATCGAAACGCATGTGAACTTTGTGATTTGTGATAGTGCGCATAATCATTGGATTGCCATAGGAGTTCCTGGTGGGTCCTTACCTTTATCCTGGGAGGCTCCTCGTTTTCCATATTGATATTTTAACGCAAAAACCCACCACTTTGCGTAGAACGAAATTGCACAAACACTTTACAGTGACATAAATATACACTACCAGCGTATAACTTACAAACATACTAACGTAGTGCAAGAACACTCCTGTAAACTAGCGCCTAGGTCAGTGGTTCACTCAAACGCGGAGTGTGCGTATTTCTTTCACAAGATTCTCTTTTCATAATAATCCATGCGTTAACAGTGAGGGGAAATATAAAAATGAAATGTGTACCCGGTCTCTGTACTAAATCCTGTAGAGAAACGTAGGTCATTATTTTGTGACGAGAGTTTTAAAATGATAATAATACATATCCTGGGACAATCTTCACTCACGGTTATCTGATAAAGCAGAGTTTGACCAGATAATTGATTTAACTAACCAAATAAAATGATCACAAAATGGTCTTTCTACATTTTTGCTTTTTATATTTGTTTTTGTTCTTACTTTTTGTCCGTGTTTCCAGGATTTAAAGAAGTTTATCTCGCTTTCCAGGCCATAGGCTATCTGCGTGCCCATTTTTCTCTCCGTGATCCACGACAATTGGCCTGTACAATAAATATCAACTTAACCAACATCTCATTTCTAATTCATAAGCCCTGATATTTCTTGATAGATTTTCTTGAGGTTTTTTGCTTTTATATTATAGATTTTGACAGCGTCATGGCAACTTAGTTTCAGGTTAGCACCCTGCGAGTTTGTATTGACCTCATGCTCATTATTAGAATCAATAACGGATTTATTGGTTCTGCATCACCAATTGTAACTGTATCAATCTCATTATGGATGGATTTAATCCGATTTCTCAAATATTAAAGAACATAAGATTGTTCTAGTTGAAAAGCATATTCATACAACAACTGAAATCTGAATACACGTTATGACATGGGTCATTCCCACTTCAATTTGAATGTTTGGCGAGTGGCCAGCTTTGTAGCGCTCAATAACCGGTTAAACGGTCTACCGTGGCTCTACGCTCAAATGCTTTAGTGGTTGTAACTAACATACGTTATGGAACATCTTTGTTAAGGATGTCAGCTTCGATATAAAATAGACGTTTTATTTACCTTGTTAAAGTTGATTGTCGAATAGAGTTCGTATGTATTTGCTAATTACCTATAAATCGTGAGGAAACCATAGCACGGTGGTAGGGTACTTTGTAGTACCCGCCTGGCTGGCTACCACCCTCAAGTTGAAAATCTGTCGCCAAGCACCTTTCGGTGTGTTCCGATAGCTGCACATGAGAGCCAGTTCCTTCTAGGCTTTGTGTGCTTACTGCCTTCGGCCGCATCATCACTTACCATGGTGAGATTGCAGTCAAACACAGGCCTATAAACAGTAAAAAAAAAAACCCGGTCATAACCAGGCCAATCTTGATTTTATTTCAGGTTCATGTATGAGTACAATTGCCATATTATTTATTAGCTTCAGATGGCTTTACCAAAAATGTTGCAGGTTCTTTTATACTTATCATAAATTATCTTCAAATATGTGTCTTAATTTGTTTCTAACGTTCTATATTAGTTAATTTTTAAAAAAGTGTTATTTTCTACAAAAAAAATAAGATCTCCTAAATTCAGTAGTAGATAACTACGAAGAATAAAATAGGTAGGTTTTTCTATTCGTTCCTTATAGGTAGACTTAGATTTTCAATTTTCACATTCTTCCAAATGTGTTCTGAAAATAATTATTCAAAAAATACTAACCCCCTTGGCCCTAACTCATAATCGGTTTTTAACTAAATCAGTGTAATAGTGAGCCCCGTCTCACTCTTTCGATCACCAAATGTCACGTGTCAGATAAAGACTTCGGAATTTTAGCTAATCAACGTTTGATAACTTTATTATTCTCTCACACAACAAATTAAAAATAACTGCTCAATATTAGACTCAATTGATAATATTATTCCCAATTTTCCCAAAATTCAAAAAAAATATAATCAGGCAAACACTATCAGGAAAATCGAAACTAAAGCGAACGATGGCGATTTCAAGGGGGCAGCACATCTGCTATTTTCGAGTGATGTTGTCGCTTCAGACACACCTGAAACCCTGTCTGCTTTAGAATCAAAACATCCTTCTCCGCTTTCAAATATAAACCTCCCGGATCCCCCATCTTTAGACCAAAATTGTCTAAATTGTAACGCCCAAGATCTTTTGAGTGTCATTATGTCATTTAAACCTGGTTCTGCTGGCGGCCTCGACGGTTTTACACCACAGCATTACAAAGATCTTGTCTGTGGTGCCGCCGGAGACGCTGGTACCAAATTATTATCAAAATTAACCTCTCTTATAAATTTAATGTTGGCAGGAAAGGTGCCAAGCCCATTCACTGAGATCATTTATGGGGCCAACCTTTGCGCGCTATCCAAAAAAGATGGTGGAGTAAGACCCATCGCTGTGGGTAATACTATCCGTCGTATGGCCTCCAAAATTTGTTGTCGTCACATTCTCCCGAAACTTTCAGAAATATTTCAGCCCATTCAACTCGGTTTTGGCTCAAAGGGAGGTTGTGAGGCAGCTGTTCATGCGGCTCGGACCTTTCTTTTAAATAACGGAGGTGAAGTGCTGCTTAAAGTTGACATAAAAAATGCATTTAACTCTGTCGATAGGGGTGCTTTATTGACCCAAATTCGGGATATCTGTCCTGACATATATCCTTACCTTTGGCAATGCTATGGGCATCCATCAAAACTTTTTTTCAGAGAACACCCACTTATTTCCGCCATGGGTTGTCAACAGGGCGACCCTCTCGGTCCAGCTATCTTCAGTTTGGCCATTCATCCAATTATTTCCGGGTTACAATCTAAATTTAATGTATGGTATCTAGACGACGGTACGCTGGGGGGTGATGCGGCTTCCGTTCTCAGTGATTTTAAAACATTGACAGAAAATTTTAAAAAGATTGGCCTAGAATTCAATAGCTCCAAATGTGAGCTCCTTATTTTAGATTCTTTCCCAGAATCTGAAAAACCAGAATTAATTCAAAATTTTAATGTTTTGGCTCCCAATATTAAGTTACTGTCAAAGGAGTCGCTTCATCTTCTTGGAGCCCCAGTCTTAGACGAATCCATTCCTAGTTTCTTTGAGAAAAAGATTCAAAATTTTAATGACTCTTCAAATAGACTTTATGAAATTAATGCTCATTATGCATTTTTTATTGTTCGACTCTGCCTTTTCGTGCCGAAGTTTACCTATTTGCTCCGCAGTACGCACTTATTTAAATTCCATCACATATTAGATACTTTGGATAATATGATCAAAACGTCTCTTTCCAAAATTCTAAATTGCAGTTTTTATGAAAACAAAGTGTGGTCTCAGGCCACCCTACCCGTGTGTTATGGTGGCCTAGGAGTGCGGAAAATTTCAAGCATATCAGTACCGGCGTTTCTATCCTCGGTATACAGTGTGAGCAACCTCGTCAGTTCTGTTTTGGACCCTTCTATTGGATCTGTTGAGGTTTCTTACCTGTCCGATGCTAGAGACGCCTGGCAGGCAGCTTGTCCAGGCACAAATATTCCGACCTTGAGTCACTCTCAGAGAGCGTGGGACAAGCCTCTTTGTGAAAAAACCTGGCAAAATTTATTTACTAACTTTTCTACAGATACAGACCGCGCGCGCTTGTTAGCTGTCTCTCAGAGTGACTCAGGTCACTGGCTACAAGCTATTCCATCAACAAATACTGGAACAATGTTAGACCGTATAACATTAAGTCTGTGTATTTGTCTTCGTCTTGGTTGCAGGACCAATCAACCTCATCGCTGCCGCTGCGGAGATCTCGTCAACGAGCTCGGCCACCATGGGCTTTCGTGCTCTCTAAGTGCTGGTCGAATATCACGACACTCGGCGATTAATGACATTATCCGCAGGGCTCTTGTTGTCGCTAACGTGCCTTCCGTACTGGAACCAGTCGGTATTGCGCGGGGCGATGGCAAGAGACCGGATGGTATGTCTTTGATCCCTTGGAGTGTCGGCAAGTCGCTGGTGTGGGATGCCACATGTGTCGATACACTCGCGCCATCTCACTTACCGGCGACTTGTAAAGCTGCAGGGGCAGCTGCGGCCAGTGCGGAAAATTCAAAATTCAAAAAATATGCATCGATTGGACCCAACTATATTTTTGTACCTTTTGCGGTCGAGACCATGGGACCGTGGGGGTCCGAAGCTCGCCGTTTTGCTCGCACCTTGTCATCAAAATTGATCGAGACCTCCGGAGACCAGCGGGCGGGGAGCTTTTTCCGCCAACGCGTCAGCTTGGCTATCCAAAGAGGAAACGCTGCCAGCCTTCTGGGAACCCTGCCGTTAATCGGAAGCAGCGGCAGGCTTGAGGAAATTTTCTATATATAGATTGTATTTTGTACATATTTGTTGTAAATAAAGATTTATAAAGTCAAATAAGGGGGTAAATAGAGCGTAGTATTCAAAGATATCCTTACCTGTGGCAAAATGAATGATGTTCAGTGCGTCCCACATATTGACAATGGAGACAGTACCTACGGGTGAGATCGGTTTCGACTGAAAATTGGTTCCATGTCACTTCTATCGAATATTTCGATTGGTTTTAACCTCATGCGAAATAACTTTCCATATTGGGCTTTTTTCCTGTTATTGGCACATGGCTGGCGGAAGAGATTTTTCTATTCATACATTTTAACTCGCATGGAAAATTCAGTTTCATGTAGAGTTGATAAAGCTTTTACAATTTTACAATCAACCTTTAGATATTTGTTGCTTTTTCTTTTTATTTTTAGGCATTCTAACAATCGATAAAAAGCAACCCTAATACTTAGCATCACTGACTGTCACAGCTTATTCTTTCCGAAATTACTGGATAAAAAAGATAAAGTACGTAAATAAACGAATTTACATTTTAGAGTGCAAAATAGAAAACTAAAACAAAATCAAGTGTATCATGTTTGCTCGTTGCGAAAAACAAGTACCTATATTGTGATGCATAATACATAGCTTAACAGACATTTCACAAAATGTATGAAAATCTTATTAATTTCAATATAAAAATAGGGAATGTTATCCTAGAAGGCCTAAATCGGAAAACGAAATATTACGGAACTCTCTCCAAACGATCTCAGCTCACATTTGGCCTATTTTTTGTCCCCGTTGATATAGTTAAGCATTTAATAAATCGCAGTAAATATAAAAAGTTTTGAAAACCCTTTCATTAAACCTCTCTTATCGGATTACCAGAAAGTAAACTCATTTACCGACCCGTTTATTAAATAACCACTTTTGTGAGAAGCACTGAAATTCGTAAAATTAAAATATTATTAAATGTTAATAATTCATTATTCAGGCCACTATTGTACGGTCACACAATGGAATGTCACATTGGAAGCCCATAATTTATACTGCACCAGTGTTCATGAATGTACAATCAACTTAGCGTAAGTTATTATTATAAAATTGCTATTCATTTGTAAAACTAACGCAAATTATTCAAATGTTGGTGAAATTGATTTGATTGTTGCTATTTTCATGGACAATGAAAGCCTTAAAAAATTGGCTTTATATTTTATGCTAGAATTAGGACAATGTCAAGCCTATTTTGTAATCTATATGATCTATTTTGAGGAATCTTGCGGTTGGGAGATACTTGTACTTATATAAGTAATAGATGGTAGAGATAAACATTTCAGCGATAAGATCGCCTTGTTAGGTTTCCTTAGTTAAGCAAAGAATCCTATGCTTAATTCATCGAGGAACGATACCTTTAGAGTAGTAATACCGAGCAATACTATTCCGCAACTAGTCAGTGATTTTGCACTGATTTTAAACAGTTAGGACCAATCACTGCACCGTGTGTTCTTGACTTGGCCAATCAGAGTGCACGTGTCCTTGACTTAGTCAATCAGAGCGCATTGTCTGTAGTGGGAAATTGGCGGAATAGATTTCAAGGAAAATTATAGTCATTGCGCTTCTTTTGGTTAATTGTTCGATGGCTTAATTTCACCATGTCCGTCTGACTGTAAGTCTGTTCATCCGTCCGTACCCATGCATGGCTTAATAAGGCTAACTACACAACATAAAATGCGAAAATATACGTTTTCTACTTGCCTCATTGAATAGTAGTATTTTTATAAAAAAAAATTATGCCCACTTTTTTATCACAATCTCACCATGGTAAGTGATGAGGTGACTTATACCATTTTATACCGGCTTTATACCTATTTCAAGTTTTTTTTTTAGTTAAAAAAACCGCATATTCGTTTACAATACGGTAAGTTCCTTTGCTGAAAAAATAATAGTACTGATAGGAACGCTGCAGATTTTCGACGAGCTAATGCCTTTTTAAATATGCATGACGCACTCGCCTGGCCGTTCCTAATACGTAATGCAGCGCAAATGCGATTCCAAAACGCAATTTGCCTAATTCCCATCCCCTCTCAGATTTAGGCCTAAATTTAGACATATACATATGTAGGGCAAGAGCTCCGGTTTTGGCCAGTACCTCTGTTGTGGCCACTTGTAATTTTGAAAGTCAATAAATAAACTCATTAAATGGAAATAGGTGGCCACAACTGGATCAATAGTAATTTTGCACCTTTCATCTTTAAACGTTTATAATAAATAAAATATTTGTCTCTCGATACACACTTCTACAAAACCTAATAAATAAACTGCTTTATTAATATAACTAATCAACACGATACTCATTTTTGAATTAAAGGCAAATTCTTTTACATAAAAAAATCCTTAAAAATGTCCACAATCGGGGCTCTTGCTCTTTTCTTTATGTAATACTATATTTTACCTTCTAAAGTATTTCTTTAATTGTTTTGTTACTTAACAAAATGAATAGTAACAATTACTTGCATCCTTATACGGGTAGGATACGATCATGCGACAATAAATGAAACCGCGTGAAGTAGTCATAAATACAAACAACTTTTACTATGGGATCTCTTGGAAATCGCAAAAAAATACAGAATTTCATACAAAAGGTCAATGTCTCCTCGGCTAAATTGTATGAAAAGAAAAGTATTGCCGTAAGCTTTCATTACTTTGCCTCGGGCTATATTAAGTTGGCTGATAGAAAAACGAAGCCACAAATAAAAGATACTACAGTCGAAGTATTAGCCGCTGCAGTAGATGCCGTGGGTCTAAAAATATGCTGCACTGCAATTAGCAAAGCTATTTTCAGTATAAATTCCAATCAGGTAAAAATTATCTTACGAATTTATTAATAACGTAAAGTGTATGTTTGAGAGGATGCTTATTACTCATCATTATCATCATTAGCCCATGGATGTCCACTGCTGAATATAGGCCTTCCCCATTGATTTCCACTTCGAACGGTTCTGGGTCGCTTGCATCCAGTGGTGCCCAGCGACTCTGAGCAGATCGTCGGTCCACCTGGTGGGAGGTCGTCCCGCTCGGCGCTTTCCATTACGTAGTCGCCACTCGAGAACCTTTCTTCTCCATCGGTTATCGGCTCTTCGAGGGATGTGGCCTGCCCATTGCCACTTCAGTTTACTAACTCTACGAGCTATGGCCGTCGTTTTCGTTCTCCTACGAATGTCCTCATTTCGGATCCAGTCGCGTAGAGAAATTCCGAACACAGCTCGTTCCATAGCTCGCTGAGTGACTCTGAGCTTATTTATGCAGCCAGCTTTGCTTATTACTCAGTCACGTCCTAATCCAAAATACAATTCGCACCCTTCCTGGAAAAATGTTGTAAGTGAAAAGTGACAACTTTTCAGGAGCGTAAAAAAACTGTCCTAAAAATTTATCAACATTATTAAAAATATGTAGTATACATCAAATGATAGCTAAAACTACCTGTGAAGGGCCTACGTGTTTATATTTTAAATTTACTCAATGTGTATTGAGAAAAACCTAAAAAGGAGCGTTGCGTAATTATTCTTCGAAACATATTAAACACATGATGGAGTAATTATGAATATTGCATTGTTGACATGTTATGGAAGTCTCGCTGTTCGGTATTATTGCAGATAACTCTTTATTTGAATTCTGAATTAGTAGTGCATTCAATGTGTAAGTGTCGTTTACATAGGTTTTCCTCGAGCTACTCGGTTGTGTAAATAACGTATCAATTGTTATATAATATAATGTGGATAAAAGTTTCGTGGATAAAGTAAGCAACTAGACTTGCACTACGATACCCACCAAATAAATTCGTTCAAAATGTATGTAAGTATGAATATGCTATTAGTCATATGGAACTTTAGTGAATAATTAAGTGCAAATATATTAACTTCGTTTTTATGATGGAAATATAAATATTTTAATGTTGCAATATTTTACATATTTGTATTTTATTCCTTCATTTTGAAGATAAAAATTATGAAAAAAATTGACTATATGTATTAGCTTTTTCTTGATTTTTTAGTGTAATAAAAAAAAAACACACAAGTCGACTTGCATCTTTGTTCCAGGGGGGGTGCGAATTTAAGTATCACATCAGAGGCGGGAAAAACCACGGGGCTGAACCTAGTTTAATGTTGTGCTAAGTTGGCTTACAAGTAAATGCCCCGCCTGATGGTAAGCTGTCTCAGTAACCTATAGATACTTGCAACCCGAGGCAGCACTCACGCGTTACCTACCTTTCCCCCTTTCTGATGAGCTTTGGCGACGTAACACACGCGCCGATGCAATACAGCATGAAGTTATTTGGCTGCGGTTCCTTGTAAGGTACTTAATCTATGCTCTATATCTCTCTCATTATCTCTTTTATTAATAATATTAATAAGTTCTTTGTAAAAATTTAATTTTTTATACAAGCTTTTTTTGAGTGACAGTACTTTTTGTTGACTGTACTTGCATTGTCATCCAATATACTAATGTATTCCAAATATCAAGTCAATCCGAGCACTGGAAGTGGGTGAAATTCAACCTGCAAGATTCCACCCGAACAAACATACATACATACATTGCAAGTTAAATAAAAGCTTGTAAAAAAAAATACCATAGTCTCAAATTAAAAATCTGTTGCCAAGCACCTATCGGTATGTTCCAACTTGAGACTTGTACTTGAGAGCCAGTTCCTTCTAGGCTTTGTGTGCTTACAACCTTCGGCAACATCATCACTTACCATGGTGGGATTGCGATCACACATGCCTATGTACTGTAAAAGGTACCAATCTGAGTAACAGGAAACCCACTAATTTAATTTTTGAATCACTTTTTTCTTCACTTCACTTTATTCTTGCTAATATCGTCTCGTTACCATAGCAACTCATCCTACTCTCGTATTCGCATTCCACGTGATTGGGGGCAAAATCAAGATGTGACATCGTTAACTCAACGCTTGAGCCCAGTAAACTACTTTTAGCCCCATGTTTTTCACAATTGTATGAATAGAATTAGAACTAGGGTACGGCGTATTTCTATAGAACGTGCGTGAAGTACTCTTCACCCTCCCACCTTGTAGTAACGACCCACTATTAACGGCGGAGTCGAGACCTCTTCAAAGAGGAATGTTTTGCTGTTGTAAGCGATGCTAGGCTCTTTTTTATTATTATTCAGGTATAATTTTATATGGGGATAATGATTTCGTTGAAAATAATGTTCTTGACGCTTTCTTAGCCTATATATCAAGTATCAGGTAGTTATCTCGTATGGAACAGGTATTTACTGAGGGGCACTAGGATTTCACTTATTGTATAGAATAATTGATTGATGTTTCTTTTCAGTAGGCTTAGCTAAAGTATTACAGAGTCGGTCACGTGTGCAGCATGCCGAACTATATTATAAAGGTGATTATAGAGACAGGATAGTCGTAAATAGTAGGGGCGATGCTTTACACACATATAGACCCCTTATCAATGGACCACTATTCACGCCACAACCTGTATGTAACCCAAAGTTACCACTGAGGTTAGTCAGACAAGCTTTGTGATTATAGAGACAGGAGAGTCTTAAAGAGTAGGGGCGATGCTTTACACACATATAGACCCCTTATCAATGGACCACTATTCACGCCACAACCTGTATGTAACCCAAAGTTACCACTGAGGTTAGTCAGACAAACTTTGTGATTATAGAGACAGGAGAGTCTTAAATAGTAGGGGCGATGCTTTAAACACATATAGACCCCTTATCAATGGACCACTATTCACGCCACAACCTGTATGTAACCCAAAGTTACCACTGAGGTTAGTCAGACAAACTTTGTGATTATAGAGACAGGAGAGTCTTAAATAGTAGGGGCGATGCTTTAAACACATATAGACCCCTTATCAATGGACCACTATTCACGCCACAACCTGTATGTAACCCAAAGTTACCACTGAGGTTAGTCAGACAAACTTTGTGATTATAGAGACAGGAGAGTCTTAAATAGTAGGGGCGATGCTTTAAACACATATAGACCCCTTATCAATGGACCACTATTCACGCCACAACCTGTATGTAACCCAAAGTTACCACTGAGGTTAGTCAGACAAACTTTGTGATTATAGAGACAGGAGAGTCTTAAATAGTAGGGGCGATGCTTTAAACACATATAGACCCCTTATCAATGGACCACTATTCACGCCACAACCTGTATGTAACCCAAAGTTACCAATGAGGTTAGTCAGACAAACTTTTCTAAGTCAAAGTTGATTACTTATAAAAGTCAGTGCTACTGTGGTGCAGCGGATACGTACAGACTATCCGTGCCGTACTTTTTTATGTGAAAGTAGAATAGTTATTGCTTCGAAGTGTATAGGAAACTTCCGAGCAGTAACGCACACGACGCGCAAAAAGTCTGCGAAAGAATAGGACGTACCCAAATCTCTATTTCTTTCTGTATTTAATGTACAAAATAATATTTCACAATCTTTGCATTTCCATAGTATGTATGTCCCTAGCTAGAGTTCCGCCGACAGAATGGTCGCAGATGTAATGTAACGTACATTACATCTGCGACCATTCTGTCGGCGTGTTGTGTGCTTTTAATTCTGAGAAAAATCCGTAATGGAGTTTTTTGTGTGTCGCAGACTCCTACGCACAAGAAGTCTGGCGTCTGCGCTGCGCCTTAAGCTACTAGATACTGGTTGTAATCAACTGAGAAGTACAAAGATTACATATAATTTTATGACCTATGTTGCCTGTAAACATTTAAATGTTTAACAATTGAAAAAAAATATAACAGTTAAAGAAAACATAATAAATATCTTTATCTAAATATACAGAATTATTTATTTTAATATTTATTACTATTGTTCGATAAGTCTATAAAGAGAAAGAGCGTAAAATTGTTTGGCCCTTGTCAAGAGCGCGCGACGCGTAAATATTTGACACAATGTACATTGGAAATGGTTGGGCATGAAAATAACAAAAAAACTGGCCTGAATAATAAATAATGTATGCATATAAATGTTATGTATAAATATTTCGAATAGCAATATTTACAATATGTTATGCATCGTTGTCAACTCCACTCGTGCCTCTGCCGGGTAGTGGGTAGTACTCCCCTCGCGAGGGTGAAATGTAGGCCAGTGACTGGAGTAATTTTAAATAGTTTTTAATGGATTAACCATTTTGTTGATTAATATTGTTTTTAGCTCTATCATCGTTGCAAAGCTTCAATGAATTATACTTATTTAAATAGTTATCTAGTAATTATAACTAGAATTAATAGAAACGACAGATTTTCATAATTATTTATGTCGATATGAGAATATTTGTTAATGCTATCTTAGTACGCCGTGGTTTTCCCAATGGAGTACAGCATGGGGTTCTTCAAAAAGGGCGTGAAGAGATTTCTTCAGGGTCGGCAACGCGCGAGTGATGCCCCTGGTGTTGCAAGCGTCCATAGGCTACGGTAACTGCTTACCATTAGGCGGGCCGTATGCTTGTTTGCCACCTTAGTGGTATAAAAAAAAAGTACAAACTTATGATACAAAATTAACACAAGTAGATTTCAAGATTCATTGTCGGTGAGCATATGCTCTGCCTTGATTTATCAGTCAATATACATTAGGACAAAATGGAAAGCTTTAGAAGAGGCCTTTGTCTAAGGACAATATGTAAAATTAAAAAAAAAAACGGTTGGTATAAATAAGTATTATAGTTTTAATGTTATACTATGCATAAGTTACAGCAGTAAAGGCTTATTATTATACAGTTAGGAACACAATATAGAAACGCACGGTAAAATCTAAAGAATTTACAAAATATAACATAATATTTATACTAGATATTTGAATAAACATTATTACACACATTTTGCCTCAATCCTCACGATTCTCAGTCGGATAAGAAAGTCACACTCCACATCACGTCTCCCCCAAACAGACACTCCATGAAAATATTAAGGAAAAGAAAAGCCTCAAAAAATTCATAAAGCGGAAGAATACCTCAAATATTTTCCTTACAAAGTGTGAACCGTCGTTATTTTTCAGGTAAGAACAGATGATCGGGAGGGTGACTTGGAGATTACTGTCATATTTTTAAACTCCACCCACCTTAGATAATTAGGTAGATATGCCAAATAAAATGACTGCCGAGGGGGAGCGACGTTCCTTACAAATAAATATTTGTCTGAGGGTTGTATGAAAGCATGGAATAATTCTGTAAAATTCCAAAATGACGATGGTGGTTATACAGACAGACGTGGATGAACTGTTTTTTCTAAGTCTCAGTGTAAATATCATATAATATATTTAGTAGGTAGGTATATATGTCATATATCATTAATCTCCTTACTTTAGAAGCAGATGGCCGTATGTAAAGAATGTCTGTAAGCTTAATATTATATTACATACGTAAAAAATAATAATATGGTATTAACATTGTCTCGAGTTTCATAACACAAAAAAACCTTTTTACTTTGGACAGGTTTGCGTTCAATCACTTTTGACATGGTACTGAAGTACATAAAGCCATGTTGGGTACTGGGTACCATGTATTGCAATGGAAGCCATCACAAAGTATCCTACCAGCGTATTTTGGGCTTATCGTAGGTTTCACCGCGGCATAGTTACAATGATGAGCTAAACTATTTTTTACTCTGATAGAAAGTGGCTAACTTCGCCTATAAACATAATAGGGGGCCAAGCATTGAGCTATTATTACTACGTATAGAGAAGCTATCATAAGCAAAGGTTATGTCCCATTTTTAGAGCCAACTAAAGATCTCTTTAGCGGTGAAAAAATAATGTAATCGTCTAAACAGACAGTAGCAACACGTAGGAGTATTTTTCTCGCAAACACCGTGACCACACGCGTGACACAGTGCAACTCCACTGCCATTGAGCCAATGCGTTGTTTACTAAATTCATATTGATTTTCGACGATATTGAATTAGTAGACTACCAAAACTGTCAAATCTGTAAATTGTACACCACTGATAGTTCATTGGAACACATTTGTAATAGCTGATTTGTGCCCCAGGGGATTGGCAATGTGTTGTCGACCTATATCAGTTAACTGGCTCTCAAGTGCAACTATCGGAATATACCGCCATTCGAGCCAGATTTTAACTGGTTTTCGCCACCCTGCCAGCCAAGTACTAAAAAGTATGTTCAATGTTTTCTTTCAGAATTTCCATCTCATTATAGAAATATCATCATCATCAACCTATAATGTCTCACTGAGCACAGGCCTCCTTTCATAAATGGGGGTGAAAGATAATGGGCAAAAACTCCACCACGCGTGCCCACTGCGGATTGGAGGTATAGGCTAGTGGTCAACCTATAGGAGTTTTCAAGTCTAGGAAACCTCCAACTAGCATAACGACTGTCACAGTCATTGAATTATTACGCTTAGAAGCGAAGTATCGAACAAAAATCCTCGCGACTCGTAGGCCACTTGACAACCAATGTGTGCGTGAGTACCATATAATTACACTCGCTGACACGCACACAAGCGCACGAGTAATGTTGCAAGCTAAACGAAATTTTTCGGTAAAATTAACCTTCCGATACTAGTGAATGAAATTGGATGTAAGTATTCATAAAATTATTAATTAAATAGTTTAAAATGTTCTGCGTCTTAGATAATATATCATACTAGCAGCGAATCCCGGCGTTGCTCGGGTTAAAATACATCGCATATTTAGTGGTATAAAAAATATATAAGGATACATTTTTAACAGATACACAGACTACGGAGGACATATTCTTGCTAACAAAAAACTGTGTCTATGGAGTCGGCCACCTCTCACGCACACTTTAGTTGGCTATTCCGCGGGAAATGAGACTCTGTCGCCGTTTACACAGAGTCGATTACTCGCGCTCAACTAATGTGTGAATGTGTGCGTGCCGGCTTGTACATACAGCGTGGTGGCCGACTCGAGTGACACAGTTTTTTATTAGCGAGAATATATCCGACTTTTTTTTATATCTGTGAACAGATATTATAGATTTCTATTTTCGATTTGGTTCTTTTAGTTAGATTAATAATAACACTCATATACATTTTGGAACTTTCCAGATCAATCCAAAAAAATGTAGAACTTTCTCTAACATTTTAAATTGCACTCATTTTAGAACTTTCTCGAACATTCTAAATCGATCATAATAAATTTCACTCATTTTGGAACTTCCTAGATCATTCTAGAAATATTTAGAACTTTCTCGAACATTCTAAATCGATCATAATCAATTGCACTCATTTTGGAATTTTCCCGATCTTTCGGAAAATTTCTAGAACTTTCTCGATAATTCTAAATCGATCATAATAAATTGCACTCATTTTGGAACATTCCAGATTATTCGGGAAATTTCTAGAACGTTCTCGAACATTCTAACTCGATTCGATAAAACTATTATTAGTTTTGGACATTTTGGAACTTTCTAGATGAAGACAGAAATTTGTAAAACTTTCTCAAAACATGCTATATCGATTATAATAGTTTGCATTCACTCTAGAATTTTCTAGATTATTCCAGATATTTGTTGAACTTTCTAGAACACTCCAGATCGATTATAACCGTTTTACACATATTGGAACTTTCCATTCCAGAAATTTTGAGATCTTTTCAGAAGTCCTCATGCGTTAGAAAAGGACAGCAATATATGTTTTAACATTTTCGCCACCCACAACCACCCCCTTCCACCCACCGCGACCAAACTCCCTTACTACCACCTGGAGACTAAGGGGTATTTACCACCCCAACGGGAAGTTGATTGGTGTTGGTGGTGATAGAGAAAACTGCGTATTTACGTACCCACAAAAGCATTTTATATATATTATTATTAGATTTATTTATTACTAGTTGAATGGGTATGTTTCATAGTACTTATGTCGGGTATTTTAACATAGTAAACCAAGACAAAGTGCAAAGCTATGAACGATCGTACAATTTGTAGTAGGTATTGTTGGTAATGATAGGTTTCATATATGATATGTTGTATAGAAAAAGAAGATTAAGAAGTATGAAGGTATTTAATTATCATTATCGTATAAAAGACGAATAGCTATACATTCTTATCGGGGGGCACGGCAGTGCCCCCGCCAAGTCGAGCGCGAAGCAAACACTGCCGTACCATCCTTTACTGGAACCATTTCGCCGCATTTTCAGGCCCCTATTTGAGAACCTCTGGATAAGACCAGAACATAGAAATTTTCGTCATCCAGTAAGCTATAATGACATACTTAAAATCCTAAATTTCAAGTCTGTAGGACATTTAGTTCCGAAGTTAAGCGAAAGCAAAGTTTCGCATTTATGACACTCACTCACTCACTCACTCATGATCATCAAAATAGAACTGGTACTTCCCATAAACTTAGAGAGCTGAAATTTGGTACAGAGTTAGGGTTTAATGGCCACATAAAGGGAAAACTATAAAAACTAGGATAATCGAAGATCTGGAGTACCTGGTGACCCTGATTAGAAAACACCAGAGCCCAACAAAACTATTAGAGATCGACATACCGCCTTTACAAAAAATATTCAACTTGGTGGGCCGTTTCATTTTCTACAAAAAGAAGTGAAATCCCACCAAAAACATTTTGTAAAAAACTAGCCAAGTCTCGATGGAGCTGCTTGTTTATCTCTAAAAAGTAATGAAATCTAGACAAAGTCGTGCCAAGTCTAAGGTTCCTTACTGCGATTTCTTTATTATTATAGTTAATGTTGTGTGACTCGGCCGTTGAAGGGTACACAAGGGTACAAAACCAGGTGCTCCATGACACCATTGCACTAATCTGTACTTGTACCCACTAACGTATAAAGAATGTTCAACGGCCAAGTCACACAACATTAACTATAATAACAAAGAAATCGCAGTAAGGAACCTTAGACTTGGCACGACTTTGTCTAGATTTTATTACTTTTTAGAGATAAACAAGCAGCTCCATCGAGACTTGGCTAGTTTTTTACAAAATGTTTTTGGTGGGATAATATCTAACTGAATCTATACTAATATAATATTAATATTTATAATACAATAAACCGGAAGAGTTTTTTGTTTGTTTGTTTAAACGGGTCAATCTCTGTAAAAAAAACTACCTGTAAAACTACTACTGTGTAATACTACCAGTCTGATTCCAAATTAGTTCACTGGTATGAAGCTACATTATCCCGAGTATTATAGGCTACTTATCCAAAGAACGCGGGTGAAACCGCGGGCGACAGCTAGTCAGTTATAATAGCTATAAGTAAAAGAAACAACTTATCGGACTCAATTACTTACTCTACTTCCTACTCTAACAAAATCGGTATCAATTACGTAAAACAACACAAATTCGCACACAAACAGCTGGCAACACTTTGCTCGAAATCTGAGTGAAGTATTTTAATTTTTGTCTTTTGTTATTTTAGATGAATTACGCAATAAAATTAGTGGCTTATCTGTGGGATATTACAACAGAATTCTAATCTTTCTTCCCTGATGAATTATGACACAATTTTACTGCACAATCCGTCATATTTATTATTTTTCTGAGAGCTCCACTCACTAAAACGCCAGTCAGTACACTGACAGCGCGGCGGTCATTTGGAGCCATTATGGCTCCAATTGAATGGATTATGTTTCGCGCGTGTACTTTGTTTCTATGTGTAATAATTCAATGGTCACAGTTATAGCCAGGATCAACGGCTTTACGTGCCTTGCAAAGCACGGAAGACGTTCAAGTTGAAATACCACTAGGCGGTCACCCATCCGGATACCGTCCATACCGATTATTGCTTAACTTTGCCGATCGATTAAGAACGGCTAATTAGCTACCACGAGCGTATATGTAGGGATATAATCTTATAAAATTATGGCATATCAGTTCATGTATTAAAATAACAAATTTATTTATTAATGAACGAGAAAAAGATCACAAACGGGTTGAACAATTAGTTCGGCGTCACTCCGTTTTGTGTTTAATTATTACACACATTTATTTACACATTAGGGTAATGGCAAAAACAAGTCCCTCATTCGGAATAAATTGTCTGTTCTGTGGGCTGGACTCGGAAATAAGGTGGCCATGTTATGTTGAATACGTGGATTTTATTTATAAAATATTATTTCAAATAATTATTAATTAAGTAGTATACCTAATATAGCTAACTCTGATAATACTAGAAATATTTTCAATCAAAATTCCATATAGTATTAGGTATTTTGTGCCAGACCTGATCAAAGCCAATTTCATTTATTAAAATGCATTCTAGTGAGAAATTCTAATGCCATGTTTATTTGTATTTTAATTTAGAACCTTAGATTGTATCTAGGACTTTCGTAATCCATCAATGAGTTATTTTGGTATACAAACATTGGTTTAAGTATCATACTCAAAAACTGTTTTTAAAAATAAATTTCTTAGAATTATTTAATTCGTGGCTATCCTAGTGGGGAGGAGACTCAGACCGCGGTCATTTGTAACATGTATCGCTACTTTTACCCATATATTCACTGAGAACAAAGAATTTGTGCCCATTGTCCAAATGCTTATCTATATAAAAGTAGTAATCTGGAAAGGTAAAGTCAATGGAAAAAATATGAAAAGGGGGATTTCACCAAGGTTCACTAAGGGGCTTATCGTGGAACAATCTGCTGCAGAAATAGACTTCTTTTAATAAAAGGTATAAGATAACTTACTGTACAAATTGTGGTTCTATAAAATCTTTTTCATATCTCACTAGATTCTATTATTATGTCTGAATAATGTATTATGTTATAACATGAAATCTTAGTAAGGGTAAGCTTACCACTTCAATTGTACTGAAAAGCATTTATCGTGGTGCTTCACGATAAAATGGAATAATGAGAACAAATGAAAGTGATACTAAAAAAAACATGAGTAGGTAACTAATAATAAAATAATTATGTATAATTATAATGTATAATTGTAATGGTAATGCGTAGTAGGTATACATTTTATAATATGGCATATTACATAAACATTATTTTCATGTTTCCAAGAGATAAACTTAAAATAAATAATTTTAAACCCTTAATTAAAGGGATACAAATAAATATTGAAGCGCTCGTGGTGTAGCATGATTAGTCGATCGGCAAAGTTAAGCTACTACCGTCGTGGTTGGCACCTGGATCGGTGACCGCCTAGTGGTATTTCAAATCAAGCGTTTCCATGCTTCGGAAGGCACGTAAAGCCGTTGGCCCAAGTTATCACTTAATTGTGATAGTTGTTAAGGCCTCCTAGGCGGCTTGAAAACTACAACAGTAGGTTGACCACTAGCCTACCTCCACCGATCCGCAGTGGGCACGCGTGGTGGAGTATCTGCCCATCCCATTTAAACCTAATTGGTGCAAAGGAGGCCTGTGCTCAACAGTGGGACATTATAGGCTGATGATGATGAAATAAATATTTAAGTCACAGCATTTTATTATTTTGTAAATATAAAGTTCTATGAAAAAACATTGGGAATTTCTAAAAATCATATTTTCATTTTCATCGCTGACAGCAAACATTTTGAAAAATGATTTGTTTTCCGCTGTGTAATTTTTCCCCGGCATGTTATTCCCGACTAGATTGTTTCTGGTCCCAATCCGGTGTTGAGTGTTATAATTAATCGTCCCGACGTACACACCCACATGACCTTCTCGTTTGTTCATTTAAAATTCGATTTTGACAGAAAAAATAAATATTTGTATTGTGAAAACAATCCGCTGGGAATCATAAAATATTGTTCGCTCAATCATCGTTATTACTTTTTCCCGAGCATTTTTAAAAAAGATAAATATTTGTCCGCATTTCTCTCTTAAATCTTATGCGAATGTATTAAGAAGCATTTTCAAACAATTTTATATAAATATCTTATAAGAATTAAACACATCATGGAAGGAATTCTTGACGACTTTCCTGCTTTAGGCGCCGATCCCACTGACAAGAGTTCTAGAGTTCCGAGTTCCGAGTTCTGCATTCCGCGTTGATTGTAAGCTATGTGGCGCTTTTGAAAGTAAAAAAAGTGTATGATGTGTGATCAGTAGCGAATATTGCAGAACTCTAGAACACTAGACTGCTTGTTGTGTGCACAATAGTCAACACGGGATATAGAACTCGGAACGCGGAACTCTAGAACTCTTTCTGTGGGATCGGCGCCTTAATTCTTCTGTTGAGGAATTTCCTTTCGAACGCAATAAAAGGATAAGCAATTTTTAAATTTAGAACGAAAAATTTATGTCGAATAAAACATACTCATTCGTACAAAAAGTTGTTAGCATTCAAAGATGCGGATGCGGATCACACCACATTATATAGTTATACTTGTCGTAAAGCCCTAAAACTAGGGGAGAAAATGAGATAGATATATCGCAACAGTAACATTCCCTCACGGCATCGAAGTTCACGATGAAATTATAGTCTTATCGATATAAACTTTACGACATTTGAGGACGGCTGTAACTCGGTGGAATTTAATCAACCGACTTAGATATTGGGACCCTAAATTAATCACTTTGCTATTTGGTTGCTTGACTTTAAGGTACGTACAGATTAAAGTGATTGTTTTTTTAGTACTGAATATTGTGACATATATTTGAAGCTCTACTTTTTCAAATTAATGCTTTAATAAAACAATATCAGCAAAACTAACAAAAATAAGAATGATTATTACATTATTAAAGAAATTCGACTATTTTAACATAAATGTTAATAATTTTGAATGGTTTTTACTACATACTAAAATAAGTTAAGGAGTAACATAACAGTTAAGCAATAACCTAAGTGAGTCCACGCCTTAACATTTCTAAGTTTAGACAGTTGGTTCACACATGTTTATTATAGTTTCAATAATAGTTTGGGAAGGCAATTAAGTTTCTAAGTTCCTACCTTTGTTCATATACCATTAATATTTTCCAAACTGTGTGAAACTTAATATAATTAACGAGGTCGAAAATAACCTAGAGCGTAACTAAAAAAGATATAAAAGGTAGATTGCTGAAAGAGCATTTTCTAAAATAACGGCTAGTACTGATGTATCGAGTCTATTCGCACACAGATTATTATCAAAATATGATTTTTGACTAACCTCGACGTTTCGACCAAGTTGTATTGATCGTGGTCACGAGTGATCTGGAAACAGCGAGTATCAGGGTCTCGATGAACGGGAGATGTTTCCAACTACCCGCATTTTGACAAAGAATGTTTCTCTCTTTCATTTTCCGTTCGAAATGGTCCCAATTTTTTCCGACAAAGGTGGGTTTACTCTACAATGTTGTCCTGAATAAATCCTTTTTCTTTCTTTCTTTCTTTCTACACGAGCCGAGCACGAGCGAGCCGCAATGCACGTCATTCCTCGCAGCGTCAAGTGTGGACTTACAACGAGCCTAGCCTTATGACGCCGCAATCGACCTTTGATATTTGATCATGTATTTTCTTTCTATAATCAGTTACTGATTGTAAGCAGAATTTGAACGTCAATAATTATTAATTCACATTTTATAAAGTAATTAATACTTAGTAAAGCATTTTCATCAGAATTTCCATTGTGAAATGCAAATGGAAAATATGAATAAATAATTAATAAACACTTATGACTCTACCCATTAATTTTATTATGAATGAAATACCTACGATGTATTCAATACATTTTCACCGCAAACATAGTATTACTATAATAATAATTTTATTTCTCTTCACTCTTCACATTACTACTTATTGGTTAACTTATTTTGAGTCATATTAAATATGAGTCAAAAACGATTGCAATCGATTATAGAGATTCTGAACAAAATACTTATAAGTTTAGTTTATACTAAAAATAAAATACTTTAATGAATTTACCATCAAGAGCGTGGGTAATTGCAATTATTCAGAGAACCCCGTCAACATCATTACGATGGTTCATTTACCTCCATGATTACTGTTTTTATTTACAGTTGACTCGTTAACAACTTGTAGTGAATTCGTCTATATTCTTGTTTATATTAGAAATTCCAAAAGCACATTCCAAATAAATACTTCTAGTTTGTTACAGAACGAAATGTTTATGAGATAATGTAGCGTGACGACCACCCCGTGTGACAGGCGGAAACGTAACATTTCCCGGCGTGTTCCAACCAAAGTTATCCATGAGATACGCACCAAATAACGCTTTTATTATCACGAATTATTTAAGCAGAAGTATTCTGAACTGGGGTTTTATTTCTGATTGATGTTTTTATTGAACATTGAAATAACTGTCTACATTATATATTTTTTTGTTATCTATTGTTTTTTTATGCCTGAAATAAACAGCTCTTATTATTTACTCGTTGCGCCCCGCGGTTTCACCCGCGTTCCCGTGGGATATATTGCGTTCCCGGGATAAAAAATTCTGTGTATCAAATTTCATCTATTTCCGTTGAGTTATTGAAACGTGATTGAGGTACAAACTCACAAACATCGAAACATTCGCATTTATAATATCAGTGAGATAATGTGATGAGATTAGATGGGATTTATTTATTTTTATTAATAAAGGGTTTAAAAATTTATATATCGGTTATCTGGTTTCTACTAAGTATTGCTTAATTTTTGATGTGTGAAGAGTGTCCTTTTTTTTTATTTATTTATTTGAGAAATCAACAGCGATACAAAATTTAATAGTAAGTATAAAATTATTGATAGAAAGTAAGGCCAATTACAGATTTCTTCAGATAACAATCAAAATAAAGGTAATACATTTTCGAGAAACAAAAGAGAGACCTACCGAGGAGATTTCCATTATAGGTAATTACTTCAAGTTTTGTGTCAAAAACTGCTGGAAAAAAGTGTAATCATTTTCGTTGTGCACTCTGACTACATTTTATTGTTAAAGGATTATTTTTACCATAAGTAATATATTTACCTCTACTTTAAAACTACCGCACGTACACGGAATAGCTTCTAAACAATCATGAATAAATAACTAAATAAAGTTGGAAACAAACATCTCTAAATTATGTTCCATACAGTGCTAAGTCCGAGCTAATTATGGCGTGCGGAACTCCAGGCTTCGTTGTCCGCCGGAACATCCAAATACATTACAAGGTCTTGAAATGTACTGTTGAACATTCTACATTATGTGCAATTTGAAGACAGGAAACTTGTGCGAGTGGCTTTTTTTCTTTTTTTATACTTAGAAGATGCATGAGAAATTTCAGTCTGAGTGTATTTAATTTCAAGTTCAACAAGTAGAACTAAGTATATACAAAAAACCGCACAAAAATGATTAGGTAATAATAATTTTAGTGTCTATAAGGTGTTTTTTGTCTAAATATCTCGTTAATATGTAGCTGTGACACAGATTTTAGCTCCTGCAGCTTTTATTTAACTTGCAATGTATGAATGTATGTTTGTTCGGGTGGAATCTTCCAAGTCGAATTTCACCCACGTCCAGTGGTCGGATTTACTTGATATTTGGGTATACATTAGTATATTGGAAGACAATGCAAGTACAGTCAACAAAAAGTACAGTCACCAAAAAAAGCTTGTATTAAAAATGTTTTTTTTTATAAAAAGTTATAGGTATATTTTAATTGTACAATGCGTTTTTGTTCTGAATAACTAAACTATAATTCGCCAGATTCTCTATGAAGCTGTGAATCTATTGTACAAAGCTAATACCTACTCTACTACGTACTTTAATAGAATTGACTCATGACTGTCTTTTTGTTCCGAGTTTAGGTAAAAATATCTATATACTAACAAATATATAAAATGTATTATAGGACCAACTCTGAAATTGCGAAAACAATTGCAATAGTTTTCATACATTTTGATCAAGCAACGTTGAGTGTTAGATTTTTGGCAGGTGAATGAAAATGCTCCATGGCATAAAGAGATATCTCATTCAAAACATTAAACCATGAGTACATTTAAAATATAAATTAATCCACACTTTACTCCCTCGGAACTGTCTCCTAGATAACAAACTTTCGAGGTTATATTAAATTCCAAAAGAAACTTTTTAAAAGATAGCGAAGGGACGTAATTTTATTTACGCCATTTAAAACTTTATCTTCTCGCAGACCTATTATGTTTTTTTTGTAACAATATCGTTAATTTATTATAGCAACTTTCTTTTGACTTTCAGTTTTGTATCGTTACATGTTCTGAGTATTTTAACCCTGTTTTATTAATAACGAACCTATTATATGAACTCTTCGTTCACTGATCGTTTGAAGAATTTTCTGTACCTCTTAAAAGGCAAAATAAGATGCATTAAGCAAAATATTGGTTAATAAATTAAATCATTATAACATTTTAAGTTTCATAGATTTATAAGAGTGTTGCTAAAAAATATTTGTTCAATTATTTAACATTTAAATTTGTATATTTAAATGTTAAATGATTGAACAAGTATTTCGTAAATTATTTGAAAAATTATCTCCAAACATACCCTTTTATTTAAATTCGCACCCACACCCCACATCTCAAGTTTCAATAATTTTAATGCTCCAGAAGCGTGAAGCGTACGGGACCCCATACGGAGTCGGCCGGCCATTTAGGGGTCCGTTGAAAAGCCGGAAAAGCGCTAATCCATCACAGAGAGTTACGACGTCCTCGATGTTATATACGGTTGGGAGAGCCCACGCGATGGTTCGCTCGTATTGTGCCCTTTTTGATTGTGCTTATTAAAGTGGAAATGTATTGAGAATGTTACCAAGTCATATTTAGTTAAAGGGAGAAGGATCTATTTTTAACCGACTTCAAAAAATGGAGGAGATTCGAATGTATTTTTTTTTTATGTCTGTTACCTCATAACTCTGTCATTTATTAACCGATTTGGATTTTTTTTTTTATTTGTAAGGGTATACTTCCCGTTTGGTCTCATTGTCATCAGATTAGGATTTGATTACTTCTTAGTGTACTTTGAAGTCGGTTTAAGTTTTTTGTAAAACAGTCCAATTATTTACCGTAGGAATACAATCTCAATATAGTCAGTGATGAATGATGTCACCGAACGGTGTGAACTGGCTCTTAAGAGTGCGTACAAAGCCAGAAAAATATGGTAATGTCAGATGAAACAAACTTATGTCTAATCTTCGCGTGGCATGAGACGGAGATAGCGTGTTTCGCGGAACAAAAATGAACTTAGCCCTTCTTATCTAAATAACTCGTAAAGTATAGAATATTTTAAAAAATCGTTAGTAGCAGCCCTAGATGATATGTTAGTGATATTATTTATCGAATTTTTGTCTTAATTAGATACACCATGAACAAATAAAAACGAAAATTCATTATTATTAGAGTTATCATTGTGATTTTTTTCTTTCGAGGAATTTTCATTCCAGTATTTTTGTGTTCAGATAGAATCCTCGCGTATATAATGAAAATACCCATATAAAAATATTTTTACATTTAAATACTATTTACTTGGGTAAATTTCAATTCTAAGATTTTTATTTTGCGCTATACGCACTCTTAAGTGTACTTATCGCAATAATAACTCTTTTATTACGCCAGCTTGCATCTCATACCCTTCTTATCTACTTTCAGGCTTTGTGTGCTGCATGTTTTCACTTTCATAATATTCATCTAAGAGAAAGTTACCGAACATAAAAAAAACCTAATCCTAACTTCCTAACTAATATTATAAATGCGAAAGTGAGTTTGTTTGTTTGTTACGCCTTAACGCCTCACGTACTCATGGATCATCATGAAATTTGGCATGCAGATAGTCTATGGTATGGAGAAGGACATAGGCTACCTTTTATCCCGAGAACTAAAAAATTATTATATAAAAGTTACTATTGAGAAGACACAAGAAATTAAAAAAAAACTGTGAACATCTCCGAGTCACAAAGTGGAACAAATCACAAAGTTACGCTCGCGTTGTTTACTCCAAGCGTAGAAAAGAAACAAGTTGCGATTAGGTGGAAACGAAATGGGACAAAACTTTACTGTCTTCTGTCTTAGTTCAGCCACTAGACTGCCGCGGTAAACAATCAACTAATTCAATTTCGAAAATATCTTTACTTGGATCTTTTTCTGCCATAAATTACCCTGCGGTTTCACTCGTAGTCCTCAGATGAAAAGTAGCCTATGTAATATAGGCTACTTTACTTACATTCTGGATGAATACATTCTTTCAATTCTTCCTATTAGGTAGAATCAGTAGTTCCGGAGGTTGCTTCGTGCATCTACTCTTACAAACAAACTTTACCTATTTTAAATATTAGTTAAATACAACTCATTTACTAAAACTGCACATGTATGGTGGTTTTTAAGACCTGCATAGCATTATTTCTCTCAATGAGCAGCTTGACTGGGAAAGTACCTCCACCTTACAGAATACCGCAGCCAAATAACAATATTGTCTTCCTGCGCGTGAGTAAGGTCGCCAGAAATCATTGGGGAGAGGAGAAGGGTCGGTAACGCGTGAGTGATGGCCCGGATGTTGCAAGCGTCTCTTGTGATGCAAAAACCGTGGCAACCTGTGGCTTGAGAAGCGTCCGTAGGGTTACGGTAAACGCTTACCACCAGGTTGGCCTTATTATTGGTTGTCGACTTAGCTGTATAAAAAAAAGAAAATAGTTCAGGACCAAAGTATCCTAAGTAGCGAGTAATTTGTATGATAGCGGAGCATGAAGACTCAAAATGGGTTTTACTGAACTTGTTTTTTTTTTTCAATATTTTAAGTAGACATGATATTTTACTGAACCATTTCCGTGTTCAAAAATATGTACAACTGAATTCATAGTTTATTTTTGCCTTTATTGTAAGGGCCTTCCTTTACTCTATTATCCTAGAAAGAACTGATCCTAACGTTGCGCTCTTTTAAAAATTACCTACTTTGCACGATAGGTACTTATATTAAAAAATAAATTTATTGTTCTTTCAGTAAAATTTCCTATCTTCAACATTTAAAATACTTCCCCCCGTGTCGTGTCAGATATTCCTCAGTGCAATATGACTCTAATTACATTGCAAAAACTACTTAAACTAAAATAACCGCTCTAATTTCCAACAATTATAGAAGTTTAAAGTTATAAACATAGCTTAGTGTCACGCCAGACTTAATCTGTAAGCTAACATGGGTCATGCAAGTTTCAGGACTTTAGTGAACACGAACAACCATCTCTCTTACGGGTGTAGTGCCAACTTAACTTCCGACTACCTGAATCCTGGTTTAAACTCAAAACTAATTATTAATTACCTTCCTACTCACGTCTGACGCAGATAGTCGAATAAAATTGGTCACTAATCGGTGCCAAAAATACAACTGATTTTAGTGTATCAAAATCAAACATATCCCTTTCGCACCTGAGATTTTTACCATCCAAATCTTTTTATTTTCTATAAAATCTTATTATGTACGATAAGTATCATGGGAAAACATATTTAAAAAATATACCATTTACACAACTTCTAGAAAGTGCATAGCACGTTCGTGACTTTCAGGTGTGTAGACTACGTTATAGAATTTAAAAAATTTACTCACTATCGTATTATTCAGGTGCGAAAGGAATATTTAATCTTATACCGGTCCGAAATATTAATTTTGCTGAGTAGGACTTTTATCGGACCTATTAATAATCTAAAGTAATCTTGGAAGATTTAAAAGAGAGTGATAATGATAATGAATCGTTTCCTGGTAAGATTCCGGTTCAACGATCTCTCTTTAAACCCAGCAAAGATATAGATATACTCAGTATAGATAAAACAGAACAACAATAAAGAAACGCGTCGCGGTATTACACGCCACACGCTGCCCGGTCATACACGGACTTGTTCTCTCGGAATAGATATGTATATACTTTGTATTTTATATTATTTTATTCTAGGATAAGGTCTATCTAAGTCCCAAGCTTCATCTAACCAAACAGCCAAAGTTTCTCATTCACAATCTAAGTAAGAAGAACTAGTAAACGTATAGTGTCAATATTGACAAGGTTTCAGATATTTCTATTCGATACACACGCCTCCCAAACGGGATAACTTTATCTCTTTATTTTTTCCTTTGTAAAATTAAACGCTTTCTTAGAAATTGCGATAAAAATTTGGTATTCTCCAAGCGTGTTCCCGTGGACTTTTTTGTTTACTTCGTATTTTACTTGTTAACTTTTTATTGTGTTTGGTGGAAGGCGATCTTTGGCTTAAAATCTTTGTAACATGGGGATGAGAAAAATATGTACCCAGTACCGTATTTGAAGAAACATTTATATTTTATAGGAAATCTTGTTATTGCGGGTAATAAAATAAAGCCAATAAATCCCAAACAAAGGAATATGTATTCTGAACAAAAAATAGTGGAATAAATCTAGACAGCTAAAATAAGTTAAAGAAAGTAATAATGTAATGTTGGGAATCGGGAAAGAATAAACATGTCTACTTCGCTTTGTAGCTTTATTTATCAGATTTAATCTAGTTTTTATCCTTACACAAAGTAAACGATGATAATGCATTAATATTGTAAGCCGATTACATAGAATAACATAACATAACATTATATTGTCCCTTAAGTCGATTTAGTTCTTAAAAGCAATTCATTTTTTGCTTACGTGTGGGATATTTTGTGCCTGTTCGTTTGCTATAACTAGTATCTTTTTTTTACTATTTATAGATCTGTGTTTGGCCACAATCTCACGATGGTAAGTGATGATGTGGCCAAAGGTGGTAAGCACACAAAGCCTAGAAGGAACTGGCTCTCAAGTGCAGTTGTCGGAACACACCGATATGTGCTTGGAGACAGATTTTCAACCCGAGGGTGGTAGCCAGCCAGATGGGTACTACAAAGTACCCTACCACCGTGCTATAGTTTCCTCACGATGTTTTCCTGCACCGAAAGCTCAAGCTCATTGTAGGATTCGAACCCGGGATCTTCGTCTCGACATTCGACGTCACTAGCTATCATCACCTTAGAAAAGATAGAAAAGGTCTGAGTCTGGGCGTAATTATGTATATTAAGTATGTATTTAAAAACAAAAAGAAGTATATGTAGTATATCAGTTAGGTATCTGATTTCCATAGTACCAGCTCTGCTTAGTTTGGGATCAGATGACCGTGTGTGACGAATGTCCCAGGATATTTATTTATTTATAAAGAAAACTTATTTGACTAAGGCCCAATTTGACCAACGTCGAGAAACTTTTATCCATAAACGAGAGTTTGACATATTCTCTACACTTATTTTTTCACAGAGCTATATTAATATTAGGTCCTTACCTATGAAATTGCCGTTTTGTATGAAAAAATTTAAACGAATTTTTTTCATGTATTTTTTATTTGTATTAATCGAAGTAATCACCCATGCAATCAATGCATCTTTGCCAACGCAGTGGCAGTTTATTGATGCCCTTCTTAAAGAAATCAGCTGGGTATTGAATTTTTTTCCCGCCAAGAAGTTATCCAAATTCTAGAAAAAGTAGTAGTCTGTAGGCGCAAGGTCTGGTGAGTAGGGCGGATGACGGAGAACTTCCAACCCCAGTTCTTGCAACTTGGAGACCGTCTGCTGTGCAGTATGAGGTCGCGCGTTATCGTGCAGGAGCAGCGGAGACAAGCGATTGACCAATGCTGGTTGGAGATGTGCCAGCTTCTCCATCATTGTGTTCAGTTCTTCACACTACACGTCTGCAGTAATGCTCACCCCGTTTGTTAAGAAGCTGTGATGAATCACACCGGCGCTAGACCACCAAACAGTGACCATTACTTTTCTAGGGGTAAGTTTTCGTTTAGGGCATTGTTTAGGTGCTGAACCAGGATCCAACCAACTTGCTGAGCGCTTGCGGTTATCAAACAGAATCCATTTTTCATCGCAGGTAACAATGCGGTTCAAAATTCCTTCATTTGTGTGTCTGTTGAGCAGTGCAAGGCACGTTTGCGCTGGCGATCATTGAGTTCGTGGGGCACCCATTTGTCAAGCTTTTTTACCTTGCCAATTTGACGCAAATGGACCAATATTGTTTTGACGCTAACGTCGAAAGCTGCTGCTAATTCAGCCGTCGATTGTGTATCATCAGCTTCCACAATCGCCTTTAATTCGTCATTGTCGACCAAAGTCTTCGGACGACCGCGAGGTTCATTTTTCAGGTCGAAATGCCCATAACGGAAGCGAGCAAACCAATAACAGGTGGTGCGTTGGTTTGTAGTGTTAGCTCCGTAAACGTCGTTGATGTTGCGTGCCGCTTGTGCCGCGTTGCTGCCACGACGGTACTCATATTCCATAATTACTCGAATTTTTAACGTATCCATGATGACGAAAAAGATTGAAATGCGATGAAAATGTAACACTAATCAATAAACAAATGACTACTTTTGGAAAAAGAATTCCATGTTTTTAAAATAAAATTAATTTGAAATTAGTATTCTTAGCCAAACAAAAAATATTTTGATTTGAAATGGCCAGTACTGCAGAACGGCAATTTCATAGGTAAAGACCTATTATTATGTATAATTGCTATTCAACGTTGGTCAAATTTAATCTATATATCTTCTATAATCTATGTATATATTTAAAGGAGTAGTTGACTGATTGACAAATGTACGCACATCGCAAACCGCCAAAATTCTGCACATCCTTATGCAGCGTAAGTACTCACTAAGGACGGGTTTTACAAATGTAAGGTAAAATGGGTCGCGAGGAAAACTGCAATGCGGGGCCGAAAACTAGTCATCAATATAGTAGTGATAATTATAATAATTTCCTTTTCCGTTAGAACCTCAAACTTTTATCGACAGTCACAAAAAATATTAAATTTAACGTTATGCTTTTTCAAAGAAAATTACAGAAAAAGTATTCCAATAAATTGATCCATAACCGTACATAATAATAATCAAAAGTTTCGTCGTAAATTTCAGGTAGCCACATAACAGTTAGCAAAGTATGTAAGTGTCAAAACTATCGCACAAATTGTTTTGCTACATTGTCCCGGCGGAACGTTGCTTCATAATGTCCCATAAACTTGAACGTAAAAGCTGAAAATACTTTCAGTGACGAGCGACAAGCGACACGTAGAGCAGATTTTATCATCCTTTTAAATTCACATAAAAGGAAATGGACCTACACTTTATTTTAATAATAGACATTATACAGTGGAGCCCTGTATCTGAAGAGAAGTTAGTAAATACAATATTAGCTTTCTTATCAAAAACATTAATCAGCAGTGATTAGTGAGCTATGTCCTAGAGACGGGGAAAGTTAATAACAGTCATTGCACAGCTGATTCAAAACTATGTACAGTTGGCTCAAACATTTGCCAAACTTTTTGAAGCTCCAAGCCAATAAAATCTGCTGATCCCAACACCATAGCACGAGTGCTTCCAACCCGTCACGTGCGCTCGGAAGTGTCGCCAGCAGAGCATGCAATTAGGCGACGTTTTGTGCAAATAATTATGCCGACGACGGAATTTGGTCCCAACTCTGGGTTTGCACCTCTTAATTCACAACAAACAGGTGCCGTGTGAATTTCTACGTACGTATACCCTTGTAACTGGCTGTCGGGGTAGATTAAGCCGTCTGAGAATTTCGGGTTGATTGGACGCGTCTGAATAAATTTTCCTTTTTCGACCTATTTTTACTTGGGATTTTTTCAATGGTAATATGCAGTTGATTGGTTTACTTACGTGTGAATTTTACCTTTATACATATTTTTTTTAATCTCTAGATTTTTGATAATTATAGATCTCATAGGCTATATAACGAGCTGAGTTCTAATTATAATCAAAGTCAATTTCACATATTTTTGTGTTTTCAAATTATACAGGTCAACGACACACCTAAAGAAAAATAAAGGTACTTATACAAAAACATTTACATCGTCCCGACACTCACGTGATCCTTTATGGTTGGCACATTGACGTAGCATTAAAGGGTTCCGCAGAAACGTTTCGCTTTGTGAATGATCGATGCCAAAGATTACTTTGTGCGGCCTCTTCTTTGACTTAAGCAAGTTAGCCTCAGGCTAAAGTGTCACATTACAGAGAGATATTCTACGGAACACGCAAAGGACACGCTATATCGGTGAAAGTACGCAATAAAATGTACATTTTTAACTTTGAAGGGGTTATAAAAGGCTTTTAAGTGCGGCGTTTAAGTCGGAAATGTTCGTAGACAAGGAAAGGAGGAATATTAAAGTATATAAGTAGGTAACTTATATAAAGAATACTTAAGTTAACGGAAAGTACGTTTTAAGAAATAATTAAGTATAACCTATACTTAAATAATTAGATTGCAAAATGTAGAGTAGGTAAGATGGCTTAAGGATTGGTTAAGGTTAAATTTTGACAAGGACGTGACATTTATTGCGTTATTTCATCACATGAACAAAAGACAACTCAACAACTCTTATTTTGTGTAAACGGTGGTTAACGCATTCTTTTTTACTCGTACGTCAAAGGACTTGCAAAAGCTAACCCTTTTTTGATTTTTAAAGAAGTTCTTGGTGAAGTTTTCGTACAGTCAGCGTCAAACTATCATAGTTATATTCAAACTGACAGGAATGTCAATAGATTATTATGAAAAGTTACTAATGTGACCATTTTTGACGGATTGCATTTGCTAATAAACTAATATTGATCGATCAACTTATTTTAAAACTAGGTAAATAAGTATTGAAGCTTATTTCTAGTCACTTTTTAGAGCATGTGACTGTGTCTTACAACTGACATCTGTGTAATTTTTTTTAGGCCATTGAGTATTTTTTTTTTTCTAATTAAAATAGATACCTATTTATGCAACAAAGTAACAAAAGACGCGTGGTTTTTAGTAAATTTACGAGCACTGTGGAACTTTTCATCGCGATCATTGGTGAAAACGTAGCATTTCGTTGTCTAGACAGATTGCGGACGTAACGTTGTTTTATTTAGACTAACGATTTCAAAACTTCTTTATCCTACAAACAAAATAAGCTGGCCACCTTATTTTCCTTCAGTTTAGTCCGCTGCTGCCAATTTCAGATGATTGTCGGTTATATTAATATTGTGGCGCCTGCAAACGAGCAGCGGGCGTCTCACTGAAAGTGACGTTGTTCATAAATGACGATTGTTGATTTCTATATTTTTTTTAAGATATAGATTTAAAAAAAACGAACAGCATATTAATAGAGGTATAAACTTAGCATTGTTAACCAATGTTCTCAATTTCCATATCGCTTTAGTATCGTCAGTCGTTGTAAGTACAATGCTCGCCTGCAGTCGGGCAGTGGGCGTGTCGCTGATAGCGGCGGTGTTTACTTTGTTCGGAACGCGCGCGCGCCTGTTAATGCATCGCTGTTATCTCTGCGCTGCAGTGCGCCCGCCGCTAATGTTGGACGATTGTCGGCTTTCTAATTAAATTGTTGGAGTTAAAGATGCTTTATTGCTTTAGAATTTACGCTTAAAAAGATTTGGATTTGTTGTAAATTCAAAATTGAAATAATGTCACGTAGCTGTCCCCTGGGATTTTACCCGTGGCACGCTCACGTTAGAGAAATGTGAAAGAAGAACAAACACAAACAGAAACATGTGTAACTATTTTAATCCTTTGACTGTTTGACGAAATGCGTGGGCGAGGAAAACAATAGAAATCAATTGTTATTTTTTAACCGCAAGTCAAGGGATAGAAGCAAAGATAAAGGGACAGGAAGGGAAATAAACATATAAAATAAACTGACAAATGCTAAAGGTCTAGATCAAGTAAACAACGTACTGAATAAAATATTTACGTTTCCAGTTTACATGAAAAATAAAATGTGTTTCGTTTGCGTTCGTCTCAGATTCGATGTTGTTGAATTCATTGTCACCATAACTAATTTCATTACAATACCTACTGGTTAATGGCTTATAGCTTATAAATACTATCCCACCAAAAACATTTTTATGTAAAATGTTGCCGCCAAGACATATGGCTCGCACTGTCAAAAAGTTATCAGATCTCATTTAGAGCCAAGCTTATAACTCTACATGCACTTACTCTACAAGCCCTATCTTCACAAACTCATGTGGCTTGGCCGTTTCGCTACCGTCACATGGGAGTAAGGTGAAAAATGTATTCACTGTTCATTACTTTTTTTATTCAATAGTTCTTGTAGTAGTGAAACGGCCAAGCCACATATTTTGACTACGGAAAAATCGTTCTTTAAAAATGAATTTTTAGCACAGCAGGGCCAATATATGGAAGAAGTGCGTTTCCGAAAGACAGATCTCGCCTAAAAGAGTGGTTGGTAGCTATTCACAGGTATGCCTGCTATAATTAATAAGGAATGGCACAATCTTCACAACAATCATCGATATCTGCGATGAAAAGCCCGCAAACAGTAGACGGTCCGTACATTTGGCGTTTCTAGAGACCTCAATCTACACTAGTGCCTCTCGCGGCGAATACAAGCGCGTTAGCTAGCCTCCATTGTAACAGCAGACTTGGGCCCCTGATATTACATTTTCTTTTCTTTTTCTCAAGTGGTGTCTCATCTATCAATAAAAAGTAAGATACAATGTAAGCAGTCAAGTACCACTTGATAAAAAAAAAGCTCATTATTTTTAACTCAAGCTTCACGTAACATTTAAATTAACCGAGTATACAATAAACCCTCATTAATGAGCGTTTCATATCCCATAATCTTATTAAACAGTCAATAATAATACATAAACCGTTCATTCGTTTTCTTGGAAAATAATTGATGGTATTAGGAAATGTTCCCGAAGCCACCCGAAGCTTCTTTGCCTTTGTCAATATTAATATGCTTCAATACGTAACAGTATAGTTTGAAATTAGTAGGGGTTTTATGGTATACTGCGTACCTACGCTTCGCCAACCGAGTACCAGCCGAGCCGCTCTTCGTTCGTCTCTCGCGATGTCAAGGTGAATGTAAAAATAAAATAACTCTACACTGAAAAAAATGGACTAAAGTGTGTTTAGGTTATTGGTCGACAAATTTTGTGTTAAAGTTAAAAAAAAAATTGTTGTCACTTTAGTTAATTTTTTTCAGAGTAATCTGACACTTTACAACGATTTAATTTTTTTAAATTACTTTTTTATTTCGTAATTTTTAGATTTTCTTAAATGCACTAGAATTTGACCAAGGTTTTGAGATGTTTTTCCCTTGATACCGCCCGTAGCTCGTATCAATAAGCCAGGCCGTCACACATATTTGTCCATATGAAAACTATTTACTAAACCGATTTCGATGAAACTTGCACTGTTCCCTAAGTTGAAATAAATGTAAACCAATAAAAAAGAATGGTTATAATCCGATTAATAACTTTGGAGATATGCGTAGACAAACATGTATACAAACATACATACATACATACACCTATGAAATTTTGTATATTTGTTTGAAAGCTCTAATAGATTATCATATGTGAATATATTGCAGTTCCAATAATATTACATACATACGTGTCAAATTGATAATCTCCTTTTTTTGAAGTCGATTAAAAAACTGTCAATTGGCGGAGCACAGTCAAGCGCCAGCCAATAAAACGCTCGTTCGAGGCTACCAAGTCCGTCTGCGAATTCATGCTCCGCTTGTGCTTGACTCGTGCTTGTTTCGCGTAGCATAGACTCACCTTTAGAACTGACTTGTATATGTTTCTTTGATGTACAAAAAGTACCTATATATTTTGGAATCTACTCAATGCGCTCTAGGTAATGACTCCACGTCCCTAATTTAATTGAATTTCTAATTCAAAATTCAGTTGATTTATCCTTCTACTTTTAAGTCTTTACTTAGACTGATCTATAGAACTTCTTAGACGGCATACTTTAAAATCCAAAATAACACGTTTAAGTAGGTACTGAGTTCTCTATACGATTTAGAGACAGAGTAATCTGCGGGACGCGACATTCGCCACTCAACACGACATCTCGTGCGACTTCGTTCCTATCCATTTCATTTCACTTGTCTGGAGCAGGCTGTTTGTTTGGTATCATGTGTGAGACATGGCTTTGTAGAATGGCCAGCAATTGTGCCACCATATGTGCTGCTCTGCTACGTAAAATTATAGTTAGTAAAATATAGTTATAGTTATACCAACGGTTTAAAGTTTCCAGGTACAACACCCAGAGACTAAGAGAGATTTTAAGCGAGGTAGGGTATAATGTTCCCCGTTCAAAGTTCTGGGAGCCCGACTGGGGAAGTAACTTTACATTACAGAAGATCGTAGCCACATAAAACTAGTCGGTGGTGAATGACACCCATGGTGATGCAAGCGTCTATAGGCGACCCCTAGGGGGGGGCATGAAACCTTAGTCGGGGGGTCGCCAGCAGAAGGAAAATGGCAAGGTAGATTTCGCGCAAGCGGGCGTCCAACTGTAAAGGTATCAAAATAAAGAAAATCATTCATTGGGGGGTCGCTAGAATTTTTCAACCTGTAAGGGGGTCGCGAAATCAATTAGATTGAAAAACACTAACTAAGGACTAAGGTAACCGCTTAGGTACCATCAGGCCGGCTGTATGCTTGTTTGTTTATAAAATAAAGACTGACAGTGTTATTTTGCCACAATATTTCTTTCATACTAGTTGTCCCCCGTGGTTTCAATGGCATTTGGATTATGTAGTAGCATAGAGAGAAGCTCGTTCAAACAAACAAACTTTTCAGCTAGTTTTTTTCGATTCCTGCTTATATAATACAAACACGTCGTAAAAATGTTAAAAAAATGTCGTATAGTCTTAAAAGCCGTGTGTATAATGTGTAACGTTTAATTACGCGTCGCTACTCGACCGGCCTCTGATAAACGACTCTCCAGCGCCAGCGCTCTACTCCATGACATATTCAGGGTTTTAAGCGGCTGACTCCGCTAACAATGCCTCTTATTTCCATTATTGGATTTAGGACATGGGAAATTATCAAAGCACTAATTTAATCAGCCGCATTTATGGCATCATGGTTCGTCGGAATTAATTGGCTATTGGCATGATGACGATAAAGCTTATTTTATCTCACAAACGAGCTATTTTCGATGTTATTGTTGTATTAATAGAAGTTACGTTAGATACCACTTCGAACGTAGTTGTTGCTGTCTCTACAGAGAGAGGATGACATAATTAACAAAACAAAAATTTATTTCAACTCTGTATTATTCTCATCACGATACATCGGTTGGTTTCTATGTAATTCAGCTTTGATTTTCCGTAATTGTAACCCTGAAACCATGTTATTATTATATCGTATCTACATTATTATAAATATATTACTTCGTTCTAAGTTAAAAAACGTTCTCCATTATATATTTAGTACGTTATTATCATATAAATTACGGTTTCGATATAAATTAAAAAGTAAATTAATCATAAAATGAACTACTTAACTATTCGTAATAGCATGGTAGGATTTTGAAGGTAATTACCATATAATTTTACTTTTAAAAGTAAAGTTGCGTGTAATTTAGTATTATTCTTTTAAACTATACTTATTAGTTTTATATTATACCTACACATTATGAAACTTCGAAATATACAACGTGTAACGGAAAGATACCCTTTCCGTCCACAAAAGTAGGCATGACTTCTTTGCTACTATCGCAAAAAAGAAAATTTCCATAATTGAGCGGTGATACGTTGGTAATGATTTTAATTCAATAAACGTGAAAGCAAAACATTTGTATGAATTTTTGAGTAATTTATTTTGAGCTGAAACATCTTTCAGATAGATAGATGTACCCTTTCCATTATTATACGAAGTAATAATAGCTCAATGATTGTATCATATAATTTACAATGATAATTGATAATTATTTATCAGTAAAATACTGCACTGCATTTTATCACACACAAATATGACAAAATCCTTTAAAGATTAATATACCTATATTATTAATATATTCATACCTATCACAAACAAAATGAGTACAAAATAAAGAAATTATGTTTTCAAAGTCGAAGAGATTTCAATCGAAGAAGAAAATATCAGACTACATAATTCTTATCCAAACTAGGACCTTTCAAAATCATGCTACATGTGGCTCAACAAGGCAATTTTCTGATACGGTTAAAAAGAATATCTTTCGATCAACAGTTTAAAGTCTATATCGATGACAATATCAGAAAAAATTAATGAACGGAGGGTCGTCCGAGCTTGGTTTTTACGTACCACCCTCCAACACCATTAGAGGACTCACTCAGTGGAACAATTTAATTGATTTATTAATCCCTATATCCAATTAACATGTTCCCAAATATCGCTCAATTAAAATACCTTTCAGCTTTCGGAACCATTATAAGTTTACTAATATGTACTGATTTTAAAACGCCATGAGCTTCTCATTTTAATGAGCTAAAGCTGTTGTTAATCAGGGAATACACTCAAAACGTTCGTAATCATATATCTATATTCAATTACCAGGCTTATATATCTATATAGAGTGATGCGATTGTACTGATTTAATACTGACTTTTCAGAGATGAGTTATTGTAGGAAAATCAGCACAAACACTCCTAAATTGAAAGTGTTTCAATGAAATCTGAAACTGCTCGTGAGTTATGGACTAAAGCCCTTTTCGCACTTATTGTATTTTTGGACCTTGAAGCTTTATGATAGGAACTTTTTTAAGTTTTCAAATTCGCAGATTTATCCGTATTCCAGAGGAATGAATCTTGTAGTTGCCCGACATCGAACAATTAACTAATTAAAACATATTCCGCCCATTTCCACCGCCGACAATGCGCTCTGATTGGCTAAGTCATGGATACATGCACTCTCATTAGCAAAGATAAAACACACGATGCAGTGATTGGTCCTTCCTTACTGTTCAAAATCAGTGACAAATCACTGACTAGTTTCGGAATTTGATTGTTCAGTATTAGGTGGCGCGCAACAAGTGTCTGAAGTTACCGGCCTAAGGCAAAGGGCCACCTGGTGGTCAGACGCGGGGTTCGTGAGTAACCCTCAAGCAAGTGAGCTCCTGTGAGAGAACTGCATCTCCGGCAATTTCCTGGATAGAAAGTAGAGGACTACCCGTTGGATTAGTTTTCCGGCAACCCAGCTGTAGGCATTGGGTAGATGCGTGGATTCGTATTCGAGCGGTGAGCGTGCATGACAGCTCCGGGACCATTCTGGAGAAATGGGAGCCAGCTTCTTTGGCGTCCCTAGCGGGGATTGAATCCGCTAGCACCAACAAGGTGCGCTGGTGCCGGTGCTTGCGCTGCGCGTTCTGCGTTAGTGCTCGTGCTAGTACTGGCGTGCTGGGGTGCGTGTTGTGAGCGGCTTTATAGCTCCGGTACCATTCTGGATAAATGGTAGTGAGTGATCACGGTGCGACTCACATTTTCTCTTGAGTACCATGGGCGAGTACTCTGGCGGCGTGACCTACCGCAGATGGTCCCAGACGCCTCGTAAGGGGTTGCCTGGTATAGTGTGCCGTCTTTTATGACCGAGAGGTTGGTAGAGGTGGCCACTATAGAAAATCTCAGTAGTTAGTAAGTTGTTCAGAAGTTAGGAAAGGGGGGTATGTTCAGTATTAGGTTTTCCCTCGATGTTACCATCGTGCTATGGTTCTGCGCCGAGAAAACTGAGCAGAGCTTGTACTATAGATACTAGATAACTAATATATCATATTTATTACCTTTAAATAAATATTTTATAAACAATTACGAGTATATCTAGACTCAGGGAATCGAACCCTCGACTTGTGACGTGACAGGTTGAGTTTCTTACCAACCACGTCAACCGGCCCGTCAATAAGGTTTCATAATGTCTATATTCATATGCTTAGAACAAACTTATAATGAAGCCAACAAGTTACCTTCGAAGTTTTGTTGAACTAATTCGGTCCAAGAACCCGATAAACTGCTCAAAGGAAACTACTTGGTTACCGATATAAAATATAGGTATGTTCCATACATATTAGTGGGTTATTTTATATTGATATCAATGAAGGAAAATACAATTTGGAATAAAATAAGAAAATAAGTTTTTGTTAAAAAAAACATTTTTAATACAAGTTTTTTTGGGGACTGTACTTTTTGTTGACTGTACTTGCATTGTTATCCAATATACTAATGTATACCAAATATCAAGTCAATCCGACCAATGAAAGTGGGTGAAATTCGACTTGCAAGATTCTACCCGAACAAACATACATACATACATTGCAAGTTAAATAAAAGCTTGTAATTATTAGTCAAACTGGTCCACTTTTCTTTCTGTCCTCGGATTGAAACTCCCCATGCCCTTTTTGCTTTTCGGCAACGTTGGTCAAAACGAATAAAAAATATAGTTTTTTTTTTACTTTGGATTGCCGTGTCATTAAATTTTACGTATTACCTACGCTTCGCTTCTATCGCGTATTCCGTGACACATCACAAATTTTTATATAAATTTTAAGGGTTATATTTATATTGTGTCGGTAACTTTAGATTATTTGACCGTCATAAGTGCCCTACTAGAGCTTAAATTGAATTAATGGCTTTCTCTTTGACTTTGACAATAAAATCTTGACGCTTCAACAAAAAAATACGAAGCTCCAAGATGCATAAAACAAAAGACACGAGAATGAATGGATATAATCATTAGCTTCCAGAGCCTATTCCGTTAAAGTACTATGAAATGTTTCCCTTTTAACGAAGTAAGACTATGAACTGCATTATAAATATTTCAACCTCTGAAATAATTCGTATAATAAAATCATGCCCGTACCATATCTTCGGACTGACTGGTGTATGTCAGTAAAATGTTATTTTATTTATAGAAAAGGAAAACTTATTGCTCGAGGGTTTTGTTATAACACTGTTTACACTTTATTTTGGTACCAAAATAGGCTTAAAGTGTATAATTAACGCTCCGAGGATAAGTGAGAATTTCAAGTGCGGAAGTTGTTTATTTTAACTCCAAGACGAAATGTCACGTACCTCATTAAGGGTTAAGAGCCGAGTTAAAATTGTCAGCCACTTAATTTTCAGAGGAACTTTCACTTTTCGGTTCGTTTAAGAAAATGTTAATTTTTATGTTCCATTACTTTATTTCTTATTAGTAACGAATGTTATACAGCCATGGGACCTTTTCTATTTATTGTTCAAATTAAATTATTTTCTTTTATTGAGTGAATAAAAAACATGAAGCATCGCTCACGCGTTACCGACCTTTCCCCCTACCTATGAGCTCTGGCGACCTTACTCACGCGCAGGAACACAACTTTACACAACATAAAGTTATTTGGCTGCGGTATTCTGTAAGGTGGAGGTACTTCCCCAGTCGAGCTGCTCTTTGAGCGAATACGCTCTACCTCTCTTAAACATGCCCCCAGATGTGTACTATATAGTAGCTACTACACTGAGTATCGGATAATAGTTATACATATAAAAAGGAGACTCAAGTATATAACATTTTCGTTTTATATGCCTAATTGGTGATATCTACACTATTAAACTTTTACACATTTACAGGTTTTATTTTATTTCGCAAAAATAGCAGAAGAAATGTTTTCATAATATAAAATCCAGTTATGAAATCCTGAACATGGAAATATATCCCAGGGCTGTACTTGCATGGGCAACTAGAAATAAATAGTGCCAGGGCCGCCCCTCACGCGGCGGGGCGTCGCATCGCATCCCTCCACTATTACACAGCTTACGTCGGAAAATTGAAAAGTTAACGAGCCTATTTCACCATGCCCGCATTTTGCCCCGACCACCTTTTGTTTCGCCTTCGCCTACCGGAACTTGTCTTATTAGGGGAAATTGCTCGACGTAACATGAAAGCTATAGGTTGCCAATGACCTAATTCTACCTTTAAGATTCAATGAGTGTGATGATTTTAATGGAAATTCACGGTTGGTGGTGTTGAAATTGTTTTTGTAGTTTAGGCCTAACATTTAATTTGTCATTGAATTTTGTATACTATGTTTCTTGCTGTCCCGCGCGGATTCACCCGCATTCCCGAGGGATCGTATGTTTTCCCGGGATAAAAAGTATCCTATGTATTAATCCAGAACATATTCTATCTGAGTGCCAAATTTCATCCAAATCCGTTTAGTAGATTTTGCGTGAAAGAGTAACAAACATTCATACATACAAACTTTCGCGTTTATAATATTAGTAGGATTTCTTTTATATTATTTTAGAGCAATTGAAAAAAAAAACAGATTTTTACACACATATTTTAAAATATCTGTAAAAATACATATAATTAAGCACATAATATCGGTGTATGGGAAAATGTTAGTGCATGGCATGAAAATGCAGTACGGACGGCCGGCGCCATTACACGCGTTATTTGATAAAGCTCGGGATAATGAAATTTCCTACGTTAAAATTTGTACCACCTCATGAAAATAAGAGACGCAATGTACATGTTACAGTTCAATTGTATAAAAAGGCAATTGATAAATAGTCTAACTAAAAGTGAGTCACTACACAAATATTGATAAAATTTTTGCGGAAATCTCTTATTCTGTATAATGTGGTAAATCATTATATCATATCCAAAATCTATATTTATAAAATAAAACCTCACTGGTCACGCAAATCTCGATCACTGGGTCTAAAACAATAAAATATTGCACAGAGGTGCCAAGGAAGGGTTTTACAAAATTCAACCCCTCCTAAGGGGAAATTTAGTAGATATTGTATACTCACTATATTGTATAGTATTGACATGGAATTTTTTTTGGCCACATTTTGTGATAGTTAAAATTATGTAAGTTGTCAAATTATGGAAGCACACGTGGTCTAGCATGAGTAGCGGTTCTTCTCTTAATCGATCGGCAAAGTTAAGCTACCACTGGTGAGGCTGATACATGGATGGGTTACCGCCTAGTGGTATTTCAACTCGAGCATTTTCCGAGCTTCGGAAGGCACGTAAAGCCGTTGGTTCAGGTTATCAACTAAATTGTGATAGTCGTTAAGCTAGTTGGAGGCCTCTTAGGTGGCTTGAAAACTCTTAACAGTAGGTTGACCACTAGCCTACCTCCACCAATCTGCAGTAGGCATGCATTGTTGAGTATCAGCCCATTCCGTTTCACCCTCATTTGTGATAGGATCCTGTGCTCAGCAGTGGCCCATTATAGGCTGATGATGATGATGATAATGTAAAGTCTACATTAGATTAAAAATATCCGCTTTCTGACAGGAATTGTTTTGTTTGCTCATCACTATGAGTATGATAGTTATAATCCATTTTTTGTAAACTGTATGAAAGCTTCACTGTGTTTAAAAAAGCTTTTTCAAAATGGCGACGCTCTTTCATCATGTTAGTATGCAAACTGGCGAGATTTATACACTAACTACAGCATGGCTTTATATACCTACATATCCTTTAGTGCTATAGGCATAAAAGCTATAATGGAATATAGGAGCATTAAAAGTATTGCAATACACAGGTAGGTATTAATAAACATCGTAATTTTACAATAGCTTTTATTTATAGCACGGTAATAACTGTAATCGAATTAATTTTAGCAAGTCGAAGCGATTTCACCCAAATAGGTATTATAGGAAATAACTATATCCGAATTCATTTAAGAAATTCGAAGTGTTTTTTTTTGTACCCATATATTCTTTCATGTTAAATGTTCTCCTGGTTGTTTATAAAGCGATGATAACCCAATGGTAGCCAAGTACCTACTGGATTAGTAGTAGAAGTAGGCGGATTATGATAATGCAGAGTTTGATAGCTTAGACTTCAAGTTACGGCATATAGTTAAACCTGAAAAGCAAAACGAGATACAGGAAAACAGTAACAGAATAACACCTGCAAAAGCCAAAACACAAGCGCTCGAAATAAAGCTCTTTCCAGATAAAATCCAGGGATCTACAGCATACAATGCGAAGTCCCCGTGCAATTATAAATCATTCGAAACACGTCCAGAGTTAAACAGCTTACTAAATTTAAATTTTATTATAATCTCCGCTTTTGAATTGTCCCAGTTATAAGCCCTTGGCTTTTTGGGTGACTTGTTGTATGCTGGGAGTATGTGGAGCGATATTAGAAATTCTTTTAGGTTTTTCAGGTAACTTGTTTTTATCTCGCGAAAAAATAAAGGCTATAAAATGTGATGCTCTTGTTTATACAATGATCAAATCTACAAACTTAATGATATCAGACATCTAGTTGAAGAATTGAGAAGGCAAAGTGTGAGCAAAAGAAAAGTTGGTCAACTTACCAATGCTAAATTAATTGTCAATGTCTGCAATTTTTTGGTGCTATAGGCATATTGCGCAGAACTGAGTATGTTCCTGCTGTAGTAGAGCAGTGCGGCAGGGTGTGTTTTCACTACGTCAAATGACAAAAGAGAACTAAAATGAACTCAATTGTATAGCGAGACAATTCTGATATACGTCACATATCACACCCTACCGCACCGCTCCACTATACCTGTATAATAGTGACGCTAACTGTAAAACTCGCTTTGTATTTTTTAATAAAGGCACCTTTATAACCAGAAATAAGAATCGTAAATAAAACAGTTCAAACAATCTCCCCTGCCTTACAAAAGGGAAAATCCTTAATTTACTGCCAGGCACTTACCTAACAACTTTAAAAAAATAGCTGTCAAATTTAATAATACCTACTCAAATAAATTGGAATAGTAGACTATAAAGGAACGAATGGGGAAGTGAAAAATAAAGAAATTTAATCTGGTTCAGGAGTCTTCCGCTAATCGCGTACAGACGTTCGTTTTGGGACACCCCACTGTAAACTAGTGTTGTACCTAGGTATATTAATTATCCGCAATTTTCGGATAATCATTTTACGCAAATGAATAAAATGTTACATGTATCTACCCATATATCTCTTTCAGTGAATATAATATGTTGGTGCAATGTACGTTCTATCATTAGCAGTTTCTATCAGCTATCATATCAGTATTTACATACTTCAAAAAAAACTTATTAAGCTTAAAAAGACCGACTATGATTTCGAAATAAAAAAAAAATCATGGGATACCTTCTTGCTTAAAATACCTTAAATAAATCCGCAAATAAAATCGTATCACATCCCTAAAAACGCCAGTGATGTAGGCAGGGGGCTGAAATTAATGAAGTTGTTCATTAAGCTTAAGTGGGATTGTCGCTAATGTCTGACCAGGGTAAAAAATTATGTAACAGCCAGAGAACTGGAGGCAAAGTGAATTAATTGACAACATTAACGTATTGTGACTGGTCGCCCGAAGCAAACCGCCGTAACGTTTGTTTCTTTACTTTAGTTAGTAAATAAATAGACTTTTTAAACGCATTATGTTACTATTATTTATCATACATTTTAATTTGCTAGGATTGGAGTTATGTTGGAGTAGTAAAAAGAAGGTATATTTACCTTCTTTTTTAGCATGAACAACAAGATTTATTTCTAAATAAAAAGATTAATCGGTGTCTGTAATGACAATAAAATCGTTGGACCAAATTAAAGTACAAAACAATATTGTTAACACCAAATTTTAATGCCCGTGCAAATCAATACCTCAAAAAACCTTTTTACGCGTCAATTTCCAACCAAACATTAATGTAATGATGAGATTGTTGTGCGTCAACAGATTTCAACGGGGATCGGATTTATTCCACTACCAAATAAATTATTTTCCCGTAATGCCGCCTGCGGGCTGAGATCAAAGGAGCGAATTAATTAAATTAACTTTTGTGTCTATCGCCCGTTGCCTGTTTATAAACAATCCCCTGATTGCCTGAATGTCTGACACTGTAAATAATTGAGAATACTCTTGTAACAAATCTTTTATGCAGTTTTATAGAATTTATACCGTTCAGAGCCTTCTACGCTAACTATTCTAAGCAAAGCCTACATAGTACTATCACTCAAGTGAAAATGATAAAATAGTAACTACTACAAAAAATTTAATGATGTATTAATTATGACTTGATGATTTATTATTAACCCGTAGGTTCTCGTGAAGGACGCGCGTCCTATTATAAGAAATTATGTCATTGTTATTTTTTAACCGCGAGCCAAAGTATTAATAAGTTTTTGTATAAAATTTCATTTTTAATACAAGCATTTTTTTGGTGACTACATTTTTTGTTGACTGTACTTGTCTTCTAATATACTAATGTACACCAAATATCAAGTCAATCCGACCACTGGAAGTGGGTGAAATTCGTCTAAAAAAAACTTATAGAAAGGATCAGTTGATATTTCGTGTAACCTCATAAAGTCCATTCAGGCTTTGTATTCTTACACCTTCAGCCACATCTTTACTAAGCCCAAAAAGTTATTAAAAAAAATTACTGACTTAGTCAATCATTCGTCGTAAATAGTGGAACTTGCTTCCGGCATATGTGTTGTCGTGTTTCCTGACACTGACAATTTAGGAATTTCAAGGGTAAGTGAAAGGTTTATTTTGGATAAGCATGCTTCATCTCAGGCTTCGTTATCGTCTTTATGGATGGATCAGTAGCAAGTAGGACATTTAATATAAATAAAACTTTGAGTGACAGCTCTGTGGAGCGATTACGTAACTAAATTTCAATCATTTTCGAATTGAAATCGGTTCAATATAGCGGTTTTCTGATAGCTTTTTTACGTTCTAATAACTGCAAATACAAACAGTGGTTCATTAGAAATGGAACCATTTCCGATTTAGTAATTTTTCTACCGATTCAGAGGTTATTTCAATCTGAATTTCATTGCAATAAATTTCGCTTCCTATTAGTTGCTATGAAACGAAATTGAAGCAACAGAAAACATTTACTGAAACAATCACCTAATTGAACAGTAAGAGGAAAAATAATTCAGGAAATAATGGCATGATACAGAAACTCGTTATCGTAACAGATAGCGATATTTATCTAGTATCGAATCCTAATCAAATCGATACTTCACAAGTTTCCGTTGTGGAGGGACATAAAAACGCCCGTTTCCGTCAAAATAACATCTCAGTCCACGATAAATATCGCAATATCTACGAAGCGGTATTCATCAGGTTTTTGGTATTAATCTGGGTTTCTGTGTATATATTTTTATCAAAAACGAGTAGGTTTAAGGTATTGTCAAAGGTATCTAGGTTATTATGCTTGTTCAAGCGAAGTCCCGGAATTTGGAAGTAGCAAAATTCTGCGATTAATAAAGTAATTTAGCGTTATTTAGTAGTTATTTTTTTATGAGAGCTCAGCAAACTACGTAACATTTTTTATATAATAATTATTGCAAATCCAGATAATAAAAATACTTATATCTCATCTATATTGCAATAAAAAGGTCCACCATATTAATAATAATTTATCCGTATCGACCTGAGCTCGGAAGGTGATTCCCCATTAAAGGTCGTCCCAATAATAGCAATATGTTCTGAAAGGATAATAGGGCCCGACGTAAATGGGTCTTAGTGACCTTTCCATGAGTTTTCGCGGGACCTCCCAACCATAACAGTAATAAGGATTTGCCTTCTGGTTACGCAATTAAGGGGCGAAACTTTTAATAACCACGAACAATTTTATAGGGTAAATGATGTGGGAATTGTGTTTGATTAATGCTCATGAGTTTGTTATTAGTTTTATTGTATTGTGCTATTTATTTTGATGTGTTTATTTCGTTAATTGCGTATGTTTTATTGGTTTAGAAACATATTTGAATGTTGTTTTTAACCATTCATAAACTAGGGAGTTACAATATTTATTATTGTCCGTTTCATTCAAGTGAGGCCATCCGGCCACACTAACGAAAAAAACGCGTAAGCGCCGTGAAAATCACGGTGTTTGCGAGAAAAATACTCCTAAAAGCGTTCTGATAGTGCTAAGTGTTTCTACTGTCCGCTTAGATGACTAATTATTGTTTCAGCGCTAAAGAGAACTTTAGTTAACTCTAAAAAATAATAACATAACCTTTGCTTATTACGCTTCTCTATATGTAGTAATAATAGCTCAATGTCTCAGGATTGCATAATATATGATTTGATACCCTCGCATTGTGGATATAGTCACATCTACACGGGTCAAACCATTTTCAATTGTACGATATCGATGAGATAATTTCATGAAAGATATCGGACTCATCGAAATAACAACTGTAAAACCTTATGAAGCTTGACTAGTTTCATAAACGTACCCATCTGTTTTAACGTGTAGGTGTTATTTATCTATGTCTTTATATAATACAGAAACTGATTAATAATAATAATTGTTTATTAGACTCAACCAAAAGATAGTTTTGCTGATTGATTGAGTAACAGATGCAGACACTGCTGAAACCGCAGGATAGACTCAATTTTCAACTCATTAAAATTGGAGGAAAACTAGTTTTGTATAATTCAAATATCGTTTATTCAATTCAGGCCCTTATAATTCAAATATCGTTTATTCAATTAAGGCGCTATTTTTTTACCACTCAGGTGGCAAACAAGCATACGACCCGCCTGATGGTAATCAGTTACCGTAGCCTATGGACGCTTGCAACACCAGGGGTGCCACTCGCGCGTTACAATTGATTCTACCACCGGTTCGTAATACGTATAGGTAACGTCTTTGTCCCTTTTGGTATAGCCCTGAACAACTGTATGATGCACATGCTAGCTTCAACTTTAAGTTATTAAAATATTAATATGCGCGTACCTTCATTACCTACATTTGTTATAAATTTAACATGTTTGAAGACTTGTACGACTTTGTTGCGGGCAGAGGCTCATAATAGTTTAATTATTCAACAAGGCAGTTCAGTAATGTGATAAGACCGTCAACGAGTTTGCTGACGGGTGGGAGCACATAATATTGAGTTAATATTAAGTGTTCAACTAATGCCTGGGTTGAATGTGGAGTCACGCACCTCCCTCTTGACATTCGCTAACTTTTAATAAAGACGAGACGTGGATTAAGTTAAAGTTTTTGTTTACCCATGATATTGGAGGTGATGGATGGAATAGTTTTATGTGGTTTACCTTTTAGCTAAATGTAGCCGCTAAGCAAAATTACGACAATTGTCTGAATTTGTCTGCAACAATTAGCGTGCGTTAATGCGATATCTACCTCTTTTTATTATAATATCATTGGGTTTACCATCCATTATTTTAAACAAACCACATCGTTATATCTTTAACGTCATAGATATAATAAAAGTAAAAATATACCTATAAGGCGCCGATCTCACAGAGAGAGTTCTAGAGTTCCGAGTTCCGAGTTCTACATTCCGTGTTGACTATTGTGCACACAGCAAGCATTCTAGAGTTCTATAATATTCGCTACTGATCGCACATCATACACTTTTTAACCGACTTCAAAAAAAGGAGGAGGTTCCCAATTCGAATGTTTTTTTTTTTTTTATGTTTGTTACCTCATAACTCCGATTTGGAAAATTCTTTCTTTATTTGAAAGGGTACGCTTCCCGTTTGGTCCCATTGTCATCAGATCAGGATTTGATTACTTCTTAATGTACTTTGAAGTCAGTTTAAGGTTTTTGTAAAACAGTCCAATTATTTTACTTTCAAAGGCCCCACATAGCATACAGTCAACGCGGAACTCGGAACTCGGAACGCGGAACTCTAGAACTCTTTTCTGTGGGATCGGCGCCTATGTTTTCCACGGTGCGAGGTTTCAAGTTATACATTCGCCAATTTTACAAGCGAATTTAAACCGTATTGAGAAACCTAAAAGGATCACATACTACAGTAAGGAAAGAAATTTGGAAGTATTAGGTGTGTATTAAATGCATTAATTTCCGAGTCTGTATGCAAACAATTTCATAATATCTTTATAGCCCGCGACTTCGTCCGCGTAGATTATTTCTTTTTTCTAGATATTAATCATTGTAACAATATAAAGCTTTGTTCATGGCTATTGTCCGCCACTACGTGTGATATTGACAAAAGTTCAGGTAGATTAAGAGCTCATATGCGAGGATGCCACAAAAAACTGCAACAGTCCTACCGCAAATCAACTCTAGCAAATTTCAGAGTTTTTCCCTGTGACTACAAACCTTAATTAGGAACTGTTATCTTTTAAATTCAAACGGAAGGTGATTTGGGATCAATGGTATACGCGGCAAGAAGACTGTTTCTTCTCTGGCAAAACCAGTAAATATTTTGGCCTCAATAACATTGCGGCGGAGAGCTGTTACTTGTAGTCTAGTTCCACAGCACAATTTTGGAGGCAGCTCCTTTCCCTCATGTCTGAGGATCGTGGTCAACATCGGGTTTGCTTCTAGAGCGAATGATCTGCCTCCACTGGTTTCTGTCTTCTGGTTTCTGTAAAACTTGGAGGACGATGAGTCTTTTACTTGATCGGACCATCTTGTTGGTGAACGACCACGTAGTCGTTTTCCTTCCGTGTTCCCAACTATGATCAGATTTCCAAACTTTCATCGCCTTTGCGCACCATGTGTCCGAAATACGAAAAAATACTTTGGTGACATATGGTGGACAATCGTGTTTTAATTTTGAGCTGCGATAGGATTGATGCATTGTTGCGTTTAGCGGTCCAAGGTATTTCCAACATCCGTCTCCAGCAACACATCTCGAATGCATCAATCCTTTTTCTTTGTCGGGCCAGTATAGTCCACGCTTCCACTCCATACATGAAAATGAGGAATACCAATGCTCGTATTAACCGGATCTTTGTTTTAAGGTGGCCCTCTGTGGCCGGCGCAACTTCAACGCAAGCATAGTCTAAAAGCTTGTTGTTTCATCCAACGTAATGTTTGACTGCGAAAAAAGAGAGACAGCATCAGAGCCGTCGGTTATCAGTCGGTAAATTCCGCTGATCACTCGCGGCCGCTTCGCTTTCGTCATTCATGATTTCGCATTCATAAAACTTGTTCCAGGAGTATACTTCTTGTGAAAAAGTCTGACAAGTTTGTGAAAAAAAAGTTAGTTATTTAGAATTTCCAATACATTTGCAAGCCTGGTATCTAAATGTTTTCTTTACTTTTACAATTTATAGGTACATTCAAATAACTTTATGTTGTGTAATGTTGTGTTCCTGCGCGTGAGTAAGGTCGCCAGAGCTCATTGGGGAGGGGGGAAAGGTTGGTAACGCGTGAGCGATGCTTCGTGTGTTGCAAGCGTCCATATGGCTACGGTAACCGCTTACCATCAGGCGGGCCGTATGCTTGTTTACCGACTAAGTCGTATAAAAAAAAAAAAATACATTAGATATGGCCAAAGTTCAGGCAAAAACGCTGTTTTTCGGAGGCTTTGACTGAATTTGTTTCACACTTTTTCTAAATTTCGCCTAGATACACGGCTAGATATAGGGCACAAGATACTAATTTGTTCAAAACATCTAACGAAAAATGTTTAACAACGCCATAATAAGTACAGAGGTTTTGTATAAAAAGTATGACGAATTGAGTCCTCTTAATACCGATTCCTCTCTTTTTCCTAATGTTGTTTAGGCGAGTCATTTCAATACGCCAATACCATAAGCCGAAATAATAAATTTTGAAATTTTCACTCCGAAAATAAATAACTTCATATACTAAATTTAATTCCCCTTTTCACTCCTTAGGGGTTCAAGTTCCAACAACACCGATATTCGTTGCGATAGTTTATAACCATAAGCTTAAATAATAAATTTTGTGTACTTCCACACACAAATTCATCCCCTTTTTACTCTTTCGGGATCGGATTTATCAAAAACGTTGAGGCACATATAAATTAATTTTAAATTGTCAATCTAAACACAAAATTTGAAGGTCCTAACTTCGAAACTGATGGACTTTCATATAAACTTGCATCCCCTATTTTACCCCCTTAAGGATGAAATATCCAAAAATCCTTAGTGGTTGCCTACACTGTGTAATAATATATTAAGTGACGTTTACTTTGAAACTGAATGACTTACATACATCCCATACCTTTTCACCCTGTCGGGGGTGTAATTGTCAATAAAGCTGAAACATGTATAAATTAATTTTCAATCGTTAGCCTAAATACAAAATTTGAAGATCCTAACTTCAAAACTGACGAACTTTCATACAAACTTTCATCCCCTATTTTACCCCCCTTGGAGTGGAATTTCCAAAAATCCTTCCTTACCAAATTTTATATTATACAGTGTAGGTATTCACTACACTGTATAATATAAAATTTTGTGAAGTTTACTTTGAAATTGAAGGACTTGCATACACAACTTCATCCCCCTTTTCCTCCCTTCGGTGGTGGAATAATCACAAACGCTGAGATAACTATACATTAATTTTCAATCGTCAGCCTAAACACAAAATTAGAAGATCCTAACTTCAAAACTGACGGACTTGCATACAAACTTTCATCCCTTATTTTACCCTGTTAGGGGTGGAGTTTCCAAAAATCCTTCCTTAGTGGATGCCTACACCGTATAATAATACATTTAGTGAAGTTTACTTTGAAATTGAAGGACTTGCATAGACAACTTCATCCCCCTTTTCCTCCCTTCGGTGGTGGAATTATTACAAACGCTGAAATAACTATATATTCATTTTCAATCGTCAGCCTAAACACAAAATTTGAAGATCCTAACTTCAAAACTGACGGACTTGCATACAAACTTTCATCCCTTATTTTACCCTGTTAGGGGTGGAATTTCCAAAAATCCTTCCTTAGTGGATGCCTACACCATATAATAATATATTTAGTGAAGTTTACTTTGAAATTGAAGGACTTGTATACCCAACTTCATCCCCCTTTTTCTCCCTTCAGTGGTGGAATTATCACAAACGCTGAGATAACTACACATTAATTTGCAATCGTCAGCCTAAACACAAAATTTTAAGATCCTAACTTCAAAACTGACGGACTTGCATACAAACTTTCATCCCTTATTTTACCCTGTTAGGGGTGGAATTTCCAAAAATCCTTCCTTAGTGGATGCCTACACCATATAATAATATATTTAGTGAAGTTTACTTTGAAATTGAAGGACTTGTATACCCAACTTCATCCCCCTTTTTCTCCCTTCGGTGGTGGAATTATCACAAACGCTGAGATAACTACACATTAATTTTCAATCGTCAGCCTAAACACAAAATTTGAAGATCCTAACTTCAAAACTGACGGACTTGCATACAAACTGTCATCCCCTATTTTACCCTCTTAGGGGTGGAATTTCCAAAAATCCTTCCTTAGTGGATGCCTCCACTGTATAAGGTATCTTTGTGCAAAATTTCAAATCTCTAGGTCCAGCGGTTTGGGCTGTGGGCTGATATATCAACAATCAGTTTATCATTTTATATATAATAATAATAATAATACTTTATTAATTTCTCATCAACACATTAATGGTACAGAGTCATAGTTATTGCAGATAATATAGAGACTGGTGTCTGATTTAGGTGAAACCTGTATTACAGATCACCAGGCGTTCCCTCCGTAAGACCACTTAATTTATGAACATTTTTACCTATGTTATTAGAAAGTCTTAATAAATATAAAAAATTACAAAAGAGAAACGAGAAACGAAAAACACAAAAATCTTTCAGATAATAGATAGAACTATAAGAAATACAATTTAAAATTAAAAATGCGAAAATAAGAATAAATGAAAAAATAAAAAATGAGATCATGTTAACAAAAACAATGAATGCGTTTGGTGTTAAAATGTAGTGGAAAGAGAGGTTGTGTACGAGTGAGGGGTGTGTGATTGTGGTGGTGTGTGAATGTGGTAGTGTGGAGATGTAGTGGTGTGAGGATGTGAGGATGTGAGGATGTGAGGATGTGGTGGTGTGTGGATGTATGGATGTGGGAGTGTGGAGAAAGTGAGTGAGTTGATTATTGTAGTCATGCTTATATGGATTTATTAGGGGTTTAATTTAAGGGTTTCAATAAACATTCTGTAGAATTGTAATCAAGACCTAGAAGCCATGAACGAACCTTTTCTTTGCAATTTGCTCTAGAGAGCGGGTAGATAGATAGTTGTTTATTAATATTATTGTACAGATAAGGACCCAAAAAAGCGTAAAAGTGTTGAGATATGCTATTTCTAAACCTAGTTTTCGTGCAAACTGTGTTAGTACTTCTTTTACTTGAGAACGTTTCAGGATCGAAAGTTAGTTCAGAGTGCTTTTTGATAACTGTCATTAAAATAAAGAGTTGCCGGACTGACAATACCTTACAGTGTTGGTACAAATCAAACGTAGGGTAATGTATAGGAAAAAAATAACTTACTTTTAAAACTGCTCTTTGAGCTCTCTCCAAATTTAATAAATACGTTTTAGCGGACCCTCCCCATGAAGTTAAACAATAAGACAACAACGATTGGCATAATGCATAATATACGGATTTAATAATCATAGTGTCGGCAATATGACGAAGTGATTTAAAAATATAAATTAGTTTCCGAATTTTGGGCACTAAAGACTCAATATGATGATTGAAACTTAGTTGACTGTCCATTATGATACCCAAGTATTTAATAGTATTTGTTTTTGTTAATTGGGGGCAGCTACACGACTCTTTAGACGGAGCATTGCAATTGTGTGCGATGATGGAAAGGTTAGATTGATCTTGTTTCCTAATGGTAAAGGTCATGTACTTAGTTTTATCTATATTTAGAGTAAGGAAGTTACTAATTAGCCATTTAGAGACTCGATTAAAGCCATTTTGAGCGTGATTATAAACTTCTTCCCAGGTGTCAGCATAAAAAACTAGTGCAGTATCATCGGCAAATGATATTATTTTCCCGTTGACTAGATCAATTTCACATAATTGGTTTATGTATACCAGAAACAAGGTAGGTCCGAGGATGCTGCCTTGGGGAACGCCATATTCTATGGGTAGCTCATCACTTGTCCAGCCATCCATTTTAACAACCTGTGTTCTACCCTTAAGATAATCAGCAAACAGATCAAGTGGTAACCCTCTTATTCCTAAATGTTCTAGTTTATTTATCAATATGGAGATAGATACTGTGTCAAAAGCTTTTGCTAGGTCCAGATAGATAGCTAAAGCCTTTTTCTTTTTATCTAAGTTAGAGATTAGGAAATCGGTTAACTGGTGAACAGCATCAGAGGTAGACTTCTGTGCGCGGAATCCAAATTGAGTTGTAGATAGAAGTTGATTTGTTTCTAGAAACTTAACTAGTCTGACGTTCATAAGACGTTCCAATATTTTAGATAGTGTAGGTAAAATAGAGATAGGTCTATAATTGTTGACACAGCATCTATCCCCACTCTTGAATATCGGTACTATGCGAGACTTCTTAAAGGCAGAGGGAAAGACACCGGTGGTAAACGATAGGTTGCATATAAAAGTTAGTGGTGGAACTATAACATCAATGAAATGTTTTAAGAAATTTCCTGAGATATTGTCTATTCCTACTGCACAATCATTTTTGAGGTTTAATATTAATAGTTTAATTTCATGTTCATTTGTAGGTAGTAGTACTATGGATTTGTGAAAGGAGTGCGTAGCTTGTTGAGGGTTAGCTGAGAATGAATCTTTATTTTGTTTTATTTTTTCTGCTAATGATTTACCAACACCTGCAAAAAACGAGTTTATTTTGTTAACGGAATTGGAAGGATTTTTAGGACAAATTAGTTGGGTAGGTTTATCCTTTCTTTTTGACGTGTATGTTACATTTTTAATAACTTCCCACAATCTTTTGTTATTCTTACCGGCTTTTCTAATCAGATCTTTTTCATAATTAATTTTAATTTTCTTTAAAAGAGTATTGCAAAAATTCTTGTACCTTCGATATGTTGACTGAATAATTTCATTACTAGCTTCTGCTCGCGGCTTCGTCCGCGTGGCCTACAGGAAACAAATGACATATTTTTCTACAACAATAAAACAAAACAAAATAACTTCAGCCTGCTTCGAGGGTGGAATTATTAAAAACGCTAAGACACGTATAAATTAATTTTCAATCTTCAGCCTAAAAATTGACGGACTTTCATACAAACTTTCATCCACTATTTTACCCCCTTAGGGGTGGAATTTTCAAAAATCCTTTCTTAGCGGATGCTTACGTCGTTAGAACTATCTGTATGCCAAATTTCAGCCCAATCCGTTCAGTGGTTTGAGCTATGCGTTGATAGATCAGTCAGTCACGGTTTCCTTTTATATATACAGAAGATACGTGTATCACTTCTGTGACACATGAAATATGAAATTAATTTCAGTTGTATATGCAATTCTAACCATAATATCAAGCTTCGAGTCAACTGGCTGCAATGCACTACTTTATTGTTTTATTGTGAATTTTACACACAGTAATATTTTTAGGGAGACAAATTTCGGAGCAACTTGACTGGGGAAGGATCTTACAGCCAAATCTCATTACTTTTATGTGTTGTGTGTTCCTGTAGTTAAAGGTCTTTAGAGCTCCATGAGGATGCGCTGTGCGAGCAGTGTGCGGGGCCCAGCTATGTTGTACCCATAGAGTAAAATTTTTAATAGAGTGATAGCGAAGCGTGAGCAGTTTCCATATATAGATGCATTCACATATATATTGTATACTAGCTGTCCCTTGCGGTATCACTCGCGTTCCCGGGATAAGAAGTGTATGTCCTTTTCCATACCATAGGCTATCTGCATGCCAAATTTCATGATAATCCGTTGAGTAGTTGAGGCGTGAAAGCGTAACAAACAAACAAATAAACAGAGTTACTTTCGCATCTAATATTAGTATGGATGGATACCGTCTGAAAAAAAATCGAAATGCGAAATAGTATAATATGTGACTGTGTAAGCCCATACTACTAGGTAATAAATTCGATCTCTATAATTTTCGAAACCTAAGATTTTGATTGTAGCCAATATTTATACAAAATATAAGGTGTAAACCTGATTAAGCTAAAATTTGTTTATAAATTATACACAGTTGATATACCTACGTTTACGTACTCTAGTAATGCCGAGCGTCAGTCGCAATAAGACTAATTGGGTCACATCACGTCGTTGAGATTGAAATTAAACAGAGCTTGAAATGGAGTGGCGAAATACGATTTGTTTCTTTCCTTTGTGATGTTAATTAAATAACACTTATAGGAAAACTGTACTCTGACCGAAAAAAAATACTCAAACAGCTATTTGTCTAATATACGCTCATATTGATTAAAAGGTCATGTAAATATGGTCACATTGTTAGACAATGACAGTAAGGCTGAGAACCAGAAAGGGCGAATTCGCCGCGAATCTCTCGCGCGTAAGAATTACGAGTCGAGACTCTGTGACTCTGGTGAAATGCACGCGATGTACGCGTGTATTTTAAATTCCCGCGATGTTTGTGACGCAATTTATTGGTGACCAGGGACCCAATTCTCTAGTTCTTTGAAATAACCTTCGAATTGAACTTACGGTTCGAGTCCTATTCGACTGTAAAATGTTGACGGGCGTTAATTCGAAAGGTCCCGATCAATCAAAGCTCGAGTTTACTGGTTTCTTTCTAAATATACCGGCCCCGAAATTGCCGGAATAACGTAAAGCTATTTACACTCGATAAAAGTTCGAATTCGTACTTTTTTCGATCGTTTACAGAATACCGCAGACGAATAGCTTTAATAATGTTGTGTTCCTGTGCGTGAGTCCAGAACGCGTGCATGATGCCCCGGTTGTGTTACAGAGCGTCCATAGAACTACGTTAAGCAAACGCACTGATAGGTCTTTCAATCAAAATTCGTTCGAAAGGGGGTTAAAAAGGAAGCTAGACCAATATTGCAAATAATATTATTTTTCGAATTCTCGACGGATATTACATAATTCCAATACATTTTGGTAAAATAGTAACTAATTCAATGGATGTATTCGATTTGGATTTGATGAATTACATAAGATTTGCTATGAATTCTAAAAAGAAAAACTTTAGTACAGCTAAGCTAAGCTAAAGGAATACCTTTAGTTTCCTTTTTAGCCCCCCTGGTCCCAGTTGCGTAAACTACTAAAGCTCCACTAGAATTCATATCAACTCCCATAGGCGACCGGTAATATGCAAACTTGGTCCAGCCAACGCTTTGTGTCGTCCCAAAATACAGCTTAATTACCAACTCGCCGGGACACCTCATTACGACAGCTCCACGTAAAAAACAGCGTTTCAAACTTTTAACTTTGTTTTGTTAAAAGTTGTGTTTATTGTTGTTAGCACGGTTTGTGGGTAGTTTATTTTAGTTTCAGGTTATTTTCGACATTTATAACATGTTTTAATTCGTTCAATAATGTCTCGTACATTATTGAAAGAATTAAATGCCTCTTGCTCATATTAACCATTTTTTATAGATAGGATATTCTTATTTATTCTTATTTTTTAGACTTTGCCTCCTCCTTATTAGCGTGTTCTACCGCTTGTACAACGGAGAGTGTTCCAAGGAATTGTTCAACTTGATGCCCACGGCTACCTTCCACCATCGCAACTCTCGCCATCGACGGGGAGTCCTTTCACACATATTGAAACCAGAATTGTTTCGAACTATGCGGGCTCAAAGGAGTTTTCTTCCGCGGACGCTCAGACTGTGGAATGAGCTCCCCACCGTGGCTTTCCCAATAGAGTACAGTATGGGGTTCTTCAAAAAGGGTGTGAAGAGATTTCTTCAGGGTCGGCAACGCGCGAGTGATACCCCTGGTGTTGCAAGCGTTCATAGGCCCGCCTGATGGTAATCAGTTACCATAGTAACTGATTACCATCAGGCGGGCCGTATGCTTGTTTGCTACCTTAGTCGTATAAAAAAGCGTGTGTTTTCTCTGAAAAAACATTTAATACCGCCTGAAGCACGTGGAAAATAGTTTATTCAGATAATTACTTCTTAGAGTATATAAACAGGAAAAACCTTCATAAAACATCAATAAGTAAGAAGAAATACGGATATAGTTTTCTACTAAGTAAACAAGGCTTTTTATTTAATTCCCATGATGGAACGAGATCGGTAACGGTCGATGATGTTATTTTTATTTATCTATTATAATTCTCATTTTCATGATATATATCGATTCAGTTTAATTTGTAGTTTTGCCGCCGCGACTCGTACACTTGTTGTCAGTGCGATTAGAATGTAAATATCCTTACTAATATTAGGTCTTTACCTATGAAATTGCCGTTTTGTATGAAAAAATGTAAACGTATTTTTTAATTGTATTAATCAAAGTAATCACCCATGCAATCAATGCATCTTTGCCAACGCAGTGGCAGTTTATTGATGCCCTTCTTAAAGAAATCAGCTGGACGGGAGGCAACAAATTCTTCAAAGGCATTTTGTACTGCCTCTCGGGTATTGAATTTTTTTCCCGCCAAGAAGTTATCCAAATTCTGGAAAGTAAATATGGAATATGAGTACCGTCGTGGCAGCAACGCGGCACAAGCGGCACGCAACATCAACGACGTTTACGGAGCTAACACAACAAACCAACGCACCACCTGTTATTGGTTTGCTCGCTTCCGTTCTGGGAATTTCGATCTGAAAAATGAACCTCGCGGTCGTCCGAAGACTTTGGTCGACAATGACGAATTAAAGGCGATTGTGGAAGCTGATGATACACAATCGACGGCTGAATTAGCAGCAGCTTTCGACGTTAGTGTCAAAACAATATTGGTCCATTTGCGTCAAATTGGCAAGGTTAAAAAGCTTGACAAATGGGTGCCCCACGAACTCAATGATCGCCAGCGCGAAGTACGCGTCGAAACGTGCCTTGCACTGCTCAACAGACACTCAAATGAAGGAATTTTGAACCGCATTGTTACCTGCGATGAAAAATGGATTCTGTTTGATAACCGCAAGCGCTCAGCAAGTTGGTTGGATCCTGGTTCAGCACCTAAACAATGCCCTAAACGAAAACTTATCCCTAGAAAAGTAATGGTCACTGTTTGGTGGTCTAGCGCCGGTGTGATTCATCACAGCTTCTTACCAAACGGGGTGAGCATTACTGCAGATGTGTACTATGAAGAACTGAACACAATGATGGAGAAGCTGGCACATCTCCAGCATTGGTCAATCGCTCGTCTCCGCTGCTCCTGCACGATAACGCGCGACCTCATACTGCACAGTCGACAGTCTCCAAGTTACAAGAACTGGGGTTGGAAGTTCTCCGTCATCCGCCCAACTCACCAGACCTTGCGCCTACAGACTACAACTTTTTCCAGAATTTGGATAACTTCTTGGCGGGAAAAAAATTCAATACCCGAGAGGCAGTACAAAATGCCTTTGAAGAATTTGTTGCCTCCCGTCCAGCTGATTTCTTTAAGAAGGGCATCAATAAACTGCCACTGCATTGGCAAAGATGCATTGATTGCATAGGTGATTACTTCGATTAATACAAATAAAAATACATGAAAAAAATTCGTTTAAATTTTTTCATACAAAACGGCAATTTCATAGGTAAAGACCTAATATATATGGATGTTTGTTACTCTTTCACGCAAAAACTACTGAACGAATTTAGATGAAATTTGCCACACAGATAGAATATATTCTGAATTAACATATAGGATACTTTTTATCCCGGGAAAACATACGATCCCTCAGGAATACGAGTGAAACCACGCGGGTCAACTAGTTATGTAATAAATTTAAGCTTGTTATAACTATTCATAAGTCCCTTCGAAATATATTCGAATTAATAATACTGCGGTCTATTTGAAATAAATGATTAGAATTTGAATAGTTATATGTTTCTTGCTGATGAAAAACGACCATTAAAATAATTCCACAAGAAACACATTTGAAAAAACGTCGAAAATAGATATTCAAGTCATCTATCAAATATAAAATGAACCCATTTAATACAATTGAGTCTACTCGAGGGGATTGAAAATACCTGTAACCGCTTAAATATCAGATCACTTGGAGCAAATATACGAGTATGATATATATCATAAAATGTAATTGAAAGTAATCCTCTTACATGACATGATAAATTGCTTCCAATTCGCAATTTATTTTGGTTACTTGTAACATTCTCGTAGCACCGTCTACGGCGTAGCAAAAAATGTAGAGTTATGTAAATGTATCTCACAATGCTTCCTCGAGTGTAGGCACATTAAAAAACTATTACCGGGAAGATAAATAATATTCAAAAATAGACTCTGAACGTCCCTAATAGTCAAATATGATGAGCCATCCTTATTATGATTATATTCAGTGTCAAGTGATCAACGATTTGGTGAAAAAAATACTGAAATACGATTTCTCTTTCCAAATTCTTTCCACAACGTAGACTAAATAGTTGGCAGAGATAATCTATATCAGCTCACATTACATTCCAATATAAACAAGCAGGGCCGTGCAAAGTCTCGTGTAACATAAAACGATAACAAAATAAATCAGTTTTAGTTAGGGTTGTTACCTGCACGGGTTACCTGCGTTTTTGTTTTTTGATTAAATGATTATTTCAGGTTTATTTAACTTTAAAACATTGTTTAAAGTATATGTTTGCATGCACAGTGATCAAATTGTAACGGCAGCTAAGATTGCTAAATTTAGTTATTTTTTATTGTAATTTTCTTTGCATGTTTAAATTTTTTTCTAATGTTTTTTTATGCGTCGAATGGCGTGCAGAAATAAAATATTTTTCATTTCATTTTTTAAAGCTAGGATTTTATTATTAATATGTAGTTTATGATACGGTAACTTCTTGTAATCATTAACAAGTAATTTCCTTATAAATAAACTAATATCAAAAAAGTAAATATTACCAAACAATGTCTCGCCAACCCTACCCAAAATAGCTAAAGTCAAAACTATCCGATATCTGCGAAAGCGCTCGCTTCGCCAAAGGGACATATCAGCTTATCGCCTGACGACTGAAACTGCACTTCAAGCTATTTGTCAAACTTTCGCTACCAACGAAAACATAAGCCAATTCAACCAGAATAACTTGACCTACTAGCTATTTCTCGAACAAATTAAGCGTTGATTCACACTAGTCAATAGCTCTTATGAATTAGCAAGCTGAAGTGGTAGTCGATTGGTCACGTCTGCGGAATGTAAGACGGTTGATGGAGCGGGCATAGTATGGAATGTCTGTGAACTTGTTGGACCGACGGGCTAAATGCGTTAGGTGGAATGGAAAAGAGTAGCGTGATTGAGAAGAAGCCGATGTCGATTGGACTTCAAATAGCTGATAATAATTATGACTAGCTTTTGATCATGTTACTGCTATGTCTATCTAAATCTTTACTGGATAGAATACAATTTTATATGGCAAGCAGTCGTTGCGAGCTACTGGTTGAATACGATTTAGAACTCTTTGATTTGTATAGCAAGTTTTACATTTGTAGCGACCACCTACATAATGAACTTCACACGACTATAGATAGATGGCGCCCCAACAACCTGCATCGCGGTTACGAAGTTTTCTCGACAATCTGCATATACAGGGTGTTGTTTTGGTCGGCGACAAGCGACCCAGGAGCGGTAGTACAAAATATATATTCCCCAAAAATGGACTTAATTCCATTAAATACTGTAAATATGTTGAGAAATACCTTATTCAATTTGAAATAAAATTAACGCAAAGTATGGTTACTAGGCACGTGCACAGACTAGAGCTAGGCACAAGCCGCCATCGCCCCACCCCTTTACTCCCTCGTACTCCCGTTGAGTATTATGTCTACACTTTAGCTTATTACATGATTTTCAAAATTATTATTTTTTTATTTTTATAATTTAAAAAAAAGTATTTTTTTTTATATTTTTTTTAGCATCAGTATCATTTGTATTATCGACCCTGAGTCTCTCGTCGCTGACCAAAACAACGACCTGTATACAACTATCCAACATGTACAGTTGGATCGTGGTGGTTCCCAGTCTCGATGACCTAACCTTGCGGAAGATCTTCCCTTCATCCACTTTGTACCTCCGTACATTAAATAAGCCCCAAAATCACTCAGTAAGCTTCATTATTCTCGTAATAATAAAGTATAAAATACAATATTAATATTAGCATGGGAATTACAACTTAACAACGCACTAGAGGCTCGAAGATGTGAATTGACCCTTACTCAATAACTCCGCCAGGCCCGTACTAAAGTGGTCGTTATAGGCGACAGATTGAGAGTATCATCTCATGTATAATTCACAAACGACGAGTTGGAATCGAGATCGCAACTTGGAACATAATGCATTTCACTGCGTCCCATATGAAATGAAAGATTGCACGGAATAAATGAATATTTGTTCGGTATAACGCGTCGTTGTTTGCGACTCGGCTTGTTTTCGTATGCACAGAAGTGTAAGTTTGCTTGATATCCTACTGTTATCTTATAGTAAAATAAATGGGTTCTGTCGTAAACTTGTACCCATTATAGCTCCTACGGAATATACGAGGTAATATTTAAATCCGTTCATGTAAACACTCTCAGAGTACTGCATTATTTATTACTAAGGCAAACGTTTGATAGAGTTACTGAAACTTTTTAGGTCGAAACATGCCAATTTTTCTTCACGTAACGAGCATGGAAAACTAGAACTAATAAAACGTTTTCAGTAAAGTTTAACATTTCGAGAGTCACCCTTTGACTTTTTACTCAACCATGTATTCAAAGGATAAACTTTGAATTTTCTAATTATTTGTGATTCACTCATAGTGAATGAAGAGGACAGTAAATTTTAAATCGTGGTTTCCACCAGAACTGTGAGGGTCTCAATGAATAACAAATGCACAGAAGGGAAACATAGATCAAATCGATGCAAATCATTCGAACTAAAGTTTTTCGCAAAGGCATACTTTCAAAAAAACGTACTTCGCGATGAAAAATATTCGAACTGGAGTTTTTCGCAATAGCACACATTCGAATAAACGTATTTCGAACTCATGAACATTCGCATTACAGTCAATCGGTGTTTCAAATTTCGAAGTTCCGAAATACAGTCTAAATAAAGTTGTGATTAGTTGATGGTAAAATCCTAATCCTAACTGCGAAAGAGAGTTTGTTTGTTTGTTACGCTTTCTCGCCTCAACTACTTAACGGATAATCATGAAATTTGACATGCAGATAGCCTATAGTATGGAGAAGGACATATTTTTACACCGGAAATGCGGATAAAACCGCGGTGGACAGCTAATAATAATTTAAAGTAAAGTTCAGATAATCACTTATTGGAGAAGATTGAAGTGAAGATATATCTATTTCGATACCCTTTGAGTCTGCTAGGTACTCCGTTCTCGTTTTTATCTATTAAAGAAATACACTTCACAGTGAAAACATCTGTCAAACCTCAGTTATGTTGTATATCTGTTACTCAGTTCTATTTTAGACCACTGTAAAAAGTGTGTACTACGACTGAAACATAACCTTTTCTACCTAAATCCACCTCTGTTCTAGACCAGCAAGTCGCATATTGTGCCTTCTAGTCTGGCTGCCGTCCAAAACTCACTAATGGAATTTTGTACGTCTCTGACCGACCACTTCACAGTCATTGACAGTAGGACTCTTCAGCATAAAAATTATTCACCAATTCACTGAAAATATCCTTCTAATAAGAAGCCCCTTTGAACGTATATGGCAAATGCCAATATGGGTGGTTTATTTAGAGGAAATTATTAATTTATTTGAGCCATAATTTTTTGTGAATAATTAATTGAAAAAATCGGGGAAAACCAATTGCTTGTAATCTTTATACATAGTAGCTAAATACCTCTCACTAATTTATAACTCAGCTTACTTAGTTACTCTTACAAAGTGTAAGCATCCGTTAAGAAATGATTTTCGCGAGTAAAACTGCGGGATGGATGGAAAGCAAGCTTGTTTATTGAAAATTAATGTAACTAATCGTCGACATAAGTAATCCTCGACAAGACACAGCAGCTTGACCATTTTTGATCAAAAACATCTTTAAATTTATGACATGATTGAAAGAGTAAAATGTTTTTTTAAGTATACAGGAGCTTTGAAGCATCAAGCTCATATTTAAACAAGGTTTTGTTTAAAAAAAATATTTTTACTACAAACTTTTTATAGTGACTGTACTTTTGTTATCTGTACTTGCATTGTCATCCAATACTAATGTATACCAAATTTCAGCTCAATCGGACACTGGGAAGTGGGCCAAATTTAACTTGCAAGATTCGATTACAGACACCGGATAGGTGAAACTAAATAAAAGACGAATTAAATTACATCATGTTAAAAATTCACCAAGATTGACATAACATTGTGAATTGTAAAAATAAACATCATAGAACAGCTTGCACATACGTCGGGATGTTCGCAGCGCAGTATTAAGGAAATGATGCTCGTTAAATTTTCAATCTTCCTCGGAGAGCGGAGCTAATGACAGTATGAGTCATTACACGTGGCCTCCTATCGGCGTCTAGTCGGCTAGATTATAAAAAAGTCGCTTTTTAATTTCCAGCAGAGGAGGGGACGTACGGTAAGTTTGTTTTATGGTTTCCTTTAGAAATATTTATTACGTAGTTTAATGGAGGTAATTTCGGAAGTAAGTAGTTTTGTTTTTGTGTAGATATAATCGCGTTTGAACATTATATCGACATGGAAGATATGGTGTGGCTGTAGTGGTAATTACATAAAGCCTATAGAAGAGAAAAACTGTCTCAGGTTCAAATCCTCAGTGACACATTTTCGAGGTCTGGACTCCGGAATGAATCTCTCAGAACCGTACTACAAATATTGGAGACTGTAACAGCACTTTGACCCCGAGCGTAAAGAATTGCCATTAGTACAGTAGTACCCAACTGATATGGCTTACTAATGTACCTGCAAAGAAGATACATTTTCAAAGCGCGGGAAACGCTATTGGTCGGCAGCTGCCGCCATGTTAGCGCGCGCCGTGCAGAGGGGCGTGACTTGCGAGTGAACCGGAACTAACAGCTGCAGTGTATTATGAACCTTATAGTAGTGATCTAAGGTTGATGTTTCGTTAATCTTCGGGGTCATACTTTCTTTTCTATGCGAACGAAGATTCACGATGCGCCATATCAGTTGGATAATAATGTAAGCGCTTACAAACGCGTTTGCGTTTACGACATTTCTCTGTAGGAATTAGCACAGCGCCTCTAGCGGAATACTCATGGTACTAATTTCTCCAATAGAAAATAGCAATAGCATGCGTTTATTTACGTTAATTCTTTACACTCAGATACTGGCTGACCCACGGATTTCTTTCCTCCGCGGGCTGACCCCATGTCGGGTCCCGCCAAGGCGTTAGGTATATAAATTAATTGTTAAATTAGTTAGGTTGATTGAACTTATTATATTATGTTGTTATTACCCGGGCGACATAATCGCATAAGCGACAAAGCCCATTAATATAAATTAAAAAATATAACTTGGTAGCCAGCCAAGTGGGTACAAGAAAGTATTTTACCACCAAGTAGATACAAGTTACTTTATATTTACGTTTGACCGCACAAAAATTTACTTTATTGGTGCGTTCGAATTGGGGTACCATAGCAAAAATAACAGTCAAAAATACTAATAACGATCACATCTGGAGTTCGATTAGGAAACTTGTGGGCGAAATTGACGTTTTGAATCGTTTTGAGCTAGGATCATAAACGTATAGTTCAAAACTTATGGTATCTTCTCTCCACTTTACAACAGACCAAAAAAAATTATAGATTTTTTAATAAAAAAAAACTCTAAATTAAGATAAACCTGTGTGGAAATTGTATTTTAGATGTCTTTTTCTACTAAAAAGAGCTTGCATTTTGCTACGGTCTCGCTTCGTGCACTGAAAAAAAGGTTCTACAAAACAAGTTATGTAAGTTGACATTTTGATGTCGGGAAACTAACATTTCAAATAATTTAGTTGTTACTGATAAGTTTTAGTTCGCAACTCACTCTAACCTAACTCCTAACTCTGTTTAGGTTATTGGTCGTCAAATTTTGTGTTACTGTTAAATAAAAATAAAAAAACAGTGTAACGATGACAAAGCCAAAGATGTTATTTGCTTGCTCCGAAGATGCCTATTGCACTCTAACCTAGAAAATAGAAAATATTTCTAGGGGTCTCCTTTTAAGTATAATAAATACCTGTGCTAGGAGGCCCCGCTCTTCCATATCTAGTACAATTTAATATAGTAGTATAAGGTTAACAATTTTAACTAACCTAACCTGATTAAAATTTCAACAAAAAAAAAAAAACTGCGAAGTATGTTCCCTTTGAAGACCCTCTGAAGCAAATCTAACGTGAGGAAGTTTCCGCAGCTTAAAATTAAATCCTGTCGACGTACTGAAGGTAATAAGTTGCATACGTGAGAACAGGGGGCTGAAAATGTCGAGTCACGACTTAAAATGGTCTAAATAGTTACAGTTTAACTGGAAAGGTATACCAAGTGTTTCAGCTTTATTTTATTGGTCAGTAACGACGGGTTTTATGCAGGCAGAATATTTTTGTTCATGTTATCATTATTCGAAACCACATACTAGAATGAGTCATGTGTAGTTTTAGAAAAGTGAGGGTTAGGTAAGGTTAGGTTATATCCTAAAATTCGAATAGATATGTGTGCTTTTATATTAGTTATGATTGAAATTCAGGTTTATTTATTTATTCAAACTTAAAAAAAATACGGTTGAACGGTTACGTATCAACGGGCTACTATGGGACCACTATCCCAGAAAATCTATAACATACTCAACTCTTATGGTTTTTAAAATTTGGAACACAAAATGTAGACCAAGAAAATCTTTCACAAAAATATTGAGCATGGAACACAACAATAACACAATTCTTTATTACAACACTATTCAATAAAAATCACATCGGAAAGTATTTGAGGTGGAATCAATCGTAATCGTGTTACCGAGAAAAGTGTCGCCAACTATGGACATTTTCTGAGTTCGAATGGCTCTTGACCCCTTAAGACTTGTACACACCATCATAATTTTAGCTTGGAAAAAATCTAAAATTTTCATTTTTATTTGTCAGAATTATTGATAATAGAAATAAAAAATTATACACAAACAAATATACAAAATTTCGTAGGGGTATGTTTGTCTACGCATATCTCCGAAAGTATTAATTGGATTGGGATCATTAATTTTTATTGGCTTATATTTACTTCAACTTAGGAAACAGTGCAAATTTCATCGAAATCGGTCGGTTCAATAGTATTCAAGATAATATGGACTAATACGTGTGACGGCCTAACTTATTGATACGAGTTACGGGTGTGGTGTCAAAGGAAAAACATCTCTAAACTTTGGTAAAATTCTAGTAGGTACATGTAAGTAAAAATAAAAATTACGAAATAAAAAAGTAAAAAAAACGACTTCAAAATACACTAAAAAGTATGAAATAACTCTAATCTGACACTGATTTGAGTCAGCGAAAGAGCACGACGAATTCCATTGAAAATATTTCGCTGACTTCAAATCGGTTTCAGGTTAGAGCTATTTCATACTTTTTAGTGTATTTAGAAGTCGTAATTTTTAAGATACTTTTTTATTTGTTTTTGTGGCGTTTGGCCACTGACCCATCCATATAGGACGATGACTAAGCCTAAGATTACACTTTCTCAGAAGTAACCAGAAAGTACTTATACTCTGGCCTTGAAAGGCTAATGATTTTATGCCTCTGTTTTTTTTTTATTACCAACAAACCCATCTCAATAATAAAAATGAAATGAGAAAATCAGAACTTTTGTGTACACAGCTTTACATCTGAAACCTAACAACACCTTAATGTTAGTTTGGAACTGAATGAAGTTGGAATAACGTTTTAGATATCATAGAATTAAATGGAATATTATTATATCTCCACACCACAACACTCTGGGGTAACGGGGGACAAAGAAGAGTCGTATTCTTGAATTACTACCGCAGAAGTCGCATCGTAAGTTTAAGTTTAGTAAGCAATTTGAATCTTTATAGCAAACACAAACTTTTAGACAATCACAGATCTTCGTAATTGACGACATAAGGCCAGGGATACCCATATCTTTTCTAAGGTGTTTACTAAACAAGAAAACACACGTAAGATACATCCAATAGGCAAAATACTGTATGCAAGTAAGATAGATAACGGTTAACTTAAATATTAACTTAAGTACGGTGCAGTCTTCTAAGCTTTGTGTGCTTACTACCTTCGGCTACATCAGTCATCACTTAACAGGTTGAGATTGTGGTCAAACACAGGCCGAAACACAATAAAAAAAAGTTCAATTCAATTTCTTAAATAAGAACATGCTGTTGCATGAATAAAATTTGCAAATATATCGAGTACTAACCGACCTCATAAAAGCCCAATACCTATTTTGGAGACTAATGTCCATTTTCACGACCCAATATCCTAAATTAGGAAACCCCAGACAAATAAAAGCTGTAATTGTGAGATGCGTGAGCCATCTAACTGATTGGTGAAAATAGACGTAATCTATCTTCGGTATATAGAGTGTAGGTTTAATAGCACGCAGGATAATAAATGTAAAATAAATCAACCGGTCAACAGGTTATAAAAAAAAGGTACAAAACAATGCAATAAATTCGCCTCAGCCGAGTCGCGTCGCGCCGCCGTCACATTATCACGAAGCGGACATAGAACCTACCTCTGCACCCTTTGTGTCGGAATGCACATAATTCCAAACCGGCCAATATCACACTACGTGGACTACGCTACGTGGTACGTGGTCCTATTCCCTAACGTCATTGTGTATTGGACATAGTCAGTGAAGGGAATTTGAAACTGAGTTACTTGAAAATGGATTTTGGTGGCGTTACGTGGACTGTAGGTACCAATTGGGATAATACGCATCACAATAACTTTTTAATAATGCATCCGATTAAAATAAATTGCATTTCAAAGCCTTGTTTTGTGCTTGTAGTTATAGTAATAATACCTCATGCACTTTTAATTATTTACCTCGTAAAACAAAACAATAAAATTAAATAAATAAAGTTTACATTTGCTTCCGTTTTCCCTGATCTCAGTGTGATTCCCACTTTATAAGACAACATGACCGTTATTTTCAGTGCGATACCCTTAAGGGTGATTGACCCCCGAATGACCCTACATTTAGATGGAACTTTGTGCAATTTCATTTTTCTTGAAGATAGTCTGAGCTTGTCACTTCTCTTTGTAAAGTGTTTTATCAAAATCACTTGGGTTGTTAATCTCTAAATTAAATTATTAAAAGAAATAAAAAGCCCGACTGTGTAAAACAAAAAATAACTGGATAGAGAACAACAACAAAAAAGATATTGCAGTCGGGGACAAACAAATATTACAAAATACGTATTATTAGGTAATTGGTTTGTCCCCGACTGCAATGCCTTATAAAATTCAAGTTATATTCAAAATTATATAGATTTAAGAGCTTGTTTTTCTCTTTTCAGTTATTTTTGTTCGTGCCGCAGGTCGTGGGTTCGATTCCCGCACAGGACAGGCGTTTGTGTGCATGAACATGTCTGTATGTCCTGAGTCTGGGTGTAATTATGTATATTAAGTATGTACCTAGTTACAAAGTGCTATATGTATTATATCAGTTATCTGGTTTCCTTAGTACAAGCTCTGCTTAAGTTTGGGATCAGATGACCGTGTGTGAGGATTGTCCCAGGATATTTATTAGGTACAATTTTTTCATAAGTAGCAAAAACATATAAATAAAACAGCCTGAAACTAACAAATTTGCGACAATGCGCCTGAATTCGAAGTTAAGAAGTTAGAAAACACAAAAAAATAGTATCCCGTTTTATCCAGAAATGGCGCAATTACACAAAGCTAATGGGGCGTTAGTACTCGTATTATACAAGCGACTAGACTCTTCCTGCGCAAAACAAACCGAAAAAACCTTTAGGAATGTCTTTTCCATCCAAAATTTATTTCCGCAGAATTTATTGAAAATATTGAGGGATTTTGTTGTGATAGAAAGTTATCTGAAAACTAAGCAATACCTTAAATTGAATTGTCTGGGTTTATTAAAACGCGATACACATAATTATAGCTATAGTAGGTTTTTATAGTAATTTAGGTGATTTTTAAGGCGATGCGCAATGATCCTCTGCCCTCTCGGACGGACAGCAGAGGCTTACTAATAGATTCCCGTTGGCAACATCGCACCCTTTGGATACGGAATCCAAAAAAACAAAGCACAGTGTAGTATTTAGTAGTACTCGGGTAGTTAATTTTATGACCATTCATTTTCCATGAAAACTATATTCACCGAAAAGTACCTAGATAGATTTAGTAACAATCAGTCATTTTCTTTTACGGCTGAGGACCTTCTACATTTTCATAGAGCATTTATGTATTGTAACACTTCAAATAATATAGTCCCTCTATTTGTTAGATAAGATTTTTCCCTCATAAACATTTCCCTATATTCCCATAGTGGTTTTTGACTCGTATTTCGTTCGCTAAAAACCAATCCGAGTCTGTCGTCGTAAGCTAAATTAGAACTCATTGTGAGCCAGGAAAATTCTTTGTTGAATAAAATAACAGTAACTCTTGTAAGAGCCAATTTCCCAAGGAGCAACTTTCTAATTTATTGTATTGTAAATTGTTGGTAAACTCTGATGATTTAGGCAGATGAGGAAAAATTAAGCCTTGCTGAGTTTCCTCTCGGTTGAAGGTTCTTCTCTGTTTGACGGATTCCGAACCCACAAGTCCGTCTTATGCCCTGACAGAATAGCTTTGATTTTGATATTACCATATTTTATGGTATACCTAACCCAAAAACACATCTACAGAAAGGCGAAAGATATTATACTGGGTGGAGATTTTGATATGGCATATTTTAGAAACCTATTTTCTCGCTGTTAGTTAGCGGTCCCATAGTAAAAGTTGTTCAGCATGACTAACCCAACATAGGTTTCGACAACATGCCATCTGGAAATCTCAACCCTGTATTATTATTATATGCCACAAAATATGTTATGGGTATACTCTTGAATTAATGGGCTCCAGATCTACGTAATACTATATATCCCTGAAAGCAGTTTCGCTCTCCTCCACGCACAGAACCAGTTTGTTTATTACATTATAGGTCACATCTAATTAAGCACACCACATTACCACCCCATCTCACCCCAAGTTGGCCGTATCTAGGTACTAATTACATCATTTATTGTCTTCCCACCCCATACGTAGCCGTAACATAGGTTACTCCGGAAAATTAGGGTCTTATTGAATCTGTGGCGGCGGTAGGACAATAGTGTGTCCTCATTTAACATTCTAGCTGACTGTAAGCGCGTTTCTCCTTATCACTTCAGGTGGTTTAAAGAAGTCTAACAAACCCTATTTTGAAAAAATAACAAAAAGATCCGGGCGGGACGTTTTGTTTTGTTGAAAAAAAGTACCAAAGGTATCTTATTTTTGACATTTATTTGCCTCCTTCTCTGAACTAATATGACTTATTGACTTGATACATTGAAAAATATAACAAACACCAAGACAAAAAAAATATTTCTTGAACAAGTCCTCTTAAGAGTACTTTCAAATTTTCCATAGTGGCCAAACTCACCAAACTTCGCGTTCATATTAAGTTTGGCAACCTTGGATTTCTTGAACAGTACTTTTTCAATTAGAAGAAATAATTCGGGCGGGTGGCTTGCGCGGGGAGTCATATCTTGCTCATTGACGCTTAAGCCCATTGGTGTGATCCTAACTCTTCATATCTTTTGAATCATAAGTTTTATGTTAGGTATATACTACGTCGTAAGTACAGGAACAGACTCGGTAGATAGAAACAAATATTAAAAATAATATCTAGTTAAAGTTCCATAGCTTATTTGAGAAACCCTGACGACGCAATAGCGCTACAACGTTGTCCCCTAGGTCGTTGTCTCTCAATATCACGAGTCACGACACAATTTAAAATGCAGCAATTTTTCTAAGTTTATGCACATCAGTATAGTAACACAACCATTTTCAAAATTAAATATTTATGAACTTTTCTATATTTAAAATAATATTGAACGTGGACAATCATAAGTTCTAGACTTACCTACAGCTCATCTATTTTTGTAAGTCTTGCGAAAAATATAATATTTTTGGCATTGGTAAACAGCTGAATAGTCTACAATCCTCAACGATACTAGCCAAGTATAACTCGCTCTGTTACCAATAAAAACTTTAATGCTACCTCGTTCAGCGATAGTTAAAATATTCCCCAGAAATTCGGAACTAAAACGCTGGCTCCGAGGCAATATCTCATTTCAGTGGCCAATGAAAAAGTTTTAACGTCCAAATATGATACGTCTGAATTGAGTATTTGTCGATATCTCGCACAGCACTAGTCATAAAGTTCGGAACACTAGAGTTATGAGCGCAGTCCGATATCTTCATTGGAGTTCAGAAATCAGCTTTTAAATTTATGGTATCTTGTGTGTGGTCAGCAATATCGATGGGAACTTTACATCGGATGTCCAGCCAGTAGATATATCATATATTATATTTCTAGTAAGATGTGAAATTGTGAGTAAGTATGTATTTTATTTACTATCAACTTAGGTACCTATATAAGTTTAAGTTTGGTTGAGAGGTCAGGCTGAAATAGTAATTTAGCAGTTTCAAATCTTCGTGTTTTATGGAAAATACTTTTCAAGGCGAAAAAGTCAGATATGTACCGTTCTTTTCCATGCCATATGATCTAACTTATCTAAGTTCACTGCTTAACGTTTTATTTTTAATTAATCGCTTGGCTCGAGGTTAAAAATATAACAATGACATCAACTGTTATAATAAGACGCGCGTCCCTAGCGAGAATTATATTTCTTAAGAGTGCGTACCAAGCCAGAAAAATATCGCAATGTCAGATGAAACAAACTTATGTCTAATCTTCGCGTGGAGATGAGATGGAGATAGCGTGTTTCGCGGCACAAAAATGAACGAAGCGCTTCTTATCTAAATAACTCGTAAAGTATAGAATATTTTAAAAAATCGTTAGTAGCAGCCCTAGGTCATATGTTAGTGATATTATTTATCGAATTTTTGTCTTAATTAGATACACCATGAACGAATAAAACCGAAAATTCTTTATTATTAGAGGTAGCTTTGTGATTTTTTTCTATCGAGGAAATTTCATTCCATTATGTTTTTGCTCAGGCAGAACCCTCGCGTATATAATGAAAATACCCATATAAAAATATTTTTTCATTTAAATACTATTTACTTGGGTAAATTTAAATTCTAAGATTGTTATTTTGCTTTATACGCAGCCTTAACCCGATGGTTCTCGCGAGGGACGCGCGTCCTATTATAAACAATTGATGACATTGTTATATTTTTAGCCCCGAGCCAAGCGATTTATTACAACGATATTTTTGAAAGAGCGACTAGTTACTAACCGTAACCTAAATGCATTTAAGTACCTACGTCTGTTAACAATACCTCACCTATAAAATACCTACGGCGTTACCATTGTTAAAGTGGATACCTACCCCAGAAAATACCCTCTTATCCGAAGAGGCCTATCCATTAGGCGATCGAATGGAAAACATAAAAGATATTATTTTCAATAATACATACCTACACTCAGCTTCGAGTATGGTATCGTCAAATTACGCGGAATGAAAAAATCATTGGTATAGACATTATTGTATTTGATATCTTGCCAATTTTCCTTAACATCATTGAATTTATTGAAAGTACCTAATATTTTATGTGAATCGAGCCTGATATAAGTAATCCTACATTAGATGAGATCCAATCCGATATCATCATTGTGAATCGCACAAAGGGGACTTCGGCATTATACGTAGGTAGGTAGGTACAACGTGACTAACCAAAATGTGTTTTCACATAGGTTCTACCTGCCTTCGGTGCCTTCGTAATTTCAATAAGCAGATTGGACTCTGAGTGAGAGAAAAACACTAAGGAAATATATGGTACTTAAGGATGGGCAGGGAAAGAAAAAAATGGGAAGAAAAGAAAAATACGGGAAAGAATGGAAAAATACGGGAATATTCCCGAACGGTGGGAAAATACTCAAATGGCTTTTTGTACATAAAAAAATTAAGCATTGCTCCCGTATTGTACGTGTAGCGGGATTATTGCTTCATGCTACGAGCGCCATCATATAAGTGCAGGAGATGCAGGCGAGAGAGTCGCATTCCACTCGGGTCGCAACTTATCGCGCACGGGTAGTAGGTACCTACCTTAATATTAGATACCTACCTACGCAAAGTTCCTAAGTAAACGATACCAATTAATTTGTTCTCGTGAAAAGCCAAATATTTATTTTATCTACGTTTATTTCCAACTCCGACTCCATCCTACACGAAACAGGCCGTTTATTTTGGAATAAATAATACTATCTCAGTTAAAAATTACTTGCATTATAATAATGGGCAGGTACGTATATAATATATACGATTATTCGTAGTCCAAGAAAATATACCGTTCATACCTAAAACAAAGCGATGATATTATTTAGTGATGCGGCTCAAATTATTCTGTATTTAAGGCCAGGTCTAAGCTCAAATCTCAAAAATGGGTTTCTTTGAGAGTCGAGTATGACGTAACGCAATGAAATACCTAACACAAAAAAATACTGTGGATAGAAGAGGGTTTTGAGAAAAATGTTAACCGAATAAAATATTAAAAAGTGCTTTGATATTCCCAATAAAAAATTCGTAAGTTTCGTCTAAAAAAATCTTTCGCGTCGAAATTCTCCGTATTTTCAGCGATGACAACAATTTTATTTTTAAGAATATATAAGATACAGAATTATATTAGAATGTTAACCGGATACTTATTCAATTTAATGTGTATATTCTTTATAATCTAAAGAAAACCCGTAAATAACAGTCCATTTCATAGATTCGATACATTTATGATTTACCATTTTCAACCCTATTCCAGTGAAGAACGAGTGCTGTCAAAATCGTAGTCAGTCCGCGCCTTAAGAGGAAAGGATGGCTGCAAGAAATTTGAAAAATAGGTTTTTAACATATGTATTGCTGTCGCACTGTGCCCGAGGGCGCCCGAGGGCGATAGAGACAACTGCAGCTTGGACCGATTATACCTATTTAAATTAGACGAAATCGCTATTTCGTAATCCCCTGTTTTCTCCTCCAAAAATGAATATATTTAAAAAAAAACAAGAATCATAATAAGAAGAGCTTTGGCTATGTCTGTCGGTTTTCCTTTGTTTTTTTATATTCGTCAAATTTGTTCACTGGACGTCTGATAAGGGTGTTAAAAATGGTAAGTTTTTGTGATTTTAGAAGGCTCCTAATTCTTATAATAATTAATTTATGGAGAAAAACCCAACCGAGGGACATACAGTGGTACCTAAAGATTGCATGGTAAAATAATCATTGCTCTAGTGTCATCATCATCCAGAGAGGAAACTGAGGATTACGTTTGTATGGAACAAACGCCACCAGCGTCTTAATTTTAAGCAATTGGCATACTAACTCGTCATCTAAAATATTATCGGATGGAATTTGATAGGTAGGGCGTACTAGGGAGTAACAATCCTACAGGTAGGCAGGTATCAGCCTTGTGTCTACCGCTAACGCTAACCAAACGTAGACCCTAACCACACCGTAACCTATTCACTATCAATCTAAGGTTGACATGGATAAAGGGGTTGAAGATGGAATATTATCCATTAAACAAGGTTGACGACTAACTTGGTATTCCACTACCACCGGCCTTCCTTACGATCACCGATGTCCAAAGTCTGGTAAACTGGTGCACAATTGTGGCGTTAGAGGGAAGAAGTAAGTAACAAGCAGACAGATAGTTACCTTATAACATCAGCTATGTGCAAGTGAAAGACCCGTCAAAATAGGTCCATCAAACATTTTTTTTTTGGTATAAGTACCGTATACTTTAATCATTAATCATAACTTTTTTTCTTGGTCTGAGACTTTAATATGCATTTAGCAAAAAGCTGTTATTTTGACATTACATGTTTGTTTAGAAGGTTTTTTTTATAGAAGATAAGGGTGATACGGACTAATAATAAAAAAGGTTGAACTCATGTTGAACTACTATTCTATGTAGGATAGAGACCGACTCAACTAGGTTATTAATAAACTCTTAAACTCGTTGAATAGGGATTTATATTATAAATTTTATATTAAATCATTATAACAAAATGGAAAAATGAAAAAAAAAAATACAAATTTATTTAAAGATACGAGACCACAAAGTAGTTTGTTAGGTTATTTTTTTATATTTGAACCCTTACGCTTCAATAAAAAATTATATAGCGACTGTACTTAAACGTAGTTTTTCACGAGCAAAAGTGTTTTTCCAAAATTACTTGTTCTCTCGATACATTCCAGTTCACATCAAAAAAAAAGTTGTCATGTAAGTAGCTATAGCCTATTCGCAACAGTACCTAGGTACATAACTTCATCATAATCCTTTAGCATATACGGGTGAACTGGAGTGGAGAGTGATGCAAATATTTGTGTTTCATTTTGGCAGTTAACGATGTTTTTAATCCCCCATTCACGGCGCCTATTATAGGGGATAGGTACGGGGATGATGAGAATGAAACGTACAAAGTGCATGCATGCATTTTGGTGTAAACCATTGAGCTATTATTACTACGTATAGAGAAGACACCACACATAACAACTATGTTCCGTTCAAGTGAGGCCATCCGGCTACACTTTTTGTTGTAGAACGATGAACGAAACGGGTACTTAAGCGCCCCGAAAATCACGGTGTCTGCGAGAAAAATACTTCTAAAAGCGTTCTGATAGCGCTAAGTACGTGTTTCTATTGTCTGCTTAATTAAACGACTAATTATTGTTTCAGCGCTAAAGAGAACTTTAGTTGATTCTAAAAAAATGGGACACAACCTTTGCTTATGATAGCCTCTCTATTAGTATAAACTGACGATTCAGTATATTGTATGAGGGGGAATTCTATAGCTACTGTACACGTAGTACTATTGATAATTTGACGTTGTACTTAGGTACGTTTTTAATCTGTGACTGTACGATGTATGTTCTATATATTTTAGGGTTCCGTATCTCGAAAGAAAAAACGGAGCCCTTATGGGATCACTTTGTTGTCCATCCGTCTGTCAAGACCCTTTTTCTCAGGAACGAGTGGAGGTATCAAGCTGAAATATTAAATACTCAGGTCTGCAATCCCCTGGAGCTGTGAAAAAATCAAACTTCTAAGTGAACGCAATCAAAAGATACGGCCGTTTACACCGCATATAAGGCGATGATAACTCAGTGGTAGTGACGTGGGATACCGAGACGAAGGTCCCGGGTTCGAATCCTACAATGAGCTTGAGCTTTCGGTGAAGGGAAACATCGTGAGGAAACCATAGCACGGTGGTAGGGAGCCAGTTCCTTCTATGCTTTGTGTGATTACCACCTTCGGCCACATCATCACATAGTGAGATTGCGGTCAAACCCAGGCCTATACACAGTAAAAAAAAATGGACGCTCGCAACGGAATCAAAACCTATAGGGTACTTCCCGTTGACCTGCAAGAAGCAATTCCGTATAGCAAACGTAAAGGAAGAAATCCGAAAACCGTAAAGTAGTTAAGTACATCGCAAAAAAATAACAGGTACCTATTTAATCGGGAAAAATCTTCGTGACTCCCGTGATGAACGAACTATTTACATCCCTACAAGTTTATAGGGAACCCTCGGTGTTCGAGTCCGACTCGCACTTGGCCGGTTTTTTTAAGTATCTATTATTATACTCCTTGTATTTGACCACAATGTCACCTGGTCGGTCATGGCCGAATGTTGTAAGCACATAAATCACACAAACCATAGAAGGGAATTGCGTCTCAAGTGCAGCTGTCGGAACATAGGTCCCGGTAGTTTGGGCGACAGATTTTTACTCACATGGTTTCGTCACGATGTTGTCCTTCACCAAAAACTCATTCTCTCAACCATTCGACGACACTACTACTGAACTATGACACAGAATAAATAATAGTAGGTACTAACGACTATGATATGATTTATGGCTAAAGGTGGGAATAACGGCTTGAATTTGACAACGCGTTTAAACGTTATGCTTATTTTTATAAGCAGACTTTTTAAAAAGCTTTTCACTTAAAATGCTTTTTCATTTATGGAGCTTAAACATGGAAGAAAACGTTGAAACGTTAATGAAGTTTTACGTTGAAAAACGCGTGATATCGGCGCAGCGCGTGGCTCTTGCTCTTTCAAAAAGTGTCGTAGGAACGATTCTGGAAACAAATAATGGATCAATCAATGAATTTTTCTCGTTGTTTTATATGATAATATTTTTTTTCATATATTACACTCATTGCGTTCAAAATAATTCCAAATGTGAGAATTTCTAATTCTCGACATTTTACCTATTATTAATATATAATTATAATTACTTTCCTATACACGTAACTAACTATTTTACACTCCACTATTCAAAATGTACACATTTACCCATTCATCAATTATCACACAAAATAATATAATATTTACAAATAGTTTTAGTTCACGAAAACAAAAAATCAAGACTTCGCGCACTCAACTACCAACTTTTTCACTCACGCTTAGTCGACGATCGACGACATACAAAATCAAACTAATCACGTAAAAGCATTCAACGAAAAAGTGGAATATAAAGTCAAACTAAAATAAAGTCTATTACGTTGCACTTAAAGTGAAGATGAAATCGCACGACAATAAGCTTTTAACGAAATATTATGGGATTAAATCAAATAGGTTACTAAATTAAAATAAATATTCAAAAAACAAGTGATATGTAATTAAGTCGTATAGTTTTACGTTGAAAAATTATGGAATAAAATTAAATAGGTTACTAAATGCAAATAAAGATAACGAAAGCAAATGATACGTATTTTAGTCGTATATTCACTACATTGCACATTTTATAATACTCCATAGCAATTGATGCCATCTATCGACTTCATGTGTTAATTTATTTACCGACATTACCGACAACTACCCCATTCAGCAAAATGTTGTCAAAAGTTATCAACAGATGGCATGGCATTATGTGGGAATTGTAAGTAATTGACGAAAGCGGACTAAAAAGTTTTAAACGAAAAAGCTTTAAAGACTTAAAATTTTAAACGAAACGAACGCTTTTTCTAAAAAGCACTGCTTAGTTGAACGCTTATCGTTTAAACGCCCACCACTATTTATGGCATATGTGATTACTTACCTATTTTAGGTACATACTATCATACTGCCGATTTTTTTTTTTGTTTCTAAAGATTGCTTCGCGGAAAACGTTTTAAAGTCGCGGTCGTCTCGTTTTGCCATTTTGCAGTTTTGTTATTTAAATTCAAATTCCCGCCAACAATCTGCTGCGCTGCATATGCAGCCCATCGATACATACAACAAAAAATAATTTTATAAAAAACCGATTCAATTTTTTTTTACTGCTCAGAGTAGAACTTATAAAAACAATTAAGTTGTTCCGATTCTACGTAATTATAAAAGTCCCAATTTTTTTTGAAAAAAATTTCCTAAAAATTATTTGAAAATAAAATCTAAGACCTATTTTGACCTACCTATATTCGATATGATGAAAAATGTAGCCTATCCAGTATTATTTGAGATGCAGTTCGTACCTTTATCGGAACAAAACTAAATCACAATCCAATTATTGCACCCTTTGCATAAATCCCCGGCGGACCGAGACAATATAAATGCAATTCGAATAAAAATGTTCCAATTTTAAAATTGTTGTTTCTTTTTCTTTTCCCATAAAAGCTCCACGTCCAGTTTGTCGTACAGACGAACGGGTCCAATAAGAGAATGTCACGATCATACTCGCATGCATCCCGTATGCGATATTTTTGCTATTACTAGTCCATTCCGCCTGCGATATTTCCGCCGCCAAATGAAGCTATTCAGTTGAATAAATAATGTTCTTCTAGTGAACGAATCGGTGAGTTGTTTTTCAATGGATGTATTTGGCTTTTATTTTTGTGACGTAACACAGTTGTATATTAATGTTGTACTTGTCCGAGAAACATTTTCCGTCTTATTAATAAATGAGGTGTAAGTCAAGAATAGTTAAACCTAGGATTAAAATATATCCGTCACTTTCTAATGTCATATAAACAAAAAGGGATGAGGCTATCTTAATACATGGTTATTACAAGACTAACTTACTCCTTATTTATTAATAAGGGGGTTTGAGTTTTGCCAACTATCAGAAAGTTAATAATTAATGTAAGTTTTATATATTGATGAAGGAGTTTTTCACATAAGACCTAATAAACAGTCAGATGTTATTAATGCTTTACGTGGTTTCATTTATTGATGTATCTACCCTGTTTATATAGCAACCCTGTTTATAACCCAACAGCTGATAGTAGGTCAATAGATTTTGTATCTTACTCTACTTAATACTTTTAGATTTTAAAATACACCCAAATACACGAAATTGAAAGTACTCTCAGCAAATCTTTACTAATAAAGCGAAAAAGTATTTTTGTTTGTGTGTTTAAACGGTTTAATCTCTAGAACTACCAGTCTGATTCGAAAATATCTAACACGAATAGGAAGCTACATTATCCCCGATTATGATAAGTAACTTTTTATTCCGGGAACGCAGGTGTAACCGCGGGGAACTAGTAGGAAGATAAATATTTAAAAAATAACACAAAATTATTAAAATTACACTATATTCACTTAATTATACTTAATAATTATAATTTGGTTCAGGCGGGTGGTGCGGGAATGGTGGATGACCGAAAGGCGGTGGGCCGCGCGGTGGGAATTGAGGCCTGAATGATGGCGGCGGGGGCCTCCATGGCGGGGGAGGCCTCGCACCGGGTGGAGGTGGGGGCCCAAAGCCTGGGGGGCCGAAGGGCGGAGGGGGGAAGTGGTGGAATGGTGGCGGGGGTGGTGGAGGCCCTGGTGGCGGCGGGGGCCCTGGCGGTGGCATTGATGATGGGGGTGGTGGTGGCGCAGACATTGGTAAAGGTGGTGGTGGCCTTGCATTCATTGGGGGACCCTGTGGTGGCATTGGTGATGGCGCTGGCGGTGGTGGTGGCGCCATTATCATTGGGCCCATCATCGTTGGTGGTGCGTCCGCGAACAGTTGATGCGGACGGTCCGCGTGTGATAACGGGTTTTGGGCCGCAAGTAATCTGGAATATATTAGGATTTTTTAGATTGATGTTCACAAGTAAAACCTTTGTTTCAAAATCGCCCACAGACTACGACGGACATATTCTCGCTAACAAAAAAACTGTGTGCACACATTAGTTGGCTATTCCGCGGGAAACGAGACTCTGTCGCCGTTTACACAGAACCGTTTACCCGCGCTCGACTAATGTGTGAATGTGTGCGTGCCGGCTTGTACGTACAGCGTGGTGGCCGACTTGAACGACAGTTTTTTGTTAGCGAGAATAGAATATATCCGTTTTCAACATCCTTGTAATCGCCAGTAAACTTTTACCAGCACAAATAAAATAATGTGGTAGTTTGATAGTTTCTCTAGAGAAGATTTCTGACGATATAAATATTAAAAATCTGGTCAATATTCATAAAATAAGCTTACTTCATTACAATTATGCATATTTTTTGTATACTGAAGAGGTGAGATGTATATTTCTTAAATATTATTCAGACTATTAGATTATTTTAACTCCTCTTCATCCAAAGGTTGCTCGGTAGAGATCACTTTTTAGTGACAAACCCACCTATTGTAACTCTTAATTTTTGTATTACGGAGTAAAAAAAAAACGTGGGTATCTGTCTATCTACTCTAACAAATCCTCCTAAAATATTTATGTTACCTCTCTGCCGCAGATCCGTGCCTCTCTCCCTTCACATCCTTCTTAAATGCATAAGACACAGATATTGGTCTATTACATAGATACTGGTTGTTCATAGCTTCTATCGCAGCATCAGACGCTTCGAACGAGGCGAAGTTTATGAACGCAAATGCTTTCGAGTTTCCAGTTTCTGGGTCTCTCATCACCTGTGAATGGAAAAATATGCGTTGATTATATTTTTTTTTAAACTATGGAATATGTCTTTATTTACAAATAATGACAAAGGGGATAGAACCTTTGTGGCATAGCTAGCCACCGCCATTTTAGTTTTTTTTCAATGTCGCGGCGCACGATGTAACCGGTATATATGGGTAGAGGACACTTATACAAACAAAAAATGTTAATCAATATGGTGGCCTTAAGTGTCACGTTTCCGAGATATTTGGAGGTAAAGATCGCCATATGAGAATTATGATAATCATTAAAAATTAACTTATTACGTGTTTATATGCATTCGATTGTATTTAAATAATAGTTCCCAGGTTGATTTATCATTTTTTTTAGAATAGAGTTACACTAGGAGCACGAAAAACAATATTTTTAATTACTTAATTACTAAACAGCATCGTAATATTCGCTATGAACCACAATGTTGTCAAAGTAGCTCGGATCGTGACTTGTTTTCCATCTTGTCATTATTATACAAACAAAAATGGGCGCCAAAATTGCAATAGCGATGTAAATAAATAAAAATAACCCGTTCCCGCGGCCGGCCCGACCTAATAAAACTTCCACCTAAATGAATGTCCCGCTTCGTGGAAGACTGCTCACGTGCACACAATGGCACCGGTGTCTTCTAACGAAGTTACCAGCATATGGGCTTCCCGAGGGACTATGCAAATGGGTCGCCAGTTTTCTGTCCAGCAGATGCATAAGAGCTGAGAGATATAAATGCTGGCGTACCGCAAGGTCTGTACTGTCCCCAATACTGTTCCTGCTGCATATCGACGATATACAGAGGACGCTCATTGCAAATATTCCTCGTTTCGTGGTGGAGGCCGTGAACGGCTTGTGTCTGAAATCGAGAGCACACTAACTAGTGTCTCCGATTACGATCGACTAAACCTAGTCCATTTCAACCCCACTAAGACCCAACTCTGCGCGTTCACCGCTAAGAAAACCCCATTTGCTATGGCTTCACAATTCCAGAACATGGACATCAGTGAAAGCATCGGGATCCTCGGCATCGACATTTCTAACGACGTCAATAGACCGTCTAGAAGACAAGGTTAAGCTAGCATCCAAAAAACTCGAAGTGCTCAACAGAGCGAAGCAGTACTTCACATCGGGGCACAAGCTGCAACTTTACAAGTCGCAAGTCCGGCCTTATATGGAGTACTGCTCTTACCCGGATACTAGTTTGGGCCTTTAGACTCGGTTCAGCGACGTGCCGTTAGAATTGTCCATGATCCCGAGCTCACAAGCGGCTTAGGGCTTCTCAATCTGAGGAGAGACTGCCTCCTTATGTGTGTTCTACCGCTTGTACAACGGACAGTGTTCTATAGAATTGTTTAACCTGATGGCCACGGCTACCTTCTACCATCGCAAGTCTCGCCATTGACTAGGAGTCCATCCTCACACATTGGAACCAAAATAGTCTCAAACTATGCGGTCTCAAAGGAGCTTTCTTCGCTTACAATCAGGCGGGCCGTATGTTTATTTGCAACATAAGTAGTTTTTAAAAATCCTTTTATTTAAAGGTTTAGGGTCACGGCTTGTTTCTATTATATGTTTTAATATATTTTTAAAACTGTGATGCAACATTATTTGACCACTATTGCTTAAAAACAAAAACATAAATTAACTTTAAACTATTGTCATTCGTCTCATATACATCGATATTCCAATATCTCGGTAACATGATATTTTAATACAAGTATTGTCATTTTTGGTTAATAACGGCGACATGGAAAACAAGTTAACCACTACGATCCGAGCTACTTGACAACACTGTGTTTCATTGCGAATATTGCGATGCGGTTTAGTAGGTAACCAATTAATGAATATTGTTTTTTCGTGCTCTTTGTTTTGCTATATTCTAATAAAAAGTTAAATCAACCTGGGAACTATTATTTGAATACAATCTAATGCATATAAACACGTAATAAGTTCATTTTTAATGATTGTCGTAATTCTCATATGGCGATCTTTACCTCCAAATATCTCGGAAACGTGACACTTTAGGTCACCATATTGCTTAACATTTTTTGTTTGTATTTGTGTCCTTTACCCAAATATACCAATTACACCGTGCGCCGCGACATTGAAAAAAAATCAAAATGGCGGCGGGTGGCTATGCCAGCTCCCATACAAAAATGTTCGTACCCCTTTGTAGCCATTTTGTCGCATAATTAAATAGCAATTGGTGCAATATTGGTGAAAACTGTAAAATGATGAGTGTATTCAAAAATCAAGCCCCCTTGAACTATACATCTTCTATATATCCCATAGTTAAGGATTTGGGCACTGATCCCAATTAATCACCATAAAGTAATATAGTTTCTATAATCTTGCTAAGCAGTATTAAACACTGATTAATTATTAAAACGTCTGCCCTTGTTTAGCCACATCACTCTAACAAACTGTAATGCCCTGACCATATTAATTAGTAACTTAGATTCTATACATATAATAATAGAAGAAGAGGTTGCCTGGTAGAGATCACTTTTCAGGTGCATCCACACTGCAGTAAACTTTTGTGGAGCAACAATACTGTTACCAAGTTGCACTGTTGCTCCACAATAGATATCTGCAGTGTGCATACATCATTAGTGATAAGGCTGCCCATTGTAACCCTTTCTTTATTATTTTTAATCCTTTGATTCGCGGATAAAAAAATAACAATGAAAGCAAATTGTTATGACTGGAAGCACGTCCCATGCGAGAACCAACAGGTTCTTATATTTTTTTTCATGATGTCTATCAATAAAGTATTATCTATCTAGTATCTATCTATCTATACCAAAGTAATTCACGCAATTCAGATACAAAATATCCCAAATAATTTATTCACCTTTGGGGTTTGTAGTATAACACCAAATGCAGAAAATGTATCATACAGCAATTTCTCATCCACTTCTGGATCCAAATTTCCAATGAAGACATTGGCTCCAACGTCAAGATTCTTCTGGTGAGCTGATGCTTTATTCACTCTTACTGGCTTACCATAGAGTTTTATCATGTTCATCACCTGAAAATCACAAGATTAAAATGGTGTCTTCATCAACCTTACTAACAAAAAAATAATAAAGAAAATTAGATATTTGTGCTGATTCTGTTGTAAATGGCACCAAATTAATCACATCCCATCGCTAACTTACAAACATGATTGAAAAACGATAGAAAATATTTAAAGCTATCACATTAGTCTCTGCCATTTTCATTCATGAGTATAACTCATTTTGATGGCAACTAAAATGTTGAAAACAATCAATTGGACTAATTTCATAGGCCTAAATACATTATTTTCTTGTTTAAACAACTATACGGCCCACCTGATGTTAAGCGGTTACCGTAGCCATATGTACGCTTGCAACACACAAAGCTCTTCTTGAAACAATCTCTAACAAACTATAGAGATAAGATAGATTATACCCAGGGCTACACTGGATATTTTTCATTCCAGGAAACGTAAAAATAACAAGCCAATAACGTTTGCCACCATAGTGGTATGAAAATAACATATTAATCAGCTAAAGACTATAATGCATGCTAGTATGATGCAGTTGGCCCACAGTTTGAGTTTACAAGAGACTCAAGGCTGTGCAATTCATATACAATGTGTAGCATAAAGAATATATCTATCTAGAAAGGGGTGAAGACTACATCAGGTATAGACACTCTTTAAAAGTTTCAGCTCATAATAAATTACTCAAAAATTCATACCAAATGTTTGTTTCCAAATTTATTGAATTAAAATCATAGCCAATGTGTCTCCACTCAATGTAAGTCATTATCATCTTGCATAATTTGCTAATATTAATACATAATTTATGTAGTACCAAAAAAGTTGTTTACCGTAATGGATATGTTCTGTTACACATTGTATTTGCATGTTACGTGTATGTTCAGAAGATAACTTCTATTGGAATAGAATATTAAATAATGATATCGGAATATACATACGGATAATCTACATACCTTAATAGCATAGTCAGCATCCTCCTCTCCCATAAATTCAACAAATCCATATCCCTGATGTGTTTGTGTCACCCGGTCCTTAGGCATGTGCACATTAACTGGAAAATAAAGAAATGATTGTTAATAACCATGCACTTCTTCCATGAAATAAATAATGGCTATGTCATTTGATGTTCCAATGAAGCTTCAAATTCAAATCATTTATTTCTAATAAACCTTTTCAGGCACTTATGAATAGTCTGACTCTAATACTGGTTCGGACGGTTCAGGCTTCCGGAACCTCTTCACCTTTGTCTCCATGCCATAAGAGGTGGCATGGAAAATCATCTAATGTTGATTAGTTTTACACTATTTTACAGGCCTTATGATAAAGATAAAGTTGTAACAATGTGATACAATACCTTCATATTTTTTTTTTATTATTTAGTGTTGTATTTTACTGACAGACCAATATACATTGCTGAACTATGAAACTTGGGAGCAAATGTTGCTATTAGAATGTAGTTATTTATTGCAATATTCTTCTACAATCTACATTAACCCATTGGTTCTCGCGAGGGACATGCATCCTATTATAACAATTGATGTCATTGTTATATTTTTAACCGCGAGCCAAGTGATTGAAAGTCACCAGTAAAATATCACATACAAAAAGTAGATACCAACCTACGGGTCCCGATTGAACAAAGAGCTCCCAGAGTAAGCTCTCCGAAACCCTGTCATCCAGGCCTCCCACATATATTGTGGCATCTGAAAAAAAAAACGAAGTTTAGCCTACTTTACAGAATTAAAACCAAAGTAAATCTTCAATATCTATGTATAATCAATCGAAAATCTCTACTTTATTGCTGATTTCGTAATAATAGTGTATATTCAATTTTAAATGCATTGAGTCAAGATTGTGATTGAATTTTAAAACTGTACAAATAAGGTGTCTCTACTATTTCACTACGTTTATATACTAAGAGGTATATTATTTTTGAACAAAATGTGAAGAGAGAGCTCTTCAGCTATATATTAGGGTTCATAATAAAAAATTTTAAGATATCTTTCATACATTAGTGTTAATAAAATCTTCATCAATTAGTCCAGATGAGCAAAACTTATGACAGTGAAAAGTTTATTATGTAATGTTTTTTTTATGTAAATAGTTAAACGTTATTTTAAAGCACTAAACAAAGAATCTTATTGTGATGAAGCCACAAACATAACCTCAAAAGAATCAAAACAAATTACAGAACACAACTACAGTCGGGAAGAAGTTGTATCTTTAAAATTTATATGAATATGGTAGATGGTATTTTTATGATATGCAGTGGCGATTATATCGAATCTTTGTAAATACCTTGATTTCTTTCGGCGATAGGTCCCGCTGCCATTTTTTTGACACGGGTCAGTAGTGCTGCCAGGTCACATAAGCCTTAATATAACATAATTCAGTGTTCACAACCTGAAGCCAGGCAGCTATCGTACCAGGGCCGTAAAATTATCGTATATGCTCGTATATGGATCAAAATTATCGTATCCATCAGGAAAATGGCTAAAATACTTTAAAAAATCATATGAAACGTGACAATAATATGTTGCAAATACTATATATTTATAGTTTAAATCTTGTAAACTTGTTTTCTAAATGGAAAAAAAAAATAGTTCGCGCCAAAATCTCGAATTTATAAAGAAGAAAATAATGTTAAAGGATAGAGACACATGAAAACAAGCATATTTTTAAAAAGTTTAACTGAATAGATTTTATATTTGCGAGAACAAAATACCTAAATATTAATGAAACTTAATATTTTATATACAAATTCGAAACGACAATAACTGCCAATACTCCACCACATCGAATGACGATATTTCATCAGAATGGAAATTATCGTACAATCTGCGTACGATAGTCGTGTACCATCGTACATCGTACGTAGTTATGAAATTATCGTACATGTACGATAATTATCGTACGGTTGCGAACACTGACATAATTTTTCTGAAAAGTTTCATTTTTCTGCAAAAGTTACATCGTAAGCACTTATTGCACTTATTTCTTTTTGTAGGATCCTAACTAGGAAATAGGAAAGTGTAATCACAGTTAGATAGAACAGTTAGGCGCTGATCCCACAGAAAAGAGTTCTAGAGTTCCGCGTTCCGAGTTCTGCATTCCGCATTGACTGTAAGCTATGTGGCGCCTTTGAAAGTAAAAAAAAGTGTATGATGTGCGATCAGTAGCGAATATTGCAGAACACTAGACTGCTTTCTGTGTGCAAAATAGTCAACACGGAATGCAGAACTCGGAACTCTAGAACTCTCTCTGTGGGATCGGCGACTTAGTATTCTATATAGTGAGATAGGAAGGTCCCGAACGCTCTACTTCTTTAAATAGGATAGTGTAATCCATATGATGTGTAATCGCATCGCTCTGATTTAGGACGTTTAGGGATGCAACATCATACTTAAAAACATCCATGTTTTGAAAAATAATAGCAAAAATAAATCCTTATTAAAAGAATTTGTTTGCCAAACTTAAAACCAAGAAGAAGAAGAATGCACGGTGAACCAACGTAATCTTGATTTCGTCAGTCGGCAGAGCTAAAATGGAATGAATGAACGCTGTCGATATTTGTGACTTTTAACACCTATCTTAAAAGAATAGAGTACCTTTGTATTTGAAATGTGTTTTCTTTGTAAGTTGATAAAGCTAGCTAAGGTATTGAGTTGAAAATTGTTAAGATTTGGTATAATGAACTTAAAGGAGCTCATTTATGGTCATTAAAATGTTTGTAAGTACGCTTAAAAAACATTTAAGTCGTGTGATCAGTTTGACGGATGAGAGAATAAAAAAAATAAAACATCGGAAGAACAATGACGTAAGTATCGTTATATTATACCGATGTTTTTTAACATGAATCTTTGTTTAGTTTTCCTCGCCATCGTCAAGCTATAGAGGACTCCCAGTAGATTTGCAAGGACAAATACTCGAGTACTTCGAGAGAAAACCATGAGCCAGCATGCGAGACGCCGCGCAAGTCGATATTTTGGCGTGGACTACACGACAGTTTGGCGGCTGCTGAAAGGGAACAACAGATCCGTTTCATTTCGAAAGGGTACAAGACCTGCATCCACAAGATAATGCTGCTCGGGTAGATTTCTGTAACTGGGTGCTCAAAAACCGCGACGTTCGTGTGTTGTAGACAGATGTATATATATTTAAGCGCGTAGGTATTTACAAAGTTCACAACGAGCACTGGTGGACACATTACAAACACAACCCGCAACGGTAGAACAGGTACCTACGATACGCAACAGTAAAAGATACTTTTTTTTTTTTTTTGTAAATTTGTTCTTGACCATGGATACTAAGTCCTTCAGTCGCATATATTTTATTTATAATATCACTATAATAATAGTCCGCACATTCACTTTCACATAGTCTGCATGTTTAGTCACCGTCCAGTCATGTTTTAGTAAAATGGTGGTCATTGTACTAAAACTTTTCACGGACTTTTTGAGACAACTTGTAAAGTCACGATACACATATTCATTTCATTTCACTTCACTGGTGCACATATATTGATCTTTATTGAATAAAATACCACCGATAATATGCAATAAAACTCAAAATACACGAATTTACGAAAATAAAAATGCTACGTCGCTCTGCAAGTTCCCGCCAAAAAGTCCAGTAAAAGATACGCACCGCGTAGAATACCACCCCAAAAAATCATTATGGCAGAGATTAATATATTAAGAAAGTATTTTTACTGATAAATAAATATAAAAAGAATTTAGAATAAAAATTCAAAAATGCTAATGGTTTACTTTATTTTCTATTATTAGGGGATGTTTTTAAAACTATATGCAGTAATAAATTGAGGTTGATTAAAAAAATTCAATATATTTCAAAAGTTACGTACCTATACTACTTATATTATGTTACGCAAGCGGATCAAGAGTTACGAAAAATGTAAAAAACAACTCGATCTGGCAGCACGCTGCTGTCTGACTGTCGATATCAGTGTTGCTAACTTGAATCTTAAAAATCGGGCGTAAGAGAGTCGCTCTCGTAGTCTATTTCAAATAACATGAGTTCGGTGACACATGGTATTTTATTAAATTTCTCAATGGTTAATGTTGATTTCGATATAATAAAGGAATACTATGATAGAGCTAGGTTTCACGAAATATTGTGAATATTATTTCAGAGTAATCAAATGGAATTTCACTAGATATTGGTAAAAAACCCTTGACCTTGACGACTCATCTTATGTGAAATAGAGATAATCAGCATTTTAATCAGAGAAGTAGAGATTTCGTTGAGTCAAGTTTGGCGACTTTAAATATGCAAAACAAATTGAATATTAGCTGTTCTTAGCTGATGCCTGAAGTTTTATTACAACATTTTCTCCTTGTTCTAGTCCTACTCTACATTTTGCTTCTTGATTTTATTAGCCAATGGTTTATATTATTTATAAATAATCTGTAATCTATGGTCAGTCAGTCAGTAGAAAAAGTTTTCTTGATGTGATTGTTTCGCTCGTTCTTGAGTTTATGTAAAAAGTTTACCACCACTGTAAGAAAATAAAAATGCAAAGCGCCTCTGACATAATATCCTCATTGTTCTGGTTCAAAGAGGACGGTGAAGTTAACAAGGATGAAGAAATTGGTCCAGCAGTGATAGAACAGTTTGTAGAAAGTGTTGAGGATTTCAGTTCGCAGTATGGGAGTGAAATAAGTGTTTCGTATACAGCGTTCAATCTTCGTGGTCCACCATCAAATTTCCCCGCCTATGGGGATTATCCGCAAGCTTTTGTGATGGTAAAACTTTTTTATTATCTCCTGTTTATCATATAGCACAGTTGAAAATGTCAGAACTCTTTCATTGTTTATATTTTTGTTTGTTTTCATGCTGCGTAACGCTCTATTTTTCCTTTCGGGAAATAATATTTTTCGCTGCGCATTAACAGAATAATGCATGAAGCACAAATTTGCTTCATGTTATGGTGTCATTTTATTCTTGTCCTTTACAGTGTTTTTTTTTTTATAGAGAACCTATGGAACCTGGTGGGATGAGGCACCATCAGTCCAAGAAGATTATATGCCTCAGAACAGTAATGCTATCGCTAGTCAAGATTTTGTGGGTTAGTTTTATATTTTGTACCTTTTGCTTTTGTCATTGCAAGAAGCCTGCTTGCCAAATTTCTGCACTTATAGTAAAAATAAATCTGAGCCTAAAACCTTCCATTCAATAAAAAAAGGAATTAAGATCTTTTCTCAATTGTATATTCAGTAGGTAGTATCTTGTAAAAAAGTATTCAGGTTTTCAGGTCTAAATTGACTTGTTTTTTTGCTAGAAATTGAAGATTATATTATTAAAATAAATTCTATGTTGTTATACTACTTCATTCTTCTGTGTACGAAGTAAGGCAATACAACATGTTATTTTTACTAAAATTGTATTGACATTTGTGATTATATAACTTATAAGCATACTATTCCCCCAGCTTCACTTAATTTTAAACAATAAAAAAAATATAAAAAATCCTACTGTAGCATCCGCTAGTAGAGCAAAGGACAAATTGGTCACTTGTTTATGCTTATTATCAAATTTAAGTGCCTATTTAGTGGGTACCTATTATTTTAATATTAATTAATATTTTATTTATTCCAAGAAACATAATGTAGCCTTCATTCAAATATGTTTTTGTGGATTTAAAAACGTTTTTGATATAGTTTATTTTTACTATTAAGACGGGGACTAAGCTCAATTTCACAAAAATGGGTTTCTTTGAGAGGCGAGTATGACGCAACCCAATGAAAATACCTCACACAAAAAATAATGTGGACAGACAAGGGTCTGAAGAAAAATGTTAACCGAATAGAATATTGAAAAGTGCTTTGTATTCCCCACAAAAAAATCGTAAACTAGTGCATAAAAATAAACTTTGGCGTCGTAATTCTCTGTATTTTCAGCGACAACACCTAATTTTTTTTTGAGAATATATTAGATACTGCATTATATTGAAATGTTAACCGGATAATTATTAAATTTAATGAGTATTTTCTGTATAATCTAAAGAAAACGCAAAAATAAATATCCAAGCGGCAACTAGTCATATTGTCAACACAAATATGATTTACAATTTTCAACCCTATTCCACGCTGTCTAAATGTAGCAATAGCTTACGCGGTTGTTCTTTAGTCGTCGGGCAACGCTCGACCTGCATGGTTGGTACCGGACGCTTTGTGTCGATTTTTTTTATAAGCATTTGAGTATTGCTCTATACAGATAGCAATAGAACACATATTCGTATGCCCCGAGTGCAAGCGTCCTTGGTCGAACGTCTTGGCGATAGCCGCATAACCATAGTATACAAACAAACATGAAGATAAATCAACTAATCCCAAGAATCTTATATCTATGGATATTTCATTACCTTATTATATCTGAAGACGAAAAATTTCACCTTTTCATTACGTCACACATAAATTGTTTTTCAGTGACAACCATTGAATTATTACGCTATTCAATGGTGACAACGTTGTTAGCTATTTCAGGACAAACTTGGGACATATACATTTTATTATGTAGTTAGTTGACTTTCTACCACCTACTACTTTTAATTATATAGTCAACACAAATATGATTTACAATCTTCAACCCGTATTTTTGCGATTTGGAGTGGACAAACCCAAAAGTTAAAATTAGAAGTCATTGAAAGGGATGACAATTTCTGGAATCATAAAATGGAACATGAGTTGGTTCGATTTTATATGAACTGCCTTCTCCCAGAGATAGTGGACCCCAGACATACACGTGGCATGCCTATACGCGATGGTATTGTATCAGTAATGCAAAGCAGTTTACCATTCGGGCAGATACAGAATAAAATTCAGTCAAGATTTCTAGATTTTTCTGAATTTTTATACATCAGTAGCACGGAATCTTTGCCAAGCGCTTATCTCCCAAAAGCAGTGTTTCTCATTAATGTTTTTAGGCTCGTTGATGCGCTTGTGGTGTACCTAACTTGATTAGCCGTTCTTAATCGATCGACAAAGTTAAGCAATTGCTGATGTGGACGGTATCCGGATGGGTGACCGTCTAGTGGTATTTCAACTCGAGCGTTTTCCGTGCACGTGTTCCGTTTAGGAGGCAAGTAAAGCCGTTGGTCTCGGCTATCACTAAATTGTGTAAGTCGTTATGCTAGTTGGAGACCTCTTAGGCGGCTTGGAAACTCCAACGAAGTTGAACACTAGCCTATCTCCACCAATTTGCAGTGGCCATGCATGGTGGAATATCTGTCCATTCTTTTCAGTAGTATTCCTGTTACCTTTATTCCTATTTCACTCAGCAGTGATTATGTGCTGATGATGATGATGTTTGTTATGATTACTTCTGAATAGAGATTTAATGGTACTCTACGAAATGTCAATACGCTATACACATTGATATCTCTAATATGTATGTATGTACTATCAATCTTCCCCATACCGTCATATTATGTAAAAAAAAACATCACAGAAAATTACCAAGAACTTATTAAAATATTATATTTCCTTGCCATTTAACGTTAAATGTATCTGTTTACACCAAAATCCTAAGGTTAAATTACACCCGAAGGTGAGGATAATTTTTAACAATGATTGTCCGAAACGTGTCTTGAGACGTCGAGCACAAACCGCTGGCTGAAAGCGGCCGTGATTCTGTAAAGCTTGCTAAGATAGTACAATACAAGTTCTCATAGAATTACGTAAACGCGATAGTTACGTCAATTCTTTGCAAACTTTACACTCGGGGTACTGATGCCTACGTATGTGTGTATCGACGAAGATTTGGCTGCGTTCAGTAAAAAATATATAACGGTTGTATCAATGTCCCCCTATTCCCTCTAATGGGAAATTAAATTTAAAGTCGCGGCAACTCACACACATAAAATATGGCAGCTTTAAAACTTGATTATATCATGGATTATTAGTAATCCTATCTCTTCGGTAGGTATGTAAAAAGGAGAATGACCATTTTCTAAGGGGAGTTCCACTTCGAAAATGTTTGTGTCACAATGATTTATTTTTTATTTTGTACAAAAAAATACTATATTTTCATAATCAGTAAACAGTTTTAATTTTCTGACCCGGGTTTAAGAGCTTTTTTCTTTTTTCTGATGCAGAATTTAAGGTTATAAAATGCAAAAAATGCCTATTTACATAGTTTGTTTTTGTAATTCAATGGTTTAGAATTAGTAAGTCGGTAATCTTAAGGTTTTTTAATGGAGGCCACTAAAAAAAACAATTTGTGTTTATTGTAATGTTTTGCAAAAGATTAAACGTAGGTATGCTAGACTTTTTGGCGGGATCTTGCAAAGTCACATAGCGTCTTCGTTTTATTTCCATAAATTCCTGTAATTTCAGGTTAATGCATATTATCAGCGGTGTTTTATCCAATAAAGATCAATCTATGTGCACACAAGTTCAGTGAAATGAATTATGTATATTGTGACTTTTCAAGTTGTCTCAAAAATTCCGTGAGAAGTTTTAGTACAATGACAACTATTTTACTTAAATATATCTGTTACGGACGGTGACTGATAGTGCGGACTATATGAAAATGATTTATTTAGTGACCAGAACTAAAATATAACTTGACACTGGCAAGAATAAGTTCCTCATAAAAAGATAAAAAAGATATGGTTGCCAAACTTACCTATTTATAATATAACTCGACACTGGCAAAAATGAGTCCTCATAAAAAAGATTCGGTTGCCAAGCTTACCTATTTATAATATAACATGACAGTGGCAAAAATAAGTACTCATAAAAAGGATTTGGTTGCCAAACTTAAAACTAAGAAGATTTTATTTTTCGTAAAATAAACGAATAATTTAAAACGTCCAGAAGGATAGTCACCTTTATGGGAACACGAAATAAACAAGCCATAATTGACAGTATAAGTAAAAAGTTTAGGTAATTAAAAGTGACGAAATCGCAATACTTACACATGGAAGGTTAGTTTTTTAGTTTTTCCTTGGTTTTTATAAGTGTTGTGATAGTATTTTAATACGCAAATTGTCATTTTTTATTTAATCAGTACAGCGAGTATGACGCGATGACAGCCGTGCGCAGCACGAACTGAGAGTGATTTGTTCAGGAGCCCCTCAAGCGGAGTGATATTAAATGTCATGCTTTAGTAAGGCCGACTATCCATCTGGGTAGAGGCACGATGCCGTATGAAAATCTTTGAAAATAAATTAATACTTTTAAGAAATTATTTTATGTTACTTGTTACTTTTTATAACTATACTATTATTGTAATAGGTTCTTACATTACATTCTGTTTGGAAAATAATCATTGTCATCAAACACAATTATAAATAAAATGTGTATTTGGCATTTCTGCTACCTTTAACCGACGAATATTATCTAATATCACTCTCGTAATTTCGTTTCATCATTACTAGCGTTATTCAACAGAAAAAGCTATATAGACCGTATTTAACTACGACAAACCTAATTTAACACCTGGCAACATTTGATATTAATAAAATTGTGATTCGAATGGCGTACGGTTTCAGATATCTGTGGTGCGGAAGGCGTACCTATAGGTGTAAAGGAGTTCAAGCGAATATATTATTAATGCTGTTTTTAATCCTCGGGATAGAAAAATATTAATATTTTGTGAATGAACATAATAAAATAAGACTTGATTTTTGAATCATATTTAATTGAGACACGCGATGACACAATAGTGGGCCCAAATATGGTCAATCACCTTTGGTTTATATACCTTTTTATCTATAAAATAATTTTTTACACGTTTTGTGACAAAACGTCACTTTCAATCATATTTAACCGGGAGCACATTTCAGCGGAGGGTGCAATACGAATTGAGAGCAGTTTGCTCAGTAGTGGTGAACAGTTTAAGTTACATATATTAGGTCATTACATATGAAATTGGCGTTTTGTACGGGAGGAATATAAAGTCAATTTTTATTTTGTAAAATATATTTAATTAATCAAAGTATGCACCGTTCTTATCTATGCACTTTTACCATCCCATAGGTAGTTTATTGATCCCTTTACTAAAAAACCATGGGGGCGAGAATTAATAAACTCTTTGAAGGCGGTTTGGACTGCCGCATCGGAGTTGATTTTTTTTCCTTGTAAGAAGTTTTCCAAATTCCGGAAAAAATGGTAATCTGTTGGAGCAAGGTCCGGGGAGTACGGTGGATGTCGCAAACATTCCAATTGTAGCTCATCTAACTTAGCGGTTGTTTGTCGTGCAGTGTGTGGTCTTGGGTTGTCGTGAAGCAGCAGTGGCCTAGAGCGATTGACCAATCTCGGTTGTTTAGCAGCTAGTTCTTTCTTCATGGTTTGCAGTTGCTGACAATAGATATCTGCCGTAATCGTTTGGCCAGATTTTAGAAAGCTGTAGTGAACGACAACGGCGCTAGTCCACCAAACACTCACAAGTAACTTTTTCTGAGTCAATTTTCGTTTAAGGCAGGATTTGGCTGGGTCTCCAAGGTTCAGCCATTGCGACGAGCGCTTCCGATTATCGTACAGTATCCACTTTTCATCACAAGTAATGATTCGATTTAAAATCCCTTCATTATTGAGTCGGTTGAGCAAAGTAACACAGCAGTCGACGCGTGTTTGCAAGTTCGATTCACTCAATTCATGAGGTACCCATCGTTCAAGTTTTTTTACTTTCCCGATTTGCTTCATGTGGATTAATACAGTTTTATCACTTACCCCGAAGCCTGCAGCTATCTCTGAAGTGCTTTGTAATGGATCCGCTTCCACAATAGCCTTAAATTCTTCATTTTCCACTTTGGTCTTCGGCCGTCCACGGGGTTGGTTCTGAAGGTCGACTTTTCGGGACAAAAACGTTGAAACCGAAAACGTACCGTGCTTTCTTTTGCGACACCAGCGCCGTACACATAATTAATCTTTCGAGTTGTTTCTGCAGCACTGGTGCCACGGCAGAACTCGTACTCGTAAATATACCGATATTTCATGTTTTCCATTGTGCGGTAATAAGCGACGCCAAAGAAAAAAATAATGAGGAAAATACAAATGAATGACTGTTTTCAAAACTCAAATGTACCAGCTAAATAAATTTATAAATTTGAATTTGGAATTCTTAACCAAAGAGGAGATATTTGAGATCAAAGTGGTCAGTACGACAAAACGCTAATTTCATATGTAAGGACCTAAATAATTTATACTGTTATGAAAATAAATAGATAGATTATTATATTAGACATCAATGATATTTTTTTTGAAAATTGTTCATCGTCTCATATTATGTATCAACATGTCAATACATTACGAAATCCGTATCTATTCTGATTTCCTTACATATACTATGCAATTTTCCAAAAGTACACACACATCAGTCATTCCACATTCTAGGTTGTGTGAGTGCATTCCTCGTTTGAAATCGTGAGCTGTCCGCGCCTTAAACAAGGTTTTCTTTCATTTATGATTTACCAAAAGATAAAAGCATACAAACTTTTTTTTATTTATACCAATTTCCAAACAACATAACTTTTGGCAGAAGTATCGTTTGAGAGGACTGTCTACCCATTGGAGGTGTCCTTATTTGAGACATACAACCCTGGTGCATTGGTACGCATTTGGGCCAAAGGACCAACATCATGGAAGCTTCTGTGGGAAGGGGAGCCTGAGTATGTTGGTGATAAGCCAAGGATCTTCAGCCCACCTATAAGGCAACTAAATGTGCCCACAAGGTATGTAATATTAATAGAAAATCAAACTTTTCGTAATGGGATCTCCATCTCAATCTAGAATGCTGTCTAATCCCTTGCCTATGAAGTTTTGATATGCATTTACATTGTAATAGGTAAAAAGGTTTGGAAGAAATAGATATACTCTTGAATAATATACAGGACTTTTAAAGGGAACCTACTAAATTCTTTACAAATGTGGGTAAAACCATAGGATAGAATGCAGTAGAAGCCTCTTATGCTCTCTTGTTTGTGCGAAGCCAAAAGGGCCTTATTCCAGCATACTCAGTCACTTTTATAGCACATTCTTCTATACTAACTCAAGGCAGTGCATGCAGCAACTCTTTTTTGTCACAAATTTTATTGATTCTGTCAAATGCTGGGTGTTTGAATCATGTTGCCTATTTTTAATAATAGCTTTAAGAGAACAGCAAAAATACTCTTTGAATTAAATTTCCTTTTGCCAACAGAGTTTTGAGACTAGAGTTTAACCATAAACTCTTACCATACTATACGGAACTAGATGCAGTGCTATTAAAAGGAAGAGATGTCACAAATGTTGGTAGGATTAAGAACAACTTCTCTTATTTATACTGCAATACACAGACAGATGGAGATAGAGGTATGTTATTATTTAAAATTCATTTTATAACTAATTAAAGTAAGCAATTAAATATATAAAACTAGTTTTTATAACTATTATGGGCTTTACTCAGGCTCTTAAAATAATTTTAGTCTCGAATCTCATGAAATGTGGTAAGTACACAAATCCAGGGGAGCGAGGAATTTCTCTAGGGTTGTCATTTATATTTACATGTAAATGACATGCTAGTGGCGTTTATTCCATACAAACGTAATCCTCAGTTTCCTCTTTCGATAATGACACTAGAGCAATGATTATTTTACCATGAAATCTGTAGGTGCCACTGTATGTCCCTCGGTTTTGTTTTTCTCCATAAATTAATTATTATAAAAACTAAAAATCTTCTAAAATCTCAAAAACTTACCATTTTTAACTGCCTTTATCTGACGTCCAGAAAACAAATTTGACGAATATAAAAAATAAAAGGAAAACCGACAGACATAGCCAAAGCCCTTCTTATTACTATTCTTGAAAAAAAATTAAAATCGATCCAGTATTGAAGGAGGAAACTGGGGATTACAAAATAGCGATTTCGTCTATTTTAAATAGGTATAATCGATCCAAGCTGTAGTTGTCTCTATCGCCCTCGGGCGGGATAGCTCGGGCACAGCGCGACATCAATAGATATGTTAAAAACCTATATTTCAAATTTCTTGCAGCCATCATTTCCTCTTAACCTGCTCGCACTAGATATAATAACGTTTATATCTTATACCCACCATAAACTGTACATGATAAAATCACCGACATAATTTAATTAAGTAATAAAGGTATGATGAGCTCGCAAACCTTGAAAATTATCTTTTTAAATCCATTGTTGTTTTGCTATCAGTCAGGATGTTTTGATCTGAATACCTACATTGGATTTTCCTCACCTATTTAACAAAGGGAAAATTACCTTTAATCAAAGCAATTACTCAAGGCAATGATTGCTCAGCGATAGTAAGGTCGGTGCCACGGCGAGCGTAAGGGATTCGAATACTCCAATAGTTCTTCATGGTCAGGCAGTTGCCAAACGCAAGCCTATATAAAATAGGATGTTTAAAAAATATGCGATTATCGACAATAGACAAAACTTTATTTGGCACACACACATCACAAACATTTTACAGAACGTAGAATAAAAAAAAACAGAAGCTTATTTATAGAAACAAAAGAACAAAAACTAAAACAATAACACTAAGCTTATATTATTATATGCCACTAATAAAATAAAAAAAATATATAAAGGTATGTAAATTAATATTTTTGGTGTGATGCCAAAAAGCCATCAGCACTGATTTTCTGTGGAGCCCCTTGAAAAGTCAAGATGCGCTCGCGGGGTGCTCCTGACATAAATAAATAAATGATTAAACTTTCGGTGACGGAAAATGACCGAAAGTGGCCATGGTTGCATCAGTCCACGGTGGTAGTTTTACCTCCTCACCAGCCTGGTTAAAAAATCTGCCGGCAAGCACCTTCCCGTAGCTGCAATGTACATGTTAGCTTCGGTCACGTTATTATTTATTTCGGTGCCGCATGCCGCTTAGATCACAGGCTACAGCATAAACAATGTTGTGTGACTAAACTGTGGTCAGATTGTGGTCAGACTGGTCAAACGTAAACCAATTCGATAAGTGTAATCAACATTTTTATTATTGCAATAATTAATGTTTTACCACAATAAAATTAAATGAAGCTGGTAAATATTATAATAACCTTCATTTAAATATTAACTACTTGTATTGCTGTTTTAATTAACTATAAACAGTACTTTAAAGTGTTTTGCTCTGCGGTTTGTATTGATTTATTATACCTAAAGTTGGCTAAAACTTGCTTCTGTGGTTTATATTTATAAATCTTATGTATCTTATGATTTCCTTGTTACAACCGTATTCCAAAATGTCATGGAAGACGAAAAATGTATCTTATTTCATTACAATTAGGTATAAAAAAAAATTTCAAAATAATGTATTAAAGCTAACTATGTAAGTTTGAAAATTTCATGATTGTTATCTGTCTGTTTATGTGTTAGTGTCTTGTTAATTTTAGTTTAATTTGCCTTGTTTTCAATATTTGTTTGCATTATATTAGATAATTGTTAACTATGTTAGTCATGTTGTGCCCACATGTTTTTGGGTACATGTCTAGTGCTGTTTTATTATTTTATGTAACCTGCCTTGTATTTGATGTTATGTGAGCCAAATAAATAAAATAAAAATAAAATAAAAAGATGAAACTTATTACAAAGCTTTGAGGGTTCATTTTTCCATGACATTCTTAAACGACATCCGGGACTTTGTATTTGGAATAGGTTTTTAAAATATTTTAATAGTTCTTGCATCTTTCGGCCGTACTTACCACGTTGCAATAGTGCCTCAAAATAACCACCTAAAAATATGGATATTGTTCCAGGTCCACTCTTAAATAAAATCATAGCGTCAAATCTCCATGAGACAATCGTGCCGCCTTCAATTACATCTTGGAAACGAAAGCAAATAGATACGGGACCACCGTTAGGCGACTTTCATAGATTACCAGTGAGTATAAAGTTTAGTTTTAAGTGACAACATAATGTCCAACTGCCCAAGAGCGTTAGGGCGTTCTTCAGCCCTGGGACAACTTAGTTTTAAGAGACCTGTTGATAGAAGCTGCCATTCATTGTAAGCCAGCGCCAACAACTAGTGGACCAACACATCATTCTCAAAAAAAAAAGACTTCATACAATAGGACAACCTTGCTCGATCACAATGTATACGTATGATATTCGAGTGTTGACATTTCAGTGTTTATCCCATGGTAAAAGTTGTTCAGCATAACTATTCCGACATAGGTTTCGAAAATATGCCATCTCGAAATCTCCACGAACTTTCTTCAGCTAAAAAAAAATCTGTAATTTGTTTGTGGTGCTGATAGAAAAAAAAACTAAGTAATTCCTATTTGCCCCAACAGTGGCAGCGTCTAGTAATTTTTTAGGCTTGCCAACTTATATTTGTTGATACTCCAATTTATTAGCCATTTAATGACAAATGACCTCAAAAGTTTAAGAATCCGACCTAGAGGACAGGCGTGACTCACGATTGTGTATCTTCAAGTGTTACTATAAATATAACAATTCGTAATTGATTGTTGTTGATTCTCAGACAATAATGTTTTATGATTTGCAAGTATGGTCCCTAATATGTAGTTGATAAGATTAGTAACTGATGTCCCTACAGTCAAGAAATATATTTTTACTATTAGCAGACGCAGTTTGAAATCAATTTATCTTTTGTTATCCATTAATGATTTCGAAGCAATTTCTTATGTCAAATTACAAGGACAAAATATAAAATTTATATCAGGAGAAATATCCTTGAAATGCTCGCGATTCTTTGTTGTGTGTATTTAATAATGTTTCCATATTCTCGAAGATTCCTGTATTTCCTACTCTAAATGTGTCATAAGTCACAATGGTTCGAAGTGACATGTTATTTATTGTTGTAAAAATAAATTGGGTTTGTAAAAATTAACAACTATGATAAAATATAATAATAGTAGATAAAAGTTATATTTTTTAATAAAAAGATATTATTAGCCTCAATTAACCAAACAATCAAGACTTCAACCGTACATATATGACTTGACAGCATTATTTTGGCTGTAATAACTAGAGATGCCGAGTTGTCCACAGCATTCGAGGATTCCTGTCAACTTAGATTGTAATGTCTATCCAAATTATTTTAATTTTTCAATTTTCCGTTCTGGCTGCTCCGACCATAGATTTAGAATAGGCAAGATAGCCCTTGTTTATTAAAATAGGACGTTATGGAACATCCCAATTGACTACCTTTTAGAAGATTTTATAGTTGATCATGACACAATTTTCTATTTTATGTGTACACTGTCGCTACAAAATTAAAGTCGCCAACTAAAGTAGGTGCGCCTCGCGGCAAGTTGGAAGGATGGCTTGTATACGACGAAGAGGGTAAGCATGCACACGGCCCATCTGATGGAAAGCGGTCACCGTAGCCATATAGACACTTGCAACACACGGGGCATCACTCACGCATTACCGACCCTTTTCTCCTTCCCAATGAGCACAGGCGACCTTACTCACGTGCAGGAACACAACATACAGTTATTTGACTGCGGTATTCTATAAGGTGGAGGTACTTCCCCAGTCGAGCTGCTCTTTGAGCGACATAACGCTATGCTCTACCTCTCTTTAAATGTATCCTTGAATAACCTTACCAGGATAAAATGTACTACGAAAATAAATTTTTGTAGGCTTCCATAGATTACCAGTGAGTATAAAGTTTAGTCCAAATATTAGTGCGGAATATGAGAATGTTGCCTTATTTGGGCAGTGTCGGAGCATTGAGTCACAGATAAATAATGTCTCAATAAATATATTTTGTTTATTACAGGATGAAACAATATTATGCGTTATGAAGTACTTGGACATGCAATCTCTATGCCGGTGCGCGCAGGTCAATAGACATTTCTACTGGCTGGCATCAGATTCTATATTATATAGGAGTATAGACCTTAGACCGTACTGGCATTGTTTTCAATCTCAGGTACAAATAATATAATCTTTATTATGTTAGTCTACTATTGTAAACATATCAATGTTTGTTTGTTATGTTTGTTTGATTTTTGTCACTTTATCATTAATCGTCAATCAAGTTTATTTACTTAACGTTCATAAGAGCCTTACCAGGGCCTAAACTGAATGACTTCTTGATTTGATTTTGATTTTTTGAAGTATATTCTGAACGGATGTGAAAGAAATTTGGCGCAAAGATAGACCAAATATCCCTCGGGAATACAGGGAACACACTACAGGGCATATTAGGAACGTTTTTAGTTAAATATGACGATGAATTTATACATAGGAAGTCCATTTTAGCTGTAGACTTCGAATGACGCAGCGTATTTAATTAATTTAAATCTATGGTATCTATTTTGTTTTTAGGCCTTAGTAACACTATCTTCGCGCTGCAAGTTCCTACAGAAACTCGACTTATCTTGGTGTGGCAGCCATCGCATGATACAAACCAATTATATTATCAGGTAAGTCAATAATGTAATTTATAAAATATTTGCACATTTACTGACATGCCACTGTTTCGAAAAACCACAAGTTTCCCATTTACACCAACTACAACCTGCTTTACAACTAACTGTACCTACTGTGTTCTGTTTTTCCATAAACGTTCCCATACAAAAGTATCCCATCCATCTTTGTGTTGCAATTTAGACCCTTTGGCTGGCCCTAATGCCATAAGTATAATGAATAACTATAATGAAACTGATATACTGATGAATTTGGTCGATGCGTTTACTCAATCAGGAAATTCCATTGCGACTTTCGGTAACTAAAAAAGAATTTCGTTCCTATACGTTAGCATTAACCTACTTATATTATAAACGCGGATGTTTTGTCAGGATGGATATAAGTTATTCTCAAGCAAAACGACTGAACGGATTTGAATGAAATTTAGTACATTGATGTGCACTTTAAATCCCGGAAATACTTTATGAAGCTAGGATGTAATAAAACGGATATATTCTCACTAAAAAAAAACTGTGTCCCTCAAGTCGGCCACCTCGCAGTAAGTACAAGACGGCACGCACACATTTACACATTAGTCGAGCGCGGGTAAACGGCAACAGTCTCTACGAAATTGCCAACTTAATGTGTGAATGTATGCGTGAGAGGTGGCCAACTCTCATAGACACAGTTTTTTGTCAGCGAGAATATGTCCGAATTTTTTTAACGTCCTTGTGTTGTAATTAGTACTTACAAAGATACCTTTTTCGCATTTATTTTTGGTACCTATCAGTCACGATCATACCTATCGCGAACCGGTAAAGTGGGCAAATTATCCTTGAGTAGTAGATTGACAAAGTAATTGTGTTTAAAAGTGCAATTGTTTTTAACAAGTTTCCTAGGATAAGAAATAAAGGAAGTTGTTAAGTAGATTGTAACAAAAGATTGCAGTGACAAACCTGATGTAAATCATGGCCGTTTTGATTTTAATCTCTTTATAATATTTGCTAATCCGTTGCAAATAACCAACCGTCCGATTAACCAATAAAAACATGTTACTTTATACTGCCTCAAATATAATCTTTCTCTACTATAAGTTGCTTTCCCAAGAATTTATATATTTGTATCACGAAATCTCAGGATGAAACAAATGATATTCCGGTAAATTCTTAGTTTGCTCTGGAACTAGTGTAAATATACTAGTGGTCCAAAAAGTAGTCGAAAATCGACCGTAGGTAATTGATAGAAAGTTTAAGGTTGAAAATCAAATTGCTTACTGCACTCTTTCTCCATATAAACTTTATCTATGCCAAAACTCATTCTCCTCCGTGCGCGCAATATGCATAAAAAGATTTCTTTTCGCGTATTTATATACTAGTTGGGCCCCGCGGTTCACTCGCGTACCAAAAAGTGAGTTTCTTGCCGGAATCTTCTCAGTTCAAGTTGTATTTGGAACCGGTGTAGAGTCATTTTGTTATCTTTCATAAGTGCCGTATCAGGGCCTAAATTGAATAAATACTTTTTGAATTTGATTTTACCCGAGAGATATATTGTTTTCCCGGGATAAAAGTACCCTATGTGTGAATAGAGAACATTGTTTTATACCTCTAAGGTGGCAAACAAGCATACGGCCCAGCTGATGGTAAGCGGTTACCGTAGCCTATGGACATTTGAAACACTAGGTGCACTCACTCGCGCGTTGCCGACCCTGCAGAAATCTCTTCACACCCTTTTTGAAGAACCCCATGCTGTACTTCATTGGGAAAACCACGGCAGGGCTCACTCCAGTCTGAGCGTCCACGGAAAGAAGCTCCATTGAGCCCGCACAGTACGAAACAATTCTGGTTTCAATGTGTGAGGATGGACTCCCCGTCGATGACGAGAGTTGGACACATAAGGAGGCAAAGTCTCTCGTCAGACTGAGGGGCTCTAAACCGCTTGTGTGCTCGGGATCGTCAACAATACTGATGGCACGTCGCTGAACCGAGTCTAAAGGCTCAAGCTGGTATCCAGGTGCTCCCGCCCATAGATGACAGCAGTACTCCATATGAGGCCGGACTTGCGACTTATGAAGTTGTAGCCTTTGCCCCGATGTTAAGTACTGCCTCGCTCTGTTGAGCATCATGATGTTCTATCAGCGTGCCAAATTTCATTCAAATCCGTTCAGATTTTGAATCTTGATTGAGGCACAAACATCCAAACTCACAAACATCCACACTCACAACGAACAAACTCACAAACATCCATACTTTCGCATTTATAATATTAGTGACATAGTGAGATAGCCTATTAATATTATGATTGTGAAAGTTTGTATGAATGTGAGGATGTGATTTGTGAATATTGTTTTACGCAAAAACTACTGAATGGTTTTGGATGAAAGGCACACAGATAGAATATGTTCTGGATTAGTACTTATGAAACTTTTTATCCCGGAAAAACATACGATCTCTCGGGAATACGGGTGAATCCGCGGGGGACAGTTAACTATTTATAAAGTTCAATTTGGTTTAACACATATTTCTTAATTTACAGTTTCATCAAAGATAACGGCTCAGAGTTGACACATTTACGAATGAACTGCTGTAGATTTGTTGACAATTGGGTGCTGAAGGCTGTTGTCGATACGTGCGATTATTTACAAGGTAATTATGGCTAGTTTTTAATTATATTATATTTAAATTTAGTTCCAGAGCAAACGAAGAATTTACCGGGATATCATTTGTTTCATCCCGAGATTTCGCTATACAAATATAATATATTCTTGTGAAAGCAATTTACAGTAGAGAAATACTATATTTGAGGCAGTATAAAGTAATAATTAAGTATATATATTATGTAATAATAAGAGTAATAAAAGTATTTAAAAAGCGATTTCATAGTATATGATGGTGGTAATTTTCTCATGTGTGCTAATTGACGACAAATTAAATATTCTGTAGACTCCTACATCCTGATGTTTACCTTACCTAACTATTATCACCTCTTAAACAATGCCTACAACAAGGTCGAATCTCTTATCAATAACTGACGTTGACTTGTTAATAATGTGGTATCGTTTCTTATGTATGAAGGTTAACTCATCGAACAATAAAATGAATCCGAGCGCGATGACGTTTATTTTGATTTAAATCAATTCCGCCAATTATTCACAAAGTGCTCTGATTGACTAAGTCGACGATTTAGATCCAGTGAATGGTTAATTAGTGTGTGGTTGCAAAAGGCTTAACGGAATTAGATTGCGCGGTATTACATCTTCAAAGAGATTTTTTTCCTCGATGGATTAACTAGGCTAGATTTTTACTACATATAGGCCTGTGCTGTGTTTGGCCACAATATGACCATGGTCATTGTAGAATCTGTCAGTCGTCCGATTTTGTTGCCCACCGCTTTCCTTGCAAATCATAAAAACTATATCAATTGCACTTCTTACAATTAGGTGAACTATTATAGCTCCAATCTACCCAGTATTAAAAAAAAAGTGTCAGTTTACACCGAGATGCGAAATGACGTTACAAGTGTTTTGCGCTGCGCAGTGCGGCACCACGAAACTCATCGCGATGCCATGAGGCCCAATGTGTAGCCGCGTCAAATTAGCTGCTGTCGCTACATCTCGCCGCGTCGCGCTGCGTCACGCTGTATCTTGAGACGCAGCGCGACGTCGCGAGGCTCATTCAGATTATCTCAATTAAATGTGTATTTGTTGTTTGCCGCGTTGCGACGCGTCTCGGTGTGAATTGACCTTAAGAGGTGAAGTTTGAAAAGTTTTGGGAATTTTTCACATTTACGTGCTCTAGTCTTACGTCTTTATCTCGGCTCTATCTTAGAGTCTGTGGCCAATTGCAAGCATATATTATCTCTATATTACTAATCGTTCTCTTCCAGAATTATGTCTACGATCAGTGGTCAGCTGTACCGACTGGATGTGTCTAGCTTCACTTAAAAGACTGAAACGACTAGATTTATATAGAACTAACATTACTACCTCTGCAGCCGTCGCCATCATCCGATCAAATCCTGATTTGCAACATCTCAATGTTGGTACGCATATTCGTAATCTGATATTTTTCTTAAAAGAGTATTCATCAAACCACCAGCTTCTAAATGCTTCATAAATATTTATCTCTGGTTCAAAGTTTACTTACCACAATAAATGATGTAGATCCAAAACGACTATATCTGCGTAATTTTAATATTTATACATCATTTTCAGCAATAAGAACATTTTGGGGTGTATCGGTTCTCATATTATTCCAAGAACTGAGACAAGTTATTATTTAAATGAGTTTTTTTTTGATAAAACATTGTTCGATTAAACATAAAGTAATTAATTGAAAATTATGTCTATTATCTCATCTCACTTCTTAACTCACTTCTGATCTCACTTCTCATCTCACTTCTCATCCCACTTCTCATCCCACTTCTCATCTCACTTCTCAACTCACTATCTCGCTTCTCATTAATATTATAAATGCGAAAGTTGGATGGATGGATGTTTGTTACCTACTCTTTCACGTAAAAAGTACTGAATGATTTTGGATGAAATTTGGCATACACATAGAATATGTTCGGGATTAACTCGTAGGATACTATCTATCCCGAGAAAACAATATATCCACCGGATACACGGGTGAAACCGCGATTTGGAAGCTAGTGAATTTATCAATTATAAATTTTCTGGGATATGAAGTTCGATGTAATAAGTTTCGATTAAATAACATCATGATTAGCACTCATTGAATTCTCAGAATCTGGTGATTGTCCATTACGTTTGTGATAAATGTGATGGACAATATGATTCCTGAGTAAAAAAAAAATAATGCTAATTAGTCAGTCAGTTTGATTATCAAAAAATATTAGACACGTATTTTTTGCTCCATCAAATCAATTAAAATTTACAAGGATATAAAGCGCTTCGAATTTCGGGAGTGTTTCAAACAGCGACGTGAGCGGAACTTCAACATACCATTATCTTCGTAATTTTATGTTTAATTGACAAAATCAAAAATACTTGTCTAATTTTTTTGATAATTCTATTAAATAGATTTTTTCAGGAAACTAGTCAATTCTAACATTTTATTAGTCTTTTTAATTACTCTGGATATTCCTACCGTTTGTTACTTATGTATATTTATATTTTTTCCGTTTTTACAGGTTCATGCAAAATGATATCATCGATGGACGAAGTAGCGATCGCTTTGGGCGCGAACTGTCCGAACTTAGTATCAGTTGACTTCTGGAAGTCGTATTCTTTGACCCCGAATGGTATTAGAGCTCTCGGCAATTGCAAGGATTTGCAAGAGTTGGATGTCGGATGGTGGTAAGGTTTATTTATTTTTACCTCTAGGCTTTAAAGGTCGGCAAAGCATTGGTACCCACCCAGGACATGCATTTGTGTGCATGTCTTGAGTCTGGGTGTAATTATGTATATATTATGTATTTATTTACAAACAAAAAGTATCAGTTATCTGGTTTCCATAGTACAAGCTCTGCTTAGTTTGGGATCAGATAACCGCGTGTGACGAATGTAGCAGGATATTTATTTATCGCTCAAGAGCAGGAACCTCATATTAAGTTATTCGGCTGCGGCATTCTGTAAGGAGGTACGTTTCTAGTCAGCATTGATCAGCATTCTCTACTTAAAAAAAACGCTATGTTCTACCTCTCTTCTGTACTATGGATTTCCTTACGAAGTTTTCCTTTAGGAAGTATCCTCAATAAACCTATGTAACTGTGAAAATTGCACCAAGGTCCGTACAATGGTTCTCGAGTTCATTTTATAATATACTAGCTGTTCGTGTCCGGCGTCGCCCGGATGATATTTCGGTTACATTATTGGAGTTTTCCTAGGGATCCCGATTTTTTCTTTGGAAATAATATATCGTCTATGTTACTCAGTGATAGTTTAGCTTTCTCCTGGTGAAATAATTTGTCATATTTGGCCAGCAGTTATTCAGTTTATTCAATACAAACAAAAATACAAAAATCCAAATCTTCTCTCTTTATTATTAGTGTAGACAACGTTTAACAGAGTGGCTACACGGGCGGCGCCGCGCTAAACGCTCGTACGTACAGATCGCAAAACAGCCTGCCGAGCATGGATCGTCGATGAGTTTAAAACATCGATAAATAAGGTTTTTTTGCAATATCAAACTCTTATGTCTTTCACATACAGTTATGTAGATTTGTCGACAAAAACCGATAAATGTATATCGATACAACCATACCCGCAGCGCAGATACTCGTAGTACGGGTGACAGGCTCAGGATTTACGGGTTCTATGGGTCAGGATTTGAACTCGATAAACTTATTGAACCAAACATTTGGTATGAATTCTTTGAGTAATTTATTTCGAGCTGTAAACTAATCTTCACCCCTTTCAGAAAGATTTACCCATTCTGTTAGGTTGTAAGGATTATGATTTGTCCACAGTTTACAAGCGGGCGGTTCAGGCGAATGGCTAGCATGGTTACCCGGTACAGAACTCCGCAAACTGTTCCTGGGAGCATTACGAGGCGTTTGCGACCGAGACTTGCGCACATTGATACCGAGGGCGCCCAAACTTGCGCAGTTGGACTTGCTCGGGGTTAGAGCTGTTACACCTGATATTTGTGATACGTAAGTCTTTTTCGTACTGCGTATAGACCTGTGTTTGCCCCTAATTTCACCTTGGTAAGTGATGATGTGGCCGAAGGTGGTAACCACACAAAGCATAGAAGGAACTGGCTCTCAAGTGCAGCTGTCGGAACACACCGATTGATGCTTGGCGACTGATTTTCAACATGAGTGTGGTAGCCAACCAGGTAGGGTACTACAAAGTACCCTACCACCGTGCTATGGTTTCCTCACGATGTTTTCCTGTGCCGAAAGCTTAAGCTCATTGTAGAATTCGAAAGCAAGACTTCCTCTCGGTATCCAACGTCCATTGCCACTGAGCTATCATCGCCTTAAAACTGGACCTAACTTGACCTAGCACGAACTAGATAGCTATATAGGATGGAAATATTAGACGAGTCAGTAAGGGCAGATATCTTAAGGCCACGCGAATATGGTCTTAAGTGACTGTCCTTTAATTTTAGATTTATTACAATCGGCATTTACATATTTTTGAAAAACTACTTACTACCTGTAAGCGAGAAAACGGTGATTTTTGAAAAATATTTTTATTAACTTATTCGATCCCTTCTCCGACAAGGATCAAAAAGCTCTTACTGACCCGTCTAAAATTTCCTATAATACTGCAGTGCTACTTTAACCGTATCTTCTATTATGGTTTTATCATAGAATATTTCTCTATTATTGGCGTTGTTGACGCATAGGTGGGGAGAGAAATTTGTTCCGACCTGAGTAGGGTTGTCGTGGCAACAGTGGATCACCCTTTTTACAGAGTCAACTTTAACGAAAGAAAGACCAGATATTTAGCTGCATTTAATTTTAAGAAGTTATTTAAAAATATCTGACAGCTTTCAAAATACGGAAAATATTCTTTTTAAAAGTGGACGACCTACTGTGCCCTCAAGAGCATGCACAGTGAGTCAAACTTGGGGGCACAGTGAATCAGGAGGGTTTTTTAATACACAAATACATTTTATCGCTACTATTTTTAATAAATAATTGTCGTCAACTATTTTTTTTAGGATTTTGGCAGACTGCCGTGAGTTGAGGCTATTGGACGTTAGTTTCTGCGATCAAATTCAAGAATCTCAGGTAATAATATTTCTTTGATTTGATTAGTGCTTTAACATTTAATCAATACAAAAATCAAGTATCTGTAAAACAATGTTCTAAAATATGTAATAAAACTAGCACAATTTCAAAGAGATGTACCACCTTAAAAGTCGCAACATTAAATACAAGAACTCTAAGAACCGCTGAAAGTTTGAAAGAACTAGAGCTAGCATTAGAAAACTTGAAATGGGACATACTAGGTATAAGCGAGATGCGAAGGACAGGGGAAGCTATCGAAGATCGTAACACTTATATTTTGTATTGCAAAGGTGGGTCAACTGGTCACAGAGGTGTAGGATTTCTTATAAAGTCATGCTATAAAAGGAATATCATAGAGTTCATCGGTAAATCAGACAGAATCGCAATACTCAATATGAAAATTCCTGGCTACAATAAAAAATGGTCGATAATTCAAGTCTATGCGCCAACAGAACAAGCCACTAAGGAGGACATAGAGTTATTTTACAACGACCTTTCAGACATCATATCTCAATATTCAAATAACTTCATGATTGTTATGGGTGATTTTAATGCTCAAGTAGGATCCAGACAAAAGGGTGAAGAAAATATCATCGGCATGTACGGTCATGGAAAAAGGAGTCCTAACGGTGAAACACTTACGGAACTACTACTCGAGCACAATTTAACAATCCTTAATAGTATGTTTAAGAAGAAACACAAAAACAAATGGACATGGGTTTCCCCTGATGGGGTTTACAAGAATGAAATCGATTATATTATTTCAAATAATTTCAAAACAATTACAAATTGTGCTATAATCCAAAATTTGAATTTCAATACAAACCATCGAATGGTACGCTGCTCTATTAGATTGGATAAACTTAAACTATCGCGTAAAAATATATACAACAACAAAATATACCAAGCACATGAACATACAAGTTCGAAGACAAATGCTTTTTCAAAACAATATGAGAATAGTAATAACACGGAACAAGATGTTTTAAAAGAATATGATATTTTTGAACAAAACCTCACAATTAACTGTAACCAAAAAAATAAAAGTCGAAAAGACTACCTGAGTGAACACTCTATGAAACTATTGATGGAAAGAAGAATGCTACTTTCGAGACCAAATAAAAAAGAAAATATTAAAATGATTGCTGAAACTAGCAAAGCGATAAGAGAAAGTTTCAGGAAGGATCGCAAGCAAAAAAGGCTGCAAACTTTAGAGATGCATCTCCAACGAACAGGAGGTATCAAGAAAGCTTTGAAGGAGATACGAGAAGTAGACAAAGACTGGATACCAAAAATGAAGAAGAAAGAAAAAAACTTTACAAAAAGAAAAGATATCCAGGATCATGCAACTACTTACTACCGACAGCTTTACTCTAGCGGTATAAATACAATGAGTTCGACTTGTACGTACGGCCCAATTTTAGACACCGAAAGAAGAGAACCTGAGCTACTATCAAAGGAGGTAGAACAAGCTATAAATTGCCTTAAAATGGATAAAGCTTCAGGACCGGATAAAATCACAAACGAATTGCTACGAGGTACGGTTGGCGAAATTAGTCCTATACTTGCAAAAATTTTCAACGAAGTTCTTATCACAGGTCATATACCAAAACAATGGACTAATTCGCACATAATACTACTGCATAAGAAAGGACCAAGAGACGAAATTGGCAACTATAGACCTATTAGCCTGATGTCCAACGTCTATAAAGTATTTGCAAAAGTCATTCTAGGCAGAATAAGTAAAACACTGGATGAGCAGCAACCAGTAGAGCAAGCCGGTTTTAGGAAAAACTTCTCGACAATTGACCATATTCACACTATTAAACAAGTACTAGAAAAATACAAGGAATACAATAAGGAACTTTACATAGCTTTTATTGACTACACGAAAGCATTCGATAGCTTAATACATGATCGAATATGGGAATGTTTGGACGAGCAAGGCATATCTGTAGTTTATACAAGAATACTACGTCATATATACAACGACAGCAAAGCCAGAATCCAGCTAGAATCCCTAGGAAAAGAATTCCCTGTTAAGAAAGGTGTGAGACAGGGGGACCCTCTCTCGCCTAAGATATTCTCGGCAGTATTAGAAAGCATATTTCGGAAACTAGAATGGGATAATTTTGGCTTGAATATCAACGGGATGCGTCTGAACCATCTCAGGTTTGCCGACGATTTGGTTTTGCTGGAAGAAAATCCAATAAACCTAGAACAAATGATACAACATCTATCAACAGAAAGTAGAAAAGTTGGCCTGGAAATGAACTCTAGCAAAACAAAGGTAATGACTAATGGAAATAAAATAGAGATAACTGTCAACGGAAACCCTTTGGAGTTTGTTGAAGAATACACCTATTTAGGTCAGATCATCTCAAACCATGACCAAATGACAAAGGAGGTCAATAAAAGAATAGCAACCGGCTGGAAAAAGTACTGGTCGCTAAAATACATAATGAAAAGTACAAAACTAAATATTTCCATCAAAAGAAAAGTTTTTAATACATGTATTCTTCCATGCATAACATATGGTTGTGAGACGTGGGCCCTTACTGAACTGCACAGATCCAAAATAGCAGCATGCCAACATTCAATGGAGAGAAGTATGCTGGGATTGAAAAGAAAGGATAGGGTTAGATTAAAGGTTATAAGGGACTTAACTAAAGTATCGGATGTCCTACGCAAAATTGATGATTTAAAGTGGAGATGGTCAGGGCACATGATGCGAGATACCCAAGATAAATGGAGCAAACGCGTCACAAACTGGTACCCCAGAGAGGCAAAAAGAAGTCGAGGACGGCAACATAAGAGGTGGGGAGACGAAATTAAAATAACAGCTGGTCCATACTGGAGGAGAGTCACAAGCGATAGACGGCAGTGGAAAGAGTTAGAGGAGGCCTTTGCCAATAGGCACACTGAGTTAAGGGATATTTTGTAGTTCGTAAGTTTTAATTTTTAAAGTTTAAATTTGTATTTTTAGATTCCTGTTCTACTCGGAAATAAAGGCTATTTTATTTTATTTTATTTTTTTTATTTAACATTTAACCCGTTGTTCTCGCGAGGGACGCGCGTCCTATTATAACAATTGATGTCATTGTTATATGTTTAACCGCGAGCCAAGCTATTAAAACTCGGGAACTCGGGTAGTAAGATATGGGGCTTACCATTCGATATAAATCAAAATAATATTCATTTACAGGTATTAGAATGGCGCAAACAATATCCACATGTCAGCATCAAGAGGTCATTTCAATCTACAAACTTGAATGCTGCTCCTAATCCTTTATTCTTAGCACCGATTTTAGAGTAAAAAATATTGTCTATTTCCAAACATAGGTATTTGACGGTAAGCTTATATTCTTAATCAGTGCTGCCTTTTCTATAAAATTCTCGATTTTGACATGTACTTTTTGTATGAATTTAAATTCTCAAGAAACAAAAATGTTACGGTACTGATATTTGGCTTTAAACGGTAAACAACTAAATTGGAGACTGATTGGTCATCCTTATTCTTAAGGTCGACTTTACGTGAAGACTGATTAAATTAAAGAAAATAATAATAATATTTTTAATATCATAATAATTACATGCATTTAAATTGATCTTAGCATTATACAATCAAATGAAGTTGCTAAAAATTTTACTTATTATTTTGTTTTACAATATGTACACATAACAACGTAATACGTACAGTACGTATTACGTTGTTATGTATACATATTGTAAAACAAATTAATAAGTAAAATTTTTAGCAACTGTTAGAGGGCCAGCCGTTATGACTACTTTTTGCAGCTATTTAGTAGCAATGCAGTCGCATAAAAGTCGCGAAGCTTACCTTAGCTGAGTATTATACGATTCTGAATCCGACAAGCGATACATCGTTCTAAATATGAACAAATAGACTTTCAACACTAGTCGAACAATCGTGTAGCATTTTCCTGAATAGAACCTCTGTATCGTTATATTGCGATGCAGTCGCTATACAGATATGATGCAACATCGATACAGCATTGCTACAGATGCTATGCTGCTACTGACCCTACAGATTATACAATGCGACTGGATCGGTACTGCATCAATTCTAAAACAAAGATTTCGGGAGCGCAGGTCGCGACGCTTACTTTTTGGAACTTTATCTACTACACAAAAAGGTACATATTTCAATGATCTCGATCTCGATTGTAGTAAATAAAGTTCTATATAGTATCGCTATCTTCAAAATTGTCGCGTTGTATCGCGTCTCGGTGTGAGCCGACCCTTATGTTTAATTGCATTGTGGTTAGTGATGACGTGACCAAAAGGTTGTAAGCACACTAAACCTTGAAATAATGAAATCTCAAAATTTTGCTACCGGAACGCACCGGTAGGTATTTGGTTATGATATTTATATTATAGTTATAGAACAGTTATTGCATATTAATTATTAATAGGTACAGGTCGGTTGCAATTTCATGATACAGTGGTGCTGATTCTGTTGTTTACAACTAAACTAATTTAATCTCATTATGTCTCCTTCTAACAAAGAACATAAGAAAAGGATGTAAGAATTTTAGTCCTTTCAATGCTTGATTTTAATATAAATTTAGTTGCCATCAAAATGAGTTACATCTATTTACCCACGAATGAAAACCGCAGAGACTAATTTGACGGCTTTAAATATGTTCTATCCTTTTTCAATAATGTTTGCTAGAAAGAGATGTGACGTGACAAAAATTTGATTAGTGTGATTTATGATAGAATCGGCACCAATATGCTTATTATTACTTCTAATTAGTCCAAAAAAAATACTATATTTATGAGCAAAAGCAAAACAATAACTGTCTCCTTCATACTCATAAGTTTGACCGCGCGCGAGAGAGACGGACAGACTTTTCTGTGGCATGCACAGACACTACACAAGCGCACCGTGTAAATGTGTCGAACGCGCCAGCTTTAGTTAACCGACCTGTATTAATTTATAAATTCGTACATAATCAATTAGTCGCTTCATGGTTTTTACCTGCTTTTTGGGGACATATTATGAGCATTCTAAATTCAAATGATACCTCGTACTTATTACAAGGTATCATTTGAATTGTCACTGCGCAACATGTCACTGCGCAGCGCAGCCAATCAAATTCATGGATCACTGAATGGTCAGTTTTATATGACTTAATCACGATGTAAAAAATCTGTTGAATTGACCATTGAGCTATTATTACTACGTATAGAGAAGCTATCATAAGCAAAGGTTATGTCCCATTTTTTTAGAGTCAACTAAAGTACTCTTTAGCGCTGAAACAATAATTAGTCTTCTACGCAGACGGTAGAAACACGTAGCGCTATCAGAATGCTTTTAGGAGTATTTTTCTCGCAAACACCGTGATTGTTCACGGCGCTTACGCGTTTCGTTCATCGTTCTACAACAACAAGTGTGGCCGGATGGCCTTACTTGAACGGAACATAGTTGTGATGTGTGGCGTCGTCTCTATACGTAGTTATAATAGCTCAATGGAATTGACCGTTAATATATTGGAAATAAGAGCTCATAATATGCCCCTAATCTTTATAAAAAACATGTTTATATTCGATGCAATTAATTAAAAGTGATATCTATGGCTTTGTAGTTAAGGTTCAAAAACTAGCTGTTTTACTTTTATCCATATACACTGTGTATACTTCTTTTGACATGATTTAGCAAATCTAATTATTAAATGTATTTAGATTATATTTTAATAAATATACCATTTAAAGTATATAGGGTACATAACGCCGTCTGAGCATAATATTTCTACTGGGGTTTTTGGAAAAATATATGTTTTCTATGTATCTAAATGTAAACTAAGTGTAATTTAAGTAATTTTAACCTAACTGGAAGCCTCAATATTGATGTTTAGTATTATTTTCAAAGAAATGCTTTCTTCCTATATTATTTTATGCTGGAGTTATCTCTATAGTTTTGGATTACTACGCGGCCTGTCGACAAAATTATTGTCTTCATTAGTAGAAAAGCCACATTTGTATGAGGCTGACATATAAACATCAAAATATCTCGTGCTTATTTTATCGTTGTCATTGATGCCGATTATTGACTGTCATCTCGTCTAGATAGTCTGTTTCTTCATAAAGGTCTTGAATACAATATTTTCATATTTTTTTATTATCTGTCATATAAAATAATTGTAAGACATACTTATTTACTATTTTACATATTAATAATATTTTTTTCAACACACTCGCTCGTAAAATTACATTTATTGCAAAATACAAGTCTGTTTTTTTCCTCGCAAGTGTGTTGAAAAACGTCGTATGACACGCGTGTGCATTGATTATTACAGTCTCGGCTCCCTTATCGCGTTCCCCTGCGGCTCACGCGCCCAATACCGCCTGGAGTGTTAATAACCAACTTTGCACACATGTATCATAATGTACTATTAACCCAATTAACATTTGTGAAAGTAGTAATTGCCTACATTTCAAAAACAGGTAATTTCGTTACATAAAATAGATCTACCAAAATTGTTAACCTTTTTAGACATTTATAAAGAAATAGACTTTTAGGGGCTCGCATTTCGCATCGATATGGATATAGATTTGTTTTCAATTAAATATATTTTGTTATAAAGTTGAAAATCGTTTGAAGAACGTTATTGGAGTTTTTTTTATTTGAATACAGTTCGCGTGCAAAATACGCGTAAAGAAACTCCCGCATTTTTTATTATTTTTTGTCTATGGGAGCCAGTGCAATTTCGCAAAGTCCAAAATTTCAGTCATAGTTTCTAAGTCTTATTGTAGTTTGTTATTATAAGTAATATTTTAATATTTTTAATAAAATCTATTACTACTTATTTAAATATTTTACTTGATATTCCTCGTCCTTATACTACGTGTATATATTTAATAACTCTTATGATTCTCATTGAGCTATTATTACTACGTATAGAGCAGCTATCATAAGCAAAGGTGATGTTCCATTTTTTTAGAGTCGTCTAAAGTTCTCTTTAGCGCTGAAACAATAATTAGTCGTCTAAGCAGACATTAGAAACACGTAGCGCTATCAGAACGCTTTTAGGAGTATTTTTCTCGAAAACACCGTGATTTTCACGGCGCTTACGCGTTTCGTTCATCGTTCTACAACAACAAGTGTGGCCGAATGGCCTCACTTGAACGGAACATAGTTGTTTTGTGTGGTGTCTTCTCTATACGTAGTAATAATAGCTCGATGATGATTCTATACATTTTACGTTACAAAATACGTGATTAATGATGTCAATAATTGAACGTGCGCCTTGAAAAAGACATAATTTCACTCATTAGATTAGAACAGAATATTCAATAGTACATTAGTCAGAGTTTGTTATTACCTAACGGCTGACTATTCTAAAAAATACCTCAGAAAAAATTTCCTTATTGCTTGCTTGCTTGCAACCATATCCAAACACAATAAAGTAATTTTTTTCTTTGACATTCACATACATCGAAGCTATTAGAATGATCAAACTGTTTATGTTAGGTTAGAATTGTGATTTGTGTACAAAATCAGTGGGTATTAATAAAATAAAATTGTAAGCTAATGGACGTATTTGATCGTAGATTTTTGATAAATCATCGCAATCTTCTACGTGAGAGGGTTTATAGTTTCGCATCTTATATCCTTTGGATAATCAACTTTATTGAGTCATCGTCCGTACCACATCACATATCAAAGATCAGACGACCGTGACCTTACGTACCAACTGATTTGTTTGATCAAGGTTAGTTATTCTTGTCATTATTAATTGTGATATGATTGTACAGCCAGTATAGTACATTTAATTTACCGTTCCTGTTGAAAGCAATTATATATCATATACAATAATAGTTGCAAAAAATTACTAACGTAAAAGTGATAAAGAACCAATTAATTTACAATAGTGAGAAATGTGTGGTGATTTTTCGAAATGAAATTTTGTGTATATTTTTTTAATGTAGTGAAATAAGTGTTTGGATATTTAATGTATGTATCTACAGGAAATATTCACTTAATATAAAGTTGTGAATGAAAAGTGAAGTGAAACCCCAAGAGCTAAACATCTACCTATTGTAAGTATACGTGTATTGTTATCTTATGTAAATTGTTATTGAATGCAATTTATGCATGGTGCATTGACAACAATAATATCCTGGGACATTCTTCACACGGCTCTGATATAAGTTGTCACTAGTAACTTTGATCTGCTCTGTCTCTCTAAATTACGTGAAATATGCCCAAGTCCAACAGTGGACGAACATATTGGGTGATGAAATGCAATTATTTCGCGACATTCGAAACTCTCATGTTGAAATTCTGGCGCCAACATCGAGGAACTCCCTTTAGAGTTGTAGTACCGAGCAATCCTATTACGTTCCGAGTGTTTATCACTCATTAATAACAGTACAGTAGTACCCAACTGTTATGGCGCGTCGTGAATCTTCGTTCGCACAGAAAGTATGGCCCCGAAGATTAACGAAAGAATGCTTTAAACTTACAATCAACCTTAGATCACTACTACATATAAGGTTCATAATACACTGCAGCTGTTAGGTCTCACTTGCATGTCACGCCCCTCCGCGGTAAGCCATATTAGTTAGGTACTCGTATTACTGCACCGATCAATCACTGTATCTAAATTTTTAGCGTCTCCTTGACTTAGCCGATCAGAGCGCATTGTCTGTGATGGGGATTGGCGGAATAGATACTCTCTCGTTGAAAATCTGGCCGAGCCTATACCGGCGCATCTTTCCGCAGTTTTACTCGGTGTCTAGGAGTGCTATTGAATATTCTGTGGTCTAGACTTTGCGACGACACATTGCACGACAATCCCCATATCCAATTAACTTGCCTTCTGAATAATAAAAAGGAATTTACATAATTATCGTCATTTTACTTTCGCTTATAAGTAGTTGAGCCAGCTCACTAAAAATAAACAGACATACAAGAGCATTGTCAAGTAGGTACCTATTTATAGTTACGTTGGAGGATATTGTTCTTCCATTTGTAAGATACAAATAAAAGGTAGAACGGTCACTTCTATGTTAGTATATGGTCAATATTAGATCTAGAAGCAGTTCGATTTGGTTAAAGGTGCTAAATTAATATAATATTTCTATCACCAGTTATTTGTTGTACCAGTATTATGTTCAAATTATGTTTTTTTTTATTATTGCTACCTATCGGATTTTTAAATTAACAAGCGAAAGAAACATCATCGAAAGGCATAGTGAATCTCTCGTTCATTAAATCGTTATTTTCGCGGTTTGGTTTTATTGATAAAATTTTAGTAGGTCAAATTACTTGAGTGTTGTTCTTACAGATAATGTACTTGAAGCTCTTATTAATCTGCCTTGGGGCAGTTTATTGTGATCATCATCAAAGGACAAACCAGCAACCAGATCGTTCCACCATTGTTCACTTATTTGAATGGAAATACAAAGATATTGCTGATGAATGCGAGAGGTTCCTCGCACCTAAAGGTTTTGGAGGAGTTCAGGTAATATTCAACTCTTTAGAGTAGGAAATCCCGTAATGATACTGCCGAGGATAAAATCTCAAGGCGATTATATCCTTAGAAACCACTGCTCTCCAGAAGATCTACTCGTTGGCAAGTCGAGATCAGTACACTCTTCTCCGTACTATTTTCAGAGTTGTTAAATTTTAAAGACGACGTACCTAACCGGTGTGTGGTTACGTACCGTTGTAATCAATTAAAACAAGGCATAACTTAGGCATACATTTTTAAGACAAAGTCAAAGCCATTTATTCAATTTAGGCCCCAGAAGGGCTCTAATGAAGGTCACATTTACTAAAGTTACCATCGGCTAGAACTCGGCGTTCAACTGAGAAGAATTCGGCAAGGAACTCAGCAAGGTTACATTTTTTATATATATTTGGACAATCTGACTATGTTTGGCTTTTTTTCCAAATAATTAACAATATAAAAGATAGATAAGATATAAAATATATAAAAGATATTAAAATTCCCAAGGCATTTAAAATGAAAATCAATGCTACGGTAACGCTCCCACAGTTGGGAAATTAGCCTTCAAGTCAAAATCTCTAAGATCTCTGATGTAATGCAGTCTTGCAGTTTTTGGATTCTATTTTTTCATATGTAGGAGTCCCCTCTGCGAGCTAGTGAATATAGCTCAGAAAGTATACATAAGTAAATTGTAGCGAAATTGTTAAATTTTACCGCACATTTATCAAATTGGGGATACGTTCGAGTTTACGTACTCAAATAATTTTCCAGATCTCACCGCCTTCGGAAAATCTTATCATCCATTTGGGCGATGGTTCTAGGACTTGGTACGAACGCTATCAAGTAATGTCCTACAAATTGGTCACTCGTTCGGGAAATGAGAAAGACTTCTTGAACATGACTAAAAGGTGTAACAATGTTGGTGTAAGGTAAGAGCACAAATAAATTCTTACCTAACTTTAGGTATTCTACTGTAGAATAGTGATTTTGTGAAATACGATTAGTAGGTACTTTCTTTCTAGATGGATTATGAACCGTCATAATTGCATATACCTACACTTAGGCCTGTATTATACAACGAGATCAAAACTCGGATCACGTCTCAAAAGTAGATCACGTAAGGGTCAATTTACATTGCCGCGGAACGAAATGGAAACTTTTTTTTTTTTTTTTTTTAAATTAGATGGGCTTGCGTTTGGCCTCTGACCCGCCCATAAGGGGCGATGACGAAGCCTAAGATGAAACACGCTTACCCAGAAGAAACCTATTCACTCTGGCCTTGAAAGTACCTAGATAGTAAGCGTCAGGAAACACAGACGCCGGAAGCAAGTTCCACTCCCTTGCTGTACGCATTAAAAATGAGGATGCAAAACGCTGTGTCCGTATATTCGGTATGTCAACAACGTACGGGTGAAAATTTTCCCGGCGTCTTGTGGTTCGGTGTAAAAATGGGGATGGTGGAATAAGGTTGAACAATTCCTGCGCACACTCTCCAAAATATATCCTGTAGAAAACCGATAAGCAAGCAACCTTTCTTCGATGGTCAAGGCTCGTGAGTTTCGCCTTAATTAAAGACTCATCTCCAATTAGTCTCCTGGCTCGGCGATCTATTGAGTCCAGGGCCTCAAGCTGGTACTTAGCTGATCCATCCCAAAGATGGCAGCAGTACTCCATGCACGATCGGACTTGTGCTTTATATAGTTGGAGCAACTGCCCAGGCGTGAAGTACCGCTTGACCTTAGAGAGGATACCCAGCTTTCTGGCAGCTGTTTCTGCCTTCGACTCAATAGAACAGCCAAAGTTTATTTTGGCTGTTAATGTTATGCCTAGGAGATCAAGGCGATCGCATATTGGCAAGGATATATTTTGGAAAGTAGGAGCCTGGTTGTAAGGACTCCGTTTGGCGGTGAAAAGACACGCCTGTGTCTTGGTGGCGTTAAATGTGACCAGATTGGCTTTGCCCCAATCAGAGACTGCCTGCAAGGTCACGTTCAAACGCTCTACCATGGCCTCCCGAAACAATTGGATCTCGTCACTAGTGGCTCGCGCGCTGGAAACGTATCTCTCTGTAACAGTGCTGTCGTCTGCGTACCCAAAGATACCGGGTTTTAGCAGATCGTTGATATGCAGCAGAAATAAGGTTGCAGAGAGAACTGATCCCTGAGGAACTCCGGCATTGATTGCCAAGAGGTCCGACGAGCACCCGTCTATGACCACTCGTATAGACCGTTCACTCAGGAAATCGGAAATCCAAGCGCACAGGCCATCAGGAATTCCATATGAAGGAAGCTTGCTTAGAAGGCTGGTGTGCCAGACCCTATCGAAAGCCTTAGATATATCGAGACAGATACAGACATCTATATATTTTAGATATTATGTCTGTGATGGAAACGAACGTTTGTAATAAAATTGTAAAGTATAATGTGTTTTATGTTAATTGTGTAAAGTCAAAACTAAATACGAGCCAAAAAAGAGGTCGCGTGTCTTCGGGGGATTCCCGCGCATTTTCGAGGATTCACGTATAGCTATTGTCGGCGCCTGTGGAATTTGCGGGAAGTCGCTCGAAGGGGGAATCACAGTTCTTCTTCGTCTTCTATAGTTGCGAGAAATCTCGAGAATTCGCGCGCCTTATCGTGCAACGAGGCGAAATCGATGCTTTTGTTCCATTCAATGTTCCGAGGCAATGTAAATGTAAACTTAGTCGAAAATAAACCTAATATCATTGGTGCAGGTTCCAAATTCAATTGTTTTAATCTCAACCTTAAACTGGAATTCATTGATGTTCTAGAATATACGGACTTTAATCTTGAGGTAATTATAGAACTTATAGAATCTATAAATTCTTTGTTTATAATATGTTAATTATGGCGCGAATCGCGCCGCGCGATCCTCAGACACGTTTTGAAATTCTACGTTTTTAGTTAAGGTTATGTAGCATTTTGTTAATATTCACAGGATTTACGCAGATGTGGTAGTAAACCACATGACTGGTGACAATTCTAATAATATTGGCACCGGTGGTAGTACTGCTGACTTCAAGGCCTACAGCTACCCCGCTGTTCCTTATACACAGGAACACTTTCACCATCCTTACTGCTCTATCAATAATTATAACAATGCAACTGAGGTATGAGATATGATCTTATGTTAGAGTAAGTAACTTCAGTTTAATAATCAGATTGACGTAATAATAGTCGTCAAGAGAATTTTAAAATTATTTTTAGTACAATGTGAGTAGAGGTGTAAGTATTCTATGGGCCTTATCTTCCGAACCTATGGTGAGTTGGTTGAACACAACGCACCTAATAAAATCACTGGCAATCACTTTTTTGGTGAATGAAAACATGCGACGAAATCTGCATGCTCGGATATGCAAATTCAAAGGCATGTGATCCGCCAATCTGCACTGGACACACGTGGGGCCTTAATTCCTCTCATTTGACGAAAGCTTTTTGAGTTAATTCTGTTTTTAAACGGGTTATTCTTGCTTATTTTACTTTAAAATAATAAGAGAACCTTTATTTTTATTGTAATTAGGTTCGCGACTGTCAACTAGTAGGGCTTAAGGATTTAAATCAGACAGTTTTATATGTTCGTAAGAAGATTGTCTCGTACTTCAACAAATTGATTCAGCTTGGTGTTGCTGGCATCAGGTACCTCTGAATGTTAATTGTGTTTTCTGTTATGCAATACTAAACTGGGTCTTATATTTCTTAAACTCTTCCTACTGGTTCCCTTGCATGATAGCTTCTAATGATTATCACAGTATTCTGGAATATCTGATTGGTTTTTATTGAGTCTTTCCCACTTGGCCAACTTTTTACGGAATCAATAGATTTTGTTACATCTAAAAATTTACCGTTTTGACAATCTATGCAATGTCAAAATACCGAAATTTGTATTTACAGCAGCAGATTTTAGAATGTATCCTTTTACCATGGATATTTTGTACTGTACTTAAACCTAATTTTATCAGGTTATGACAGGGTCAAGGATTTAGCATGCTTAACCAGATAATTATTATTGACTCGGCCTTTAATACCTATGTTCGTTTTTAAGGACACTTCTTACGAGACTCATATTAAACAAAATTTAAAGAACAGTTATAAATAATCAGGATAGATAATCGACGGATTTTAGATTGATCCCCAAGTAACATCTGTTGAAAGTCAACAGGTACAACAAATGGGTATAGACAAGATGCTTGCTGCCTGTGTGTGCTTTTTATTGTTGTGTTTGTCATGTGTTTTGTTTTTGTTGTGATTGTGTTCTTTGTGACTAATATTTCGCAGGTTAGAGGATGCGACTTAGTTGGTTTGAAGGATTTGCTTCAAGATCTACCGTATGTGCGTAATAAAATAGCCCAATTCTTGAACCAACTCATTTCCCTTGGGGTTGCAGGTTTCAGGTAAATTTCTTGTGAAATGTTTTTTGAAACAGAACAAATACCGTAATAAAAGGAAGTTTCAGAAATTTAAGTCATAGTCCACATTAAATAAAGTGCTTTGTGCATTATTTTCTTTTCACCTTTCAGCTAAGTGATTAATAGTTTCTAACCAGGTTTCTAGATTAGCCTCGTTTTATTTGACGCTTGCTTCCGGGCAACGCTATTATTAGTAGGATAGATACCTATGTTTTTTATTATGTTAAAATTTTTGTTTTAGTTTGAAGTCGATGTTGCCAAAATCATGTTATTTATAATATACTACTTCTTTACTTATTTGTGTTGGTTTTGATTGCATTTACCACAACTTTTGTTATAAGTTTCATCTCATATTCTTTTCCTAATATTTAAGGGTAGACGCAGCAAAACATATGTGGCCAAATGATCTCAAAGCAATTTACAACAAACTCAATAATTTGAACACTGACTTTGGATTCGCACCCAATACAAGACCTTACATTTACCAAGAGGTTATCTTCTATGGTAATGAAGCTATAAATCTATCAGAATATACGGGGCTAGGAGATGTCACTGAGTTTAAGGTAAGGATAAAAACACTTCCTATTAAAATTTTAAAGTTATTTCTAAAACAATAACCGTCAAAATATTTAGGAATGAATAAAACTTAGGCGCGGTCTCGGTCTAGTTGTGTAAGTAATAATCCCACCAAAAACATTTTTTATGTAAAATGTTGCCAAGACATATGGCTCGCACTGTCAAAAAGTTATCAGATCTCATGTAGAGCCAAGCTTATAACTCTACATGCCCTTACTCTACAAGCCCTAACTTCACAAACTCTACACCTTAGTCAAAATATGCGGCTTAGTCGTTTCGCTACTACAAGAATACTAATGAACAGTGAATACATTTTTTACCTTACGCCCATGTGATGGCAGCGAAACGGCCAAGCCACATATTTTGTCTAATTATCCAAAAATGCAAATGCCGCATGCATTTCAATGATCTCTTACGAAACTTTCACCCAAGTGCCAACAACAAATTTATAGTTTGTTATTTAATTAATGTTATAGTACATAGCAAGGTTAAATTTATTCAACCAAACTGTAACGTCTTGAAATTAAAATTTACGTATAAAAAAGGATCCCTTTCATGACTCTGCAAGATTTCTTACTGTTCAATCACGATTCACGTACAAATTAATTTCCCTTAACTGCAAAGACGTGACAAGCCATTGTAGGTCGTAAAGGAATTCTTTGTGATACGTCTTCATTAAGTTTCTTGTTAGACGAAAGATTCTGACTTTTTTTGGGCAAGTTTAACAGGAATTGTATCCGGTATTAAAAGATTACCGGCAATCTACGATCTATGCTATGATAATATTTTGCCTATTTTTTGGTACATAATAGATAACGATAACAGTGATATTTCAGTAAGGTGCAGCGCAAACGACAGACCGCACCGCGCCGAACTTTATACTCTGTGAAAATAAAACATATATAAAGCACACGACACGACAAAAAGTCCGGCGCACAACCTTTGTTTTCACACTGACTTTTTATGTGGCGCAGACTCCTTCGCACAAAAAGTCCGTCGCCCGCGCTGCACCTAAATCTACTCTACAGAGGAGTCAACGCGCGAGTGATACCCCTGGTGTTGCAAGCGTCCATAGGCTACGGTAACTGCTTACCATCAGGCGGGCCGTATGCTTGTTTGCCACCTAAGTGGTATAAAAAAAAAGTCTGAGAATATAGTAATTTTGTATGAAACTTTAAAATTTCATGAATTACTTACTTACATCCCGGTAAAGGAAACGACGACGGTCACGGTCAAGGAATTTCGACCAATTTTCAAAGAAAAAATAGACGGAGTCTTTAATTTAGTTGATTAACCGCTAATAATGAAAGTCATACACTTTCATTAGTAACCGATAACAAAATCAATAACCGATTAATATTGCATGGTGATAATTTATAATAACGATAACGAACGTACCTATATACCGTTTTGCACTACCTTACAAGTACTATCTAAATTATACCTACAGGTAACATCCCAAATGTGTTAATACCTTTATCTGAAACTAACTGTCCCCTGTGATTTCACTCGCGTTCCCAGTATAAAAACAGCCTATGTTCTTCTCCATACCATAGGCTATCTGCATGCCAAACATGATCGGTTGAGTACTCAAAGCGTGAAAGCGTAACAAACAAACAAACAAACCCACATTCGCATTTATAATAATAGTTTAGATAGGAGGATAGGATAGGTAGTGGGGTAAGATTGGCATCTATTCAGGAAATAATACTAAAGCAAATCTGAAATTATTTCAATTTTCTTTATTAAGGTTGGATCAGAATTAAAGAACGTTTTTCGTGGTCAAAATGCCTTGAAGTGGCTAGTAACATGGGGTGAAGGGTGGAACTTATCACCAAGTGAGACTGCTTTGGTGTTCATTGATAATCACGATACACAGAGGTCTAACGATGTCTTGACATACAAGGAGTCGAGAGCCTATAAGGTATTTTGTTTACTTATTTGACATTATCAGTCGATTCGCCTACAAATTCTTCGCAATACTCAATCATGTAACTTCCTCTGAAATCATTGACTTCAAATCATAATCATTTCATATCTTCTCCTGCCCTGTTCCTAATCACTTGGGGTCGGCGCAATATGTACGCTTCTTCCATTCAGCTCTTCTATCCGTCATACCACATTCACTTCTTTCTTAGTTAGCCATATCATCTTCCACACAATCCATCCGTCTATTTTTGGTCATCCTGTATGCGCTTTCATATTCATTACTCTTTTAGTCACGTGGCTTTCATTCCTCCTCATAACATGTTCATACCACGATAAACCCCCTCAACCCTCCCTCTTCCCTCTCAACTTTTCAGTAAATGGCGCTAATTTAAAGCTTTCGTACATAAGGGGGTACTCATTCCTTATCTTATTCATTCTTGTCACTCCATACATGGATGCAATCATAATAATTTCTTGTTATCATCGCTTGAAATTATCCTAGCACAAAATAACCCTGGGTTTTATTAGGATTACCACTATAAATACCCGCTTGCATCCAGCAGAACCAGTGATTCTAAATCTAATTATTCGTTTAGCGAAATGCTCTTATACCCAATGAGTTTAGATTTTAAATCACCTGTAGTTGGTCAACACTATTCTACAGATTACAGATTGTTCTCTATAACTTTTATCTGTAGAGGAAATTACAATTGTTTTACTTCTACAGGCAGCAATAGCTTTTATGCTGGCACACCCGTATGGAGAACCTCGTGTGATGAGCAGTTACTTCTTTAATAACAGTGATCAAGGACCACCAGATGATAGCAATGAAAATATCCTCTCGCCAACAATTAATCAGGTAAATGAATTGAATTGAATATTCGAAATGGAATATGGTACTTCTACCCCTAGGCTTTATATCCGCAACGCGTTCCAAAAGTGATTTACGATTGTATGGGGATAAAAAAGCTTATGCAATAAATCTGTTCTCTAGGTTACACGCATCCCAATTTTAATTGTAATTTATTCAGCCACTAAGGTGGATTTTAGGATTTGAGCGACAATTTATGACTTGACCTTTAAAAATGCGGTTTAATGAAAACTGCATCATTCAAAAATACACATAGTAATGTTAGTCATGAACTATTTTCATCATATCTAGTCATACATAGTTAAATGAGTTGTAAGTATTTGTTTTATTTCGAGCGAAACGGCCTAGATGATCAATCAAATTGTTTAAATTTAATACGATATTTTCGACATTAGCCGTCACAGGAATGCCAATTGAATTTCTTTACTCCATCAGGATGATACCTGTGGTAACGGATGGGTGTGCGAGCACCGGTGGCGTCAGATTTATCAGATGGTTGCCTTCAGAAATGCTGTTAGGAACACCACTCTACAAAACTGGTGGGACAATGGAAATAACCAAATTGCTTTCAGTAGAGGCAATAAAGGATTTATTGTGTTTAATCTTGAGAGCAGAAACTTGGATATGGTATTACAGGTGAGTGTCATTCCATTTAAACAAGAGAGGGGTGGAGTAGGTGTTGCTTATGACATGTTCAAGTATGCTTGATAAGTAGAGCAGTGAGCTACAAAGGCCATACAACTTGTTGTATGGCCTTTGTAGCTCATTGTTTGTTTTTTTTTTCACTCATTTTTCACTCATTTGTTTGCCACCTTAGTGGTATAAAAAAAACAACTACATGCTTGTTCCATGGAACGTACCAAGAGGATTGAGAAAGAGCATGTGATAAACTTTAACGCTCAAAGGATTAGACTAACTTTATTTTGAATTATTAAAGATGGGAGGAAATAAGTAATAAACATTATAAATATAACATGTTTCACAGACAGGGCTGCCGCAGGGTGAATACTGTGACGTAATAACTGGCAGGAGACAAGGTAACACTTGTACTGGAAATAAGATCACCGTTGACTGTGCAGGTAAAGCAGCTATAAAGTTACCTGCTAATGCTGAGGATATTCATTTGGCGATACATATTGGGAAAGAGGTACGTTTATTATCGTTATTATAATTTTTTGTTACGGCTGATACATGGCCAACCTACAAGGTTTAAGCCTCCCTGAAAACTTACTTATACAATATGGTATTAAAACCATAGTAGGCGCCTTTTGAATTTTACTTTGGTTTCTTTACCGTACCGTACTCTCGTTTATCGACTTATGGCCGGTTTCAATAAACAAAAACGAATCGTTTTGCTTACCAATGGTAGGTTTTTTTATTGCCAAACTGGGCATATAGATCATTTCGTAAGCTAATTTTACCTGTGATAGCTACTTCCATATGGGAGGGTCTGCTGTGCAAAGCTTTGATGTATTTGCTTCATTACTAGTAAAGATATAAGAGTCTTAATTTTAATAAATTTTAACCGATACCGGTCCGTAAATATTGAAACCGGGCCTTAGTAGTAGTTATTAAAAATGTTTTCATTGATACATTGATTATAGGTACTAATCATACGAAATAGAGCTCATAGTTGTTTGGATGTAGACTTTAAAGTAAACGGAATATAAACAATAAACTATTTATTAGATGTTAATCGACTTTATTGATATTTTTTATTTCCTACAGTCGTTGCAGTCAATGGAGAGTTCGTGAATTTCTAAAAATTTTAATTTACTTGGCGACGTGAGATTCACACCAGTTTCCTTCATAGTCCACGACTGAAAAATCTAAATATTATTATAGGTACCACAGAGATACAAATAAATATATTAATAATAAATCTGGTTTCAATTTCACAAAGTTTTTTATTGCATAACGATACCTTTATTAGAGACAAATACCTAATTAATTTATCTCAAATCAATTTTTGATAGTGACCTATCTTGGATTATGTCAATTACGTTGATAATATACGAAAACAAAAACTGAGGTTTTATCTGAAGCTATATAAGCCATCACAGTGGGAGGCCGTTATCAGATAGCTTGACTATCATTTAACAGGGGACCTGAAAAAATATTGCCGGAAGGTGAGTCATTTCTTAATTTATTTTTCAACACACTTGCTCGTTAAGTGACATTTATTGCACCGTTTTAGTCTTCATGCGGCTTAGTACGCACTAGTGCTTTTTACTTTACATTACCGTACAGTTTTATGACAAGTATAATCCCGATTATGTTAAGGTTGTACCTCAATGCAATTGATATGTGTGTAAGTAGACGAAGCATTCTTAATTTAAACGGGTAAAACAGTGAGAGAGCGCATCGCTGTAAAAAAAAAACCAGCGCGCCATATTTGTTAATGTTCTCTCATTATGTGCTTGATTATTATAAAAAAATCTAGTCCAAGAGTTACATGTCTGTTTTTTCCTCGCAACTGTGTTGAACAATGTTGTATGACACGCATCATTACACTCTCGGCTCTCTTATTGCTTAATACCGCCTCGTCTGTAATGGCCAACTTTGCACAAATGTATCATAATGTACTATTAGTTACAATTTAGGCTTTAGGCCCGTGTTAGTAAAGGGACACTAGAATAGATTTCTTTAATCGAAAATAAATCTCATGCTAAAGTCTCAGAATTTTAATTCAATTGTTGCGTTCTGTTATTTCGGAGATATTATGTTGATTTTCATAGGTGCATTATGAGTCGATAGGCCGCCTTCGTTGCTCTATAATTACTTTTTACTATTAGGTTGTGTAGGTTTAGTCTTTGTAGGTACAGCTGTTTGCGTAGATAGTGTAAGAGCCCTTGGGAAATAAGCAGACAACTTTATTGCTACTAGACTACGCTTCAACTTTCCTCTAACATATAACCTAAACAAAATAAAAAGCTAAATAAGTCTTAAGGGTAGTATGTAGGCTAGATCGCGCGCCAAAACCAGCATTCATTTGTTACTTTGCAGTTGTGTTACAGGCACGCACACATGCATCAAATCCAAACTTGACGTTGCGTCAAGTTAGGTACGTACCGCATAACGTGGTACCAGCCGATAAAATTCCAATATTATTAAGTAACATTATATTTAATTTTCTATTTAAATACCTTTTCTAGTGGCTTATTTAAATAAGCGCACCCAAAGTTTACATAATTATTATGCAGAATGGATTCACTACTTATAAGCAAAGGAAATTCAGTGCTATGCCTTATATTAGTACTTTGGGGGTACTTACGTTAACGTTTTTTGAAGAAGTAGGTACTAATCCATAGTAACTCTGTTTGTTTAATAAGTAATAATAATAAATAGTAATAAGTTTAGTCATAAATAATAATTAAATAAAATAAACATCCTGGGACATTCCTCACACACGGTCATCTTATCCCAAACTATGCTGAGCTTGTACTATGGAAACCTTTTTGTTTGTAAATACATAATTACACCCAGACTCAGGACATACAGACATGTTCATGCACACAAATGCATATCCTGGGTGGGAATCAAACCCAGGACCTGCACCGCTATAGGTGGAATCATAATCAACTGCACCCACTGGCCCATTTGTTTGTTATGCTTTCACGCCTAAACCACTGAACCCATCGCATTGAGATTTGGCAATCAGATACCTATGGTATAGAGAAGGGTATAGGCTACTTTTATCAAGAGATCGCGGGTGAATCCACGGGGAACAACTAGTATCATATAAAAAGGTAAAGTTTGTAAGTTGCATGTACGAGGCTTTGAAATTACTAATCCGATTCTGAACATTCTTTCACTAATAAGATAAGATAAATATGCTTTATTTGTACACCATATAGTAGAAGACGAAACAATACAAAAAAGAAGAAGTGATACAAAATAAGCGGTCTTATCGCTTAAGCGATTTCTTTTAGACAACCTTTGGGTAACAGGATATATGAGAATATGGAAGGTTTAACACATAAGAATACACTTTCATAACGTGAAAATAACAGCTCTAGAAAAATACAAAGAAAGGCAGGAAATGAGGAAGTTTATAGCGTGTGATAGCGTGAAATAACAAGAGATTTAAAAGAGTCTAACGTCGGGGCCCGTCTTATAGTCTGAGGGAGAGAGTTTCAGAGACGTACAGCTTGGATAGTAAAAGATTGGGAATAAGAGTGAGAAGTGTGACTGGGAGTTTGGAAGTTAAGTTCCATGGGACTATGAAGAAGATGATGTTGAGGTGTAGTACTCGAAGCGTTCCTTGAGATAGCGAGGGGCTTTAGGATTAAATAAAACAATGCATAAGCGTGGCAATTTGTGTGTATTCCGCCGAAGGTGGATAGGAAGCCACTTGAATTGTAATAGGAAGCTACATTATCCTCAAATGCTATAGGCTAATTTTCAATATTTTTGCAGTACAGTGCCTAATTAAGCCAGTGCGAGGCCCTTAGCAAATGTTATCAAGGACCTTCGGCTCAGATTATCTACTTTAATGGTTTATGTGCAGATCTAGCTTTCAGATTAAAAGAGATGGTTGTACAGAGACGTTTCACTACTCTTTTAAAAGATTTGGAAGCCATTTTATATTATGTTATTTTATTTTATTATTTTTATATTATTATACTATTGGCCATGCAGCGGTTCTATCCCTTACTTTGTATAATTATTAGTATACGCGAACGCAGGCCATTTAACGTGGGCCGTAGCCATTTATCCTGCAATGGCCAATTCAGTACTGGATACTTCATAATTAGCTAACGAACATTTGTTAAATTCGGTATAGCTGCGACTGATAGGGAGTTCTGGGAGCACCCCCGCAACCCGCTACGACTCGTTCGATGATTTTTTAGTATTTCATATGCAATTATTCCGCAGGGTAAAACAACGTTAAACTGTCGCTTCGGAAATGCCCTGTATGAGGAGAAGAAGCGACGCAACAAACTCCTCACGGGCCCAATGTGTTTATTGTCGTAATATTACAATTAAATAATCACTTCACTGCACTTAACACATGTATAGTCTTAAATAATTATAGGCATCAGAACCGGGTCTAACAATTATTGCACTGAGATGTTTACAGCTCGAGCGCTTGTGATAAACTAACTGATAAACAATGAGGCTCAACACTAATTAAACCAGGACAAAATGCTCACCCATGATCAGATTAAAATCACGGAACTTCATACACCCAGCAGGATAGGAAACCAAAAAAAATACTTTCGGGAACACAAAAAGATATGTTATCCTGGATGTTTCTCATCCCATTAACCCAAGATACTTAAGTTTTCAAACACGCATCTGATAGAATACAGTCCCATATATTATGGCCATGTTACGGCCCTACAGTACACCAAAATCCAAACCCAGAAAACAGATATTTACTTTAAAAATCAATCGGCGCATGATATAGAATATTTTGACTACTATAATAAAAACCTTGCTGATGTTGTGCCTGAGGCAACCAAATTGACTCTAGAATAATAACGAAGAACAAGAAATATGTAAGCACATACCGAAGCTGAAATGGACAAGGAGCCTCTCAACCACAGAAGCTATACCCGTGCATGGAGGAGGTTAATCTAATTAACAACAAAGAAATAACAAAATCCAACCCAGGAACAAAAAATCAAAATAAGAAAGAAGACAATAAAACCCCAGCACTCAACATACATCAACGCTCATCCCTCATCTATAGGCTGAACAGTCGGTCGATTGTGGTCAGCTGGTTGCGGTTAGCTGGCCGTCCTATTCCACCCCAGAGCGTGTCACTCCTATATAACACGCACTCCTTGGTTTCTCCATGGCTATTCCGATACAACTATTCAGGTACCAGTCATTATAAACTAAGTTAGTTACATGGTGGTTGATGTTTGAATGGTTGTATAGGACATGGGTCGGTCGTTGTACTGGCTGGGAGTAGTGTTAATCATCATCATCATCATAATAAAATGTATTTCAAATAATAAAAACGTGTTTCTCGTATCGAACGACAAAACGTATTGAACAACATGGTATATTAGCTCTAGAAATAATGTTATATATAATGCACCGGTGGCGAGATATCGATTTTTTATTAAAATGGATAATGCTCACAATGACTTTTAGGCGTAGTAGAGTGTGACGACGAGAATTAAAAATTATAAGAATTTATATTGTAAAGATTTGCAAAGAGGCTTATTAAGTTATGCTTAATAAAATAAAACCTACAAAGAAAATATCTAGTAACAATAATAGCTTTATTTAAAGAATATAATATAAGAACAGTGAATTATTTACAAATGGCCGTATCCATCGATATAATTGTATTCTACTAGCATTCTACTATATATACACAGCGTTCCCAATATTCACTCGGTTCGAATTAACTGAACTGCGTTCCGTTCACCTTACTTTAGTGTGCCTTCGATATTCATGCAGTGTGGGCGCGTACGGAGCGGCATTAATAATACAAGAAATCAAAGTGAATAAATAGGTAATAATATCGTAATCTGCGGTGTAAATTCTATATGAACGACACGTTGAACGAAACGCGTAGGCGCATTGGTAGGCGCTATGAAATTCATTGGCGCTTAAGATGTTTTTAATCCCGCTGTCATCAAGCTCGACGGATTTTTTGTTCGGATCGTGAAATCTAATAAAATATATATATTATATCGATGGCCGTATCCTAACCTTCTGTTCAGCAACGACGATTCATTAAAAAGCCGCACGATTAAAAATATAATCTTATTTATATTGTATTAATAAGACTAGTAGTGGTGGGTCGTCGACGTTTTTACGGTCGACGAAACGAGACTGGTTTACCGTCTATGATAAACTAGTTCATAAAACAGTTTAATTTTCGACTGGTTTATCATAGACTGAATTGCGTTCTACAGTTTAATGAACGATCGGAATATGTCCTTTAGTTAAAAACTTGTTTACTAATCAACTATCAGTCAAGGAATTGTACCTGCGAATTGAAATGTTCCCTTTGGATGGAAGACCGGACTGGTCATCACGTCCAAACACCGACAAATTGCGGTTGATGATTCAAACTTAAAATAGGTGTCTTTGCATTCATTACAAGTTGCTTTATAGGTTCCATTGTCTTTTTCAAAGTGGTGTCAAATAACACTGCTGTTTTTACGAACCGACATTATTAATATTTACACTAAAATAACCAGTCAAACACAGACTACACTATTTTTATACACTATTTACAATCAGTTTTTTACTTATTTCTGAATTACATTGTCTTATATTACCTAATTTATAATAATAACCTATAACACTTGACCTTGACCGAAACGTAATGCATTTCAATCAGGACTAAACAAATAACGGAATATAAATTCAAAAATATTTATTATTTAACCAATTAAAGATTCGTATCTATTACTTTGTTATAGAGTCTATTTACATTTGACAGCTTTCACATGATATGAGATGACATGAACGTATTCGTTTCTGCATGAGAAAGAGAAAGAAACAATAACAAGCGGATCGCACGCACGTCGCATTGCTTCGGCAATCTTCGTAATCACTCGTTCCGTCGCGTCGTGAGTGGACCACGCGAAATCAAGTCGACGCATGTAATGTCGTTCATGAGTAAACTAGTTTATCTGTGAACTGTAAACTAGTCGAACCGTTGACGCCTAATAAACAGTCTAAAAAAACGGTTCGTTCATTCAACGCCCACCCCTAAAGACTAGTCTATCTATAAGCAAGTAACAAAATAAGCAATCAATGGCTGAGAGGGAGAACAAGGAAAATATTTTGGCATACGGGACATTTTCAAAAAGACTAAGGATGTATCAACCAATCATGAAATTGATACCAATTACCATAAGAACAATAAATTTATCAAAATGTCCATGGTGTATTTCATAACTCTAATAATGTAAAAAATAAAAATGCACTTATTATGTTCTTTTTGACAAGCGCATGTATACAGATATATGGATGACGTAATTTCCGGTGTCAATAAAAAGCGACGTGGTGTCACCTTGGGACACTGGGGGGAACTGAATATTTTCGCGATTGCGTCTTGTATATAAAGCTTCACTTGACATTTCATAGAAAAATGTATGGACAAATGGCGTCGCAAAATTGATGCTTATTAATAAATAAATTACGTTATTCTCGTACAAAAAAATTAAAATGTGGCCCCACGGATCTGTAGTACATATATTTGTGATTCGATTTAATATAAATTTATTACAAAAAGGATTCTTATTTTGATGGTATCACTAAAGAGGAAAACCTCGATTTTATGATTTTTGTAATATTCATAAGGTTTTTGCTATTTATAAAAGTAAAATTAAAAAAAAGGGCCAACACCGATCTGTTAATTGGTGTCTTGGCTTTATGATTATGTTCATATAATACTATTTCTTTCATGTTTTCATTCATAAACCACTAAAATAGCGAACCCTGTTTATGACGTTTGACTTACATACCGCCCTTTGCCAAACTTTTTAAAGCATAATGAAATACATTTTATATTTATTTTAAATTATCACAAAAACTGATTAATTTTTAAATCAGTAACATAAAATATGATCTAAAATAATCAGGCATTGGCCCTGATTCTGTTGTTCACAACTAAACTAATTTTAATGTCACTATGTCTCTTTTTTACAAAGAACATAAGAAAAGGGTGTAAGAAATTTAGTCCTGTCAAATTAGTCCAATGCTTGTTTTCAATATAATTTTAGTCGCCATCTATCGCGGTCACGCCTAAATACACGCAAAATAAGTCGGCAAAGATTAATTTGACAACTTAAAATATGTTCTATCCTTTTTCAATCATGTTCGTAAGAAAGAGATGAGATGTGACTAAAATTAGTTTAGTGCGATTTACAACAGAATCGGCACCAATGTATTTCTGAAATGTGCCAACTAAACAAGAAGCTAAATAATTGATATACTTACATTACCATTTCCTAGAAGTAGTCGAGTTAGAAGAATTTATAATCGATAACTACCCAACCAACTACCTGGTGGAACATCAAGCCCTGTTTGAATTAACTGAGACATGACGTGACATGGTCTGTATTGTCTTTCGTTGCATCACAAAAACAACAAAACATTTTTTTTCTACTAAAGTAGCAAACAACCATACACCTATAGACGCCTATAGATGCTTGCACATGGCACAATTAACCTATAGAAGCGCAATGACGTTCATTTTGGTTGAAATAAATTCCGCCAATTTCCCACCGCTGACAATGCGCGCTGATTGGTTAAGACAAGGACGCATGCACTCTGATTGGCCAAGTCAAAAACACACGACGCAGCGAGTGGTCCTTACTGTTCAAATTCAGTGCCAAATCACTGACTAGTTGTGGAATTATATTGTTCAGTATTACTCTATAGGGATATTTCCTCGATGTGCTTGCATCACTAGGCGTTGCGGACCGTGCAAAAATCGCTGTACGTGCAAAAGGATTTGTGTAGGGGAAGTAGCTGTGCCAATGAAACTGACTGGTTTTTCTATTAACTAGGATGTTCCGGGTCATCCTCCTGCTTTCGGCCGCGACTTTGGCGTTGGCTTACAGAAACCCTCACTATGCCTCCGGACGGTCTACAATGGTGCACCTTTTCGAGTGGAAGTGGGATGATATCGCTGCTGAATGCGAGAGGTTCTTAGGTCCTAGAGGATTTGGTGGTATTCAGGTATGTACTTTTATGGATTGGTAATAATAATACTTGAGTCTGATGATTACCTTCGAGATAATATTATTAAGCAACTTCATACCTTATTATGGCCATGCAGTGGATTTACGTGGAATGTGTTTTTTGTTCTCTGAGCTATTGCAAATTACTAGTAACAATATAAAATATCTGTGGGCGTGAACATTATTAGCATTAATTTATCTAGGTTTTATATTTTATTCTGCTTAATTAGATTTCTCCACCAAACGAGAACCTTGTGATCTGGTCACGCAACCGACCATGGTGGGAGCGCTACCAGCCCATTTCATATCGCCTCATAACACGCTCTGGAAACGAACAGCAATTCGCCAACATGGTCCGACGATGCAATAATGTTGGTGTTAGGTTAGTACCCTTCACCTTTACCTTTTAACCCTTGACTTGACATAGTTGAAGTTTGTTGAGGACAAAGTTCTGAGGAGACCCTTCATAATATTCATCGTTTGAGGGTCTACGACTTTTTGCAGTGATTCAATAACGCGTTTCGTTAAATCGCGCCTGCATCGATTATGATACGATAGTATGGATGCAGAATTGTGGTTACATCGGCGAAAGTATACGACCAGCTCTAGCATAGCGACTGTATCGTGTTCTTTTTACAAGTGTATCGCTACAAAAAGTCGTGGGTGACATCCCTAAGTGGCAAAGAAGATTTTGTAAACAAAAAAGGGCTTCATGACAAAGAAAGTTTTTTTTATAAACAAATTTTAAAATTGGTTTGGAATTCAGTAGCCCACTTTTCTTCCCTCAGGATCTATGTAGACGCAATCATCAACCATATGACAGGAACTTGGAACGAAAATGTTGGAACAGGAGGCAGTACTGCCAACTTTGGTGAATGGCACTACCCTTCTGTGCCGTACGGCAGAAACGACTTCAACTGGCCCCATTGTGTTATATCCGGCAACGATTACAACTGCTGTGCCGACAGAGTATGTAGTTTCCCCAGTTTGAATAGGTTTAGCATCAAAATTGATTTAAAAAAATTAACGTCCATAATTGCTACTAAAAATATTTGTGTTATTATTAGACCGTCCGGTAGGGTAAGACCGTACAATACCCGACGATCGAAGACCCGATATTCGAAAAGCTTAGCTATTAAACTTAAGTTTTTCTGGGCTGCGATCTTTGTAACTATTCATTCTTCGCCGTATTGACTTTATGACTTATCCTAATACTAATATTATAAATGCATAGATAGGTTTGTTTATCTCTTGATGCATCAATGGCACAATAAATCGTGCTAGATAAAAAGTTTGCAAGTTAGAGGGATACAGGCTCCTTTTTATCCTCGAAACGAGTGTAGAAACTAGTAACTTATATTCTACAAACCGAACAAATAAAAATAACTTTGTGTAAATATGTATAGGTACTATTTGCCATAATAATGAGACACAAGAAAATAAAGGGGGAAAAATATATAATGTTGATATTACTGTTTTCATTAGGTCCGCAACTGCGAACTCTCTGGACTCAAAGACTTAAACCAAGGCTCAGAATACGTTCGTCAGATGATCGTCAACTACATGAACCATCTTATTAACTTGGGTGTTGCTGGTTTCAGGTGAGATATGAATTATATCTAATACAGGTTTATTCTCGGAACCAAACTGTAATTTGAAGAAATTGCGAGTTTATTTCGAATTTGTTTGCACCCACTATGGTATTGCAAATATATAGTCCTTTCTGGCATGTCGATACAACAACTAAAAGTAAATCTAGACAAAAGCCGAATGCAACGTTTTCTGCATTCAGAATTCGGTTTTTTTTATGTGTTTTGTATACAGCAGTCACAGTACTTATCCCTAGCTTATGACGCTTTCTATACAAAATAAACTGTCCTGAACAGAAAGTGGAAAGAGGGATAAATCGGCATTGTTTTCCTCGATACCTTACCAATTCTGATTCCGCATCGCTTACGTCTTTAATCTGTGGCATTGCCATCACCAACTGATTTGTCGGTATACTTTCGGAACAAAAAATCAATTTTACATGAATATTATCTCCATTGCCATTTGTTGATAATGCGCCGATATTGTACTGACAAGTCATGAAAATCCAATTTTGCACCATTATCGTTAACACGCTCTTTTTTCATCCAGAATTGACGCCGCTAAACACATGTGGCCCGGTGACCTCCGCGTTATCTACGACCGTCTACAAAACTTAAACACCGACCATGGCTTCCCCTCCGGTGCCCGCCCATACATATACCAAGAGGTCATCGATTTAGGTGGAGAAGCCATTAGCCGAGATGAATACACCCCTCTTGCTCCAGTAACAGAGTTCAGATTCGGAATGGAACTTAGCAGAGCGTTCCAACGTAATAATCAATTGAGATGGCTGGTTAACTGGGGACCTGCTTGGGGTCTTCTAGCTTCTGACGTTTCTCTTACTTTTATTGATAACCATGACAATCAGAGAGGTCATGGGGCTGGAGGAAATATCCTAACTTACAAGCAGTCGAAACAGTACAAAGGTGCCATTGCTTTTATGTTGGCGCATCCATATGGAGAACCTCAGTTGATGAGCAGTTTTGACTTCCATGATACTGAAGCCGGTCCACCTATGGATAACAGTGGGAATATTATATCTCCTTCTATTAACTCTGTAAGTATAGCTGCATATTTACATAATCGGAAGACTATTTTGTCTTTAACTCCTTCTAGTTACAATCAAAAAGTTTATCTTGTTTCTTATTTGTTGTTGATGATTTTTTACAAGCTTTTATTCTTCTTGCAATTAATTTATGTTCGGGTCTTATCTTGCATATCGAATTTCAACCACACTAGTTGGATTGCCTTGATATTTGGTATACAGTAGTATATTGGATGACAATGCAAGTATAACCAAATAAAAAGTGCAGTCACCTAGAAAAATGTGTATTAAAAATGAAATTTCTAATATGTAATTCAATAGGTCTTAGTCTATACAGGGTGATTTCGAATTACTTAGCTATTTTTAAGGAGTCTCTCATTAATAAAAAAATAAAAATTCATGTTTTATTTTTAGATATAATTTTTATAGAAAAAAATAAAGTTATGACGATCCAAAGTTTTCTCAAAATTACCGAAATCGTTGGTCGTACCGCGCGCCAATACGCTACGTCACATAGCTGTCAACAACCGAGAATGTTAGATACTGCCTATGTATACGAAAACACGAACACCATCCAAATTAAATATCCTATACATCACTCTCGGTATTCTTACCCGTTTAAAATTTATAAAATGAAGCCACAAAAATACAGTAACTCACTTTTTTTATTATCTCAATTACAAACATACTCATCGTATCACAATTCTAACATTATGCATCGTTGTAACACTTTAAAACTTTAGGGCCAACTTAAGGCTAATTTAAAATCACATTGAACTGAATATTGCAGTTTATTGACAACTTATTATTTGGTTTTAAATAACACACTTCCAGTGAGCTGCAACCACAGAGCGCACAGTTGTGTGGGGTGGCGGGCGCTGCGCAGCATCGTGTGTGAGGCAGAAGCCCTCCATTGATCAAACTGATAGTGTACTCCAGAGAGTTCCATAATTATTCAATTAAATTTAAAAATATTTTGTATCACCCAGAAACGACTGTTGGTCTTCTAAAACGTTGCCCTAGCAACCAGTAACCAGGGAATACCTGCGTGCGCAACTCAAAATTTTTTTTTTCATAATCAGAAATTATTTCAAATAGGTTGACATGAAGTATTAAGCTGAACGCACACCTAAACACGCCGTAGCAATTTTTTTTGTATTCTTTGTATGAAATTAAAAGAAAAGGGAAGAGAGGTTTCGTATAAGGACGCTTCCACACGTCAAACAATCGGTAGTCCAATTGTCATTCCGATTTGAGGCCTTTAGAGCGGCTTTGTAAGACGAGTGCTTTGTCAGTAAAGAATTCAAATGAGAAGAACATTTGAATGTCTCTCAGTCCGACTTGAGGCCTTTAGAGCGGCTTTGTAAAACGAGTGCTTTGGTAGTAAGGAATTCAAATGACAAGAACATTTGAATCTCTCTCTGTTCGATTTGAGGCCTTTAGGGCGGTTTTTTAGGACATGTGCTTTGGTAGCAAGGAATTCAAATGCGAAGAACATTTGAATCTCTCAAATCGAAAGAATTTATTCTCTTATAAAATTGAATCCACCGACTGACATCGGACATTTTTAGCGAAATAGGCAATTTTAGAATTTATTTCTAGGATAGGTTCGTTTAAGGGTTATTAACCAAGACAAACGTTTTAAAAAGCTATCCTGTTTTCTGCTTACAAAGCTGACATTCAAGTTTTCTTCTCTTTTCGACATACAGTCGGCCGGCGATTGTATGATGCGTGCGGGCTGCCTAATGTATTGTTAATAATTAAGGAAAGATAAGTTTCCTCCTTAGTGAAAATGAAAAATAGAATTTATTTTAGAAGATTTTATTGAATGACAGATTCGATTCAATGACAGTTTTTATTAATCAAAATACTCGAAATGTAAACAACATTATGAAGAGTTTATTCCTGATATTACTTAATTTTGTGAATGGAAAATGGAAAAATAATATGGTGAAATTTTAGTAGGTATTAAACACAATTTCCATTTAGTGCGCGTTACGAAAGAATCACGTATTTCCGCAGCATATTTCAATGTTCCGGTGACGTCTACCAGCTGAAGTTCAAGGTCATCTACTTGTTAACGTTATCCAGCAACGTGGAGTATTTAGGATATTCTTACGACAAAATTATGAAAAAAAAAAGGTTCTTTTTTTTGCACGGATGTGTTCTATTAGTGATTCTGATCCGAGGGAAAAAAAATAGCCAAGTAATTCATAATCACCCGTATATCTCAGTCTTGAGAAATGATCTTCCATAATAATTTCCCTTTCATAATTAAATTTCGATGGCTGACTTCCGAACTGGTGGTAACTTCGGCTTTGAATTTGACTTTGAATCTTGTTTTTAGGACAACACTTGCGGCAACGGCTGGATATGCGAGCACCGATGGCGACAAATCTTCAATATGGTTGGCTTCAGGAATGTGGCGGGAGGAACCGGCGTCAACGACTGGTGGGACAACGGTAGCAACCAGATCGCTTTCTGCCGAGGTGGTCAAGGGTTTATCGCTTTCAACAATGACATTTGGGATCTGAACCAGAACCTTCAGGTACCATATCTTAAACATGTTTGTTGATGCTCCTCGAGGAAAATTCCTCTCCAAATATCGCAGATTTCTTGTATCTATTGAGTTTTACGACTGAGGTCCAAGAATCAAAAATTATCGATGTGCACCGTTCACCGGTGAGTGGTTTTTCGAAGCTTTGTGTAATGATGACGTTCATTAATTGTGGTTCGTATTATCAAGTGCCTATAACTAATTAGGTGAATTTTAAATTAACATAATCTATTCATGAGATTAGACTTAAGTTTTGATTCTCTTTCAATATAGGCCTTCCTTAAAAATCCAGAATATTTTCATAATGGTCCAAATAAAGAAATTAATTTTGACAGAGGTAGAGCACATCCTTATAGAATACCTTATAGAATCATCACACCTTATAGAATACCGCAGCCAAATAACTTAATATTGTGTTCCTGTGCGTGAGTAAGGTCGCCAGAGCTCATTAGGTAGGGGGAAAGGGTCGGTAACGCGTAAGTGATGCCTAGTATGTTGCAAGCGCCCTTATAGCTACAGGAACCGTTTACCATCAGGCGGGCCGTACGGTTGTCTACCAACTTTGTCGTATAAAAAATCCTGATCACGGATCTTTTCTTTCAGACCTGCCTACCAGCTGGTTCATATTGCGACATTATCTCTGGTACAAAGAGTGGAAATAGTTGCACTGGTAAAACTATCACCGTAGGCAACGATGGACGCGCCAACATTAATCTGGGAGCCAATGAATATGACATGGTTCTTGCTATTCACAGAGGAGATGACGTGAGTATTTAGATGATATCTTGTCTTACTGAGTGGAAGTGAGATGGTACCTTTGTCGTACTAACTATTAACTCTTTTGTTTCAGTCACGACTATGAAGTACATTGTAAAGTGGTGAAAACATGATTGAACATTCTGATTTTTATAACAATACCTACTTTTAGGAATTCATTTGAGTTTAATTAATAAAAAATATGACAAAATAACTGTCTTTTTTGTTCCTTGAAAAATAATTTTTAATTGTTATCTGTAGAAATCTGTAATTGGCCTTACTTTCTATCAATAATTTTATACTTACTATTAAATTTTGTATCGCTGTTGATTTCTCAAATAAATAAATAAAAAAAGCAAAAAAAAAAAAAAAAACTAAACTAATGATATAACTCATTACTTTATTACGAAACTGATCTTAATCGCAACGACATAAAGCACACAAGACCAGTGTAAACACTTGTCCACTAAATCCATCACATGTATTAACAATTCTTCAAAATATGTATTACGATAATAAACGAGGTCACCATACGGTTATAAATTGGATATTATCACAAACAAACTGACATTTGTGTTCTTGCTAACCCGCTCGTTGCCAATGTAAATATTTTGCTTATTTGGCTAAACGTGTAGGACGACATACAGATTTCACGTTTAAAACATCGATGATTGAAACGACACTATTAAATGATGAAAATGGATTAATATCAATATTCATCATCATCATCATCATCAGCCTATAATGTCCCACTGCTGAGCACAGGCCTCCTTTCACAAATGAAGGTGAAAGGAGGTAGAAAGGGAATGGGAAATACTCCACCACGCGTGCCCACTGCGGATCGGTGGAGGTAGGCTAGTGGTCAACCTACTGTTGGGATTTTTCAAGCCGCCTAGGAGGCATCCAACTAGCTTAACGACTATCACAATTAAGTGATAACCGGGACCAACGGCTTTACGTGCCTTCCGAAGCACGGAAACGCTCGATTTGAAATACCAATAGGCAGTCACCCATCCAGGTACCGACCACGACAGGCGTAGCTTAACTTTGCCGATCGATTAAGAACAGCTAATCATGCTACACCACGAGCGCTTATCATTTATCAATATTACAAAAGCCTAAACCGAGTACGTTGACGTTTAGACGAGTGTGTCGTGCGTGTGGTCCTTTGGTCCACTGAGTGCACAAAAGTTGTCCACCTATCTGTTTTCTCTGTCTGCGGTAAGTTTCAACACATTAGGTATGACAAGTTTATGTATATTAGGCGAATTATGGTGACAGCGAATCCACGAAAGAAAAGAAAGAAATTAAAGTTTTAATTTAACAACAGAATACAAAAAGGTAACAGAAAACAAAACGTAAAAAAAAGAATATTAATAACATGACAGTACCTTTGAACTCTGAACTCTAGACATCGCTGTGGCACCTACGCCAGATCAATCAGATTACTTCAATATTAGTCTTACCTCCGTTTGATGATTTTGCGTCAAAACAATCTGTATCTTGCTATCAGTAAGTACCTACTAGGAGTTGGTGCTAGAGTTTGAATTAGTCCTTCCCAATGTTAAAATAAAAATTGGTTTCACGTTTAGATGTATGAGGCTAGGCTGGGTTTTATGTCATTGTGTACCTATGTAAAATCACCCTATATGATTCATACTCGGATTAGGTTCTGATGCAATTCATTCAAGTAAAAGTTTGACCCCAGAATTCACGGTTATTATTTAAAAACTTTATAGAAACTTGTCACTAGACTAATTAATACATACTTTCAAATCCATCAAGGTTTTATAAAATAATAAATTCCTTTTGTTTTGATAACGTCAACGTTATCTGAAAGCCCCTTTTGGCCTGGTTAGGCCTAAATTCTCTCCTGCCAGGGATTGTCACGTAGCGCAAATCACCTACCTTTTATGTACGTTTCAATAACGATGAGCATAAATATTAGAAGAGGACATTGAATATTTTAGTTCTTTACAAAAGGGTATAATTTTTTTGAATTCTGTAAAGTAGGAAGGTTTTTAAATAAATTTCCCATCATCGCGAAAAATAAACGAAATAGATTTCATCAAACGACAAGATTAAATGGGTAATAAGATTGGATGGCTATAAAAGGACAGTACCTTCTAACAATGGTTTTCTCTAAATCGGCTCAAATTTAATTTTCCGCCCCATGTTCTCAAGAAAACGATATTATTCCGCTGCCAGAGAAAAAAATATGATTAGGTTTGCTGTCTTACAAAACATTAGTATTTTGGAAAGAACTTATCCCACCAAAAACATTTTTATGTAAAATGTTGCCGCCAAGACATATGGCTCGTACTGTCAAAAAGTTATCAGATCTCATGTAGAGCCAAGCTTATAACTCTACATGCACTTACTCTACAAGCCCGAACTTCACAAACTCTACACCTTAGTCAAAATATGTGGCTTGGCCGTTTCGCTACCGTCACATGGGAGTAAGGTGAAAAATGTATTCACTGCTCATTACTTTTTTGTTATTCAATAGTTCTTGTAGTATTGAAACGGCCAAGCCACATATTTTGACTACGGTGTGTAGAGTTTGTGAAGTTAGGGCTTATAGAGTAAGTGCATGTAGAGTTATAAGCTTGGCTCTACATGAGATCTGATAACTTTTTGACAGTACGAGCCATATGTCTTGGCGGCAACATTTTACATAAAAATGTTTTTGGTGGGATTTCACTTCTTTTTGTAAGTTGCTTATGTTTTTTTTTTTTTTGATGGAAATTTCCAAGTTTTATAATTTTTTTGTTGTTTGTGTACTAATTCAAGCTTACATCCCAAATTTCAGCTTTCTAGGACTTCAGGAAGTACCCTATGAGTTTTGATGATCATCAGTGAGTCAGTGACGAAATCGGGGTTTTTTAGATATCAATAAAATCTAAAGTATAAGAGCTATGTTATTGAAACTTAATATGTTTAATAAGTTTACTATTGACATCATGTCCTGAGAATTTTGTTTATCTGGTATAATCCAAACTCAAGTTATGAAGGTTCAAAAAAACGACGAAGCGCTTCGAGAAAAGGTAGGTAGTGCCCTTTCGCTTCGCTTGGCTGTCTTGGCGGGGGGCACTTCCGTGCCCCCAGATTGTTCAACCTTTTATTTTATTTATGCAATTTTTATGTTCTCCAAAGTTTCAATTATGCCCTGCCAGTTTTGCAATGACTCTTTTGTCCGAATCCTTCCCCAGCTTGCGTACAATAATCTCTCACGATCTGATGATATAGATAGGTACAACCAGACAAAAAGACAAACATTGATTTTTATATTCAGACACAAAGATGCTCTCAACTAGGGTTTCGTTTTTTCCGACCTTTTTCCATTCCCGGGTCCCGGGAATGAAAAAAAAGATTTCCCGGGAATTCCCGTTTCCCGGGAAATTTTGAAAAGTTGTTAGTTTTGTTATTTTAACGTATCGAAAGTCAAGTAAAACAATTAAATTAAATTAGCAATTTATTTAAATTAATTAAAATAGCAATTTATTTTACTCAGAAGTAGATAATAGTACATTGTGAGACATGTGTGCAAAGTTGTTTGATATCACACACAAGGCGGTAACTATTAAGCGCGTAAGCCGCAGGCGATTCCGAATAGGAAGCCGAGATTGTTATGATTAATGCACACGCGTATCATACACGTTTTTCAACACACTTGTGAGCAAAAAAACAAACTTGTATTTTTTTAAGTAGATTTTTTGATATAGATAGTCATTGAGAACGTCAACAAATATGGCACGCAAGTTTTTTTTACATTGAAACTGTTTTACCCGTTTAAATTAAGAATGCTACGTCTACGCACATATCAATTGCATTGAGTTACAAATTTAAAATAATCGGGATTATACCTATCATAAAACTGTGCGGCAATGTAAATTAAAAAGCACTATTCTATTACGTAACAAGCTACATTATGATACTAAAAACGTAGCAATGAATGTCAATTTAAGAGGAGGTGCGTTGAAAAAAAAATTACCAATTCACAAGGAACGAGCTATGCTCGGAATTTCTCTACGAGACAGGGAAACTACAGACATTCGTAGGAGAACGAAAATTACCGATGTAGCTCATAGAGATAGTAAGCTGAAGTGGAAATTGGCAATTAGACAGGCCACATGGCTCGAAGACAACGCGAGTAGCGACCATGTACAGGAATGTGCCGTGCGGGACGACCAGGCAGATCGACGACCTGGTCAGAGTGGGCGCCGCTGGATGCAAGCGGCCCAAGTTCGTTCGAAGTGGAAGTTAATGGGGGCGGCCTATGTTCAGCAGTGGACATCCTTAGGCTGATATGATGATGATGATGTGTTTTACTTGACTTTTGATCGGTAAAAATAATAAAACGTATAATTTAAAAAAATATGCATTTTCGGCAATATTGAAATTTTTCAGTACAAAAACGCCGATAAGCTTTATCTCCGAAAATACACACTTCCTACAGTTCCTTTCAGCGATTTCTCTTAAGTTTGTAGTTCAGTTCGGTCGATTTCGGTGGTTGTAGACATTTGTTTTAACAATTAATGCAACATATTTGTGTTTCAAAGGTTTTTAGTTAATTTTGACCAATATTTGCATATGTTTTAGAGCATTCAATCTCGTAAAGAAATTCCCTTGAATTCCCGGGAAATTGCAAAAAAAACGCAAACTTCGGGAACGACGTATTTCCTGGGAATTCTCGATTACGAACGAACGAACGAAACGAAACCCTACTCTCAACATAATATTTGTTGATAAGTTCGCAACTAACCTTTTAAAACACTTTTCAAACTTCGTACCACTTCCAATAATTAACTTTGAACCGAAAATCTTCAAAAGAAGCACAAATTATTGCTATTCAGGCTCATTTTCTTTATCAAAAACTGGAACGATGGTCAAGAAACTTTGCGAGAAACTTTGCCCAATAAAACAGGGCATCAGGAACATTCGGAACTCTTAACGCTTCAAGGCAATATTTGAAACCACTCCTGCCTCTATAACTTGTGAAATACGAGCGCTTATAGTTTTAAAGCGGTTGTGTTCTGGGATATGTTCGGGATACAAACGGGATTTGGGATACAGGTTGTGTATTGTATCAATTTTTCAATCGTTCCATATTGCGCGGATAGGTCAGTTTTATCTCGATATTTTTATTTTCATTTCAATACCTATCATAGACAGCTTTCTGAATTTTTTATTGTAGGTATATTTTGACCTCTCGTTGGCTCGCGGATAGGACGCGTCCTACTAAATATGAAAAGAAGTGAAATTCAAAGACTTCTTCCGATCTCGATTACCGGAAACAATTTTACAAAGCTTTTCGACATTTGAATTTCTTTTTTTGTCAGAGTTCTCTAGTAACTCTGACAAAAAAAGTAGTTTTTTATTAAGTAGGTACAATATAATTATTCATATTAAAATATGTGTAGTGTCGAGTGCCTTTTCTTAGGAAAAGGCCCAGGTGGCAAAACACGGATGTTCAGAAATGTTTATACTAAAAAAACAATGGTAGTTACTAGAATCCAATCCAATCCTTGACCCAGTAACCCTGCCTACACAACCTACCGCGGGTTTTTCTTAGAAGGAACTAATTACGACTATTGATTCCAACCAATACTCAGGTAAGTTGATGTATAATTTATATCGACTCATTGGAATGCCAAAGTTCTTGTGTTTGCTTCTATCATCAATTTTTAAATGTTTCCTCAAAAAAAAAAAAAAAAATAGAAAGTCATTTATTCAGTTTAGGCCCTAGTAAGGCACTTATGTACGTTAAATTGGTACATACAGTTGAATTTACCACCGGTTCGTAATACAATTCCTGTAAAAACTATCCTGTAAAAACTAGTCAATGAAAATTTACCTTATTTTATGTATGTACATGTATACATATTAGATCACAATCTCCTCATGATAAGTCATCATTTGGTCAGTGATAAGCCAAAGGTAGGCGTAGGTGAGAAGCACACAAAGCTAGAAGTAACTAACTCTCAAGTCAAGCTAAAGTCTAGTGACTCAAGTAATATTTCTGTTTGATACTATGAGTGTGGATTTTGTAATAATACATCTGGGAACCCGTTTTAATGTAAATTCTAAGCCAAAGTTCGCACGAACTCTTTTTACGCGCGTAATTTTGAACGTATCACTTCTCCTAGACGTGTTCGCACGCTGACGCTTTTTTACGGAGGAAGTATTCGTACGTTCTAGTAAAAAGCGTCATGTTCAACGCTTTTTTGAACTCCCTTGCGAACGTAGCCTAACATTGCCTGATTTAAAAATGATCTAGACATTACGAAGGCTTATGAAAGTGTTCTTAGATAAAATAACTTCAAAAACTTTACTGACCAATCTCTATGACGCAGTAGATAAGTATTTGTAACTTGATGGTGAATAATTCTTCATCACCTTATTCTAAAAATGTTTTTGGTGACATTTAGACTACCAATTTGCTGTGGGTTTACATGTAAGATAGTCCTAATCCCTTATTGAAAGGGCTTTGTTGGGACTTGACCTATCAGTAGGGATATCAAAGCATGAAAGGCTATGCATGTATATACCCTCTGTAGTACATACTTTTATGTATGTGAATGTCAGTACACGTCAATCAAATATGTAGGTATGTAGGTAAACAATATGATCAATATCATCTGATATCCGGTTCTATTGTTATCGAAATAATGTAGCTATATGTACGTCTCAACTAACTAAGGCGGTTAACACACTGCCACGCACCACGCAGCGTAGCGCGTGAATGCGTGTTTTAACGTTGCTTGTAAGTTTCTCCGTTTGTATAGAAAATACGCACAGTCCAACACTCAGAAAATGCATCCACGCGCATTTATACAGATCACGCGCCTACATGCAAGGTATGGCACACGAGTCTCGTAGTGCCGTGCGTGATTTTGGATGGAAAGAGTTAGAGCCGCCGTGAATCCACAAAACGCAACAACGCGCGTGAGTGCGTAAAAAACCCGCACGATGATGCAGATATGCACTCCCGCAAGTACGCGTGTAGGTGCGTTGACACGCTACATGCAGCGTGGTGCGTGGCAGTGTGTTAACCGCCTAAAAACTTGGTTGAATTTGCATATAGTTATATTTTCCCGCGTAACCATGCCATCAAATATTTTTCCGGGATAAAGATATAGGTAATAGGTCTTTACCTATGAAATTGCCGTTCTGCAGTACTTGCCATTTCAAATCAAAATAATCCCACCAAAAACATTTTTATGTAAAATGTTGCCGCCAAGACATATGGCTCGTACTATCAAAAAGTTATCAGATCTCTTGTAAAGCCAAGTTTATAACTCTACATACACTTACTCTACAAACCCTAACTTCACAAACTCTACACACCTTAGTCAAAATATGTGGCTTGGCCGTTTCGCTACCGTCACATGGGAGTAAGGGGAAAAATGTATTCACTGTTCATTACTTTTTTGTTATTCAATAGTTCTTGTAGTACCGTGTGTGAGGAATGTCCCAGGATATTTATTTATTTATTTTGACTAAGGTGTGTAGAGTTTGTGAAGTTAGGGTTTGTAGAGTAAGTGTATGTAGAGTTATAAAGAAGAGATCTGATAACTTTTTGATAGTACGAGCCATATGTCTTGGCGGCAACATTTTACATAAAAATGTTTTTGGTGGGATTTCACTTCTTTTTGTAAGTTGCTTATGTTTTTTTATTGTTTGAAATTTCCAAGTTTTATAATTTTTTTCTTGTTTTTGTACTAATACAAGCTTACATACCAAATTTCAGCTTTTTAGGACTTCAGAATCCCTATGAGTTTTGATGATCATCAGTGAGTCAGTGACGAAATCGGGGTTTTTTAGATATCAATAAAATCTAAAGTATAAGAGCTATGTTATTGAAACTTAATATGTTTACTATTTACATCATATCCTGAGAATTTTGTTTATCTGGTATAATCCAAACCCAAGTTATGAGGGTTCAAAAAAACGACGAAGCGCTTCGAGAAAAGGTAGGTAGTGCCCTTTCACTTCGCTTGGCTGTCTTGGCGGGGGGCACTTCCGTGCCCCCAGATTTTTGTTTGGCTAAGAATTCTAATTTCAAATTAATTTTATTTTAAAGACATGGAATTCTTTTTCCAAAAGTAGTCATTTGTTTATTGATTAGTGTTACATTTGCATCGCATTTCAATCTTTTTCGTCATCATGGATACGTTAAAAAATCGAGTAATTATGGAATATGAGTACCGTCGTGGCAGCAACGCGGCACAAGCGGCACGCAACATCAACGACGTTTACGGAGCTAACACTACAAACCAACGCACCACCTGTTATTGGTTTGCTCGCTTTCGTTCTAAATGAACCTCGCGGTCGTCCGAAGACTTTGGTCGACAATGACGAATTAAAGGCGATTGTGGAAGCTGATGATACACAATCGACGGCTGAATTAGCAGCAGCTTTCGACATTAGCGTCAAAACAATATTGGTCCATTTGCGTCAAATTGGCAAGGTAAAAAAGCTTGACAAATGGGTGCCCCACGAACTCAATGATCGCCAGCGCGAAGTACTCTTCGAAACGTGCCTTGCACTGCTCAACAGACACACAAATGAAGGAATTTTGAACCGCATTATTACCTGCGATGAAAAATGGATTCTGTTTGATAACCGCAAGCGCTCAGCAAGTTGGTTGAATCCTGGTTCAGCACCTAAACAATGCCCTAAACGAAAACTTACCCCTAGAAAAGTAATGGTCACTGTTTGGTGGTCTAGCGCCGGTGTGATTCATCACAGCTTCTTACCAAACGGGGTGAGCATTACTGCAGACGTGTACTGTGAAGAACTGAACACAATGATGGAGAAGCTGGCACATCTCCAACCAGCATTGGTCAATCGCTCGTCTCCGCTGCTCCTGCACGATAACGCGTGACCTCATACTGCACAGCAGACGGTCTCCAAGTTGCAAGAACTGGGGTTGGAAGTTCTCCGTCATCCGCCCTACTCACCAGACCTTGCGCCTACAGACTACTACTTTTTCCAGAATTTGGATAACTTCTTGGCGGGAAAAAAATTCAATACCCGAGAGGCAGTACAAACAGTGCCTTTGATGAATTTGTTGCCTCCCGTCCAGCTGATTTCTTTAAGAAGGGCATCAATAAACTGCATGCATTGATTGCATGCGTGATTACTTCGATTAATACAAATAAAAAATACATGATAAAAATTCGTTTACATTTTTTCATACAAAACGGCAATTTCATAGGTAAAGACCTAATATATGTGTTAATCTAGAACATTTTGTATTTGTGTCTTTCATCTAAATCTGTTCAGTCTTTTATACGTGATCGAGTCACAAACCTCCAAACATTCGTTAGATAAAGTAGATAAAATTTACGTAATTTTTGAAGATAAATAACATACATAATATATCCCCTTCACCGTCTGAAACCTTAAATTAATTGCTGCAAACAATACACATTTTATATCAAAGTTAAGTAAATACATCTCTTTATTGACACTTTCGAAAATTATACTCGTTATCTCGCTCGTCGTAGCAAATAAACGTCACAGCCTGACCACTCCAATAAAACAGTACATTAAGCTTTCTACGAAATCTTTAGTCCACATCGTCGGAAAGACAATTCCAGTACTGAAACCGCCCTAGTATACGGCGATCCGCCCATCGGCCCCTGCTCAGTCGAAGTACGCTAACGAAAACGTACGAACGTGTTCGCGGCAACGCTCTGCGCTACGTAAATTTTTAATTTCCGAACGAACCTACGTTCCTTAAAAAAATAAAACGCGTTCGAAGTTCAAATTACCTTGATTCTTTTAGTGTTGTGATAGTGTAATTTTATAATTTAAAATTTATCGATGAAGGATAATTGTAACGTTGTGACCTGTATCGTACGATTCGTTTGAAAGTGTGTTATTTGTAAGTTTTTTTGAAGTGAACGCGTGTGTTGCTCTTTGGGCGGGCGTCCTGAAATTTATTCTTCGGAAAGGTGAGGAATTTTATGTAAATAACGTTCTTTGCATGTTTTACAAAGGGTTACCTTTGATGAAAGGACTGCTGGGTTAAGGAAATACCTTTATTTTCAATACATTTATTCTACGGTAAGCCGTTAGTAAGTCCTCCTTTAACTTCAGTTCAGTGGATGTATTATGGAAATTATTACCAGCTGTCGATATTGTCAATCACGAAATTACGGATGTGGGTGGACTAATCTTCGAATAACATCCAATTCGTTTATAATAGAAGAAAATTGTGTGGGTAGTTAGTAATTATTAATGTAAATGTCATGATTTTTAGGTTTATTAATATGTTTGACATACTTACCTACTGGCTTAAAATACGATAAGCATTTAAAACTATTGTTACAATAATGTTCTCTTTTTAATCTGCCTTTAAGATGCTGAAAAAAATCAAACAATACCTACCAACAGAACTCCTTTTACTGATTTAGGAAAAAAAAAAGGTTCGCTAAAACCTTTTCGTTGAATAAATCAATTATTTACGACTGTATTGAAACATTTATTTTTATTATTTGAGATAGAAATAATATATTAGGTAAATAGTTTCCTTTCTCTTTACACTAGGGATTTTAAACTTTTCTTGTATCTAATTAATTTGTCGCGTGTTGTTACGTGTGGAATAAACGGTTATTATTAACTGATTTTAAGGCTTACATAATTTTTATGATTAAAAGTCTACACTAACATAAACAGCTGTTCCTGTACCTATTTTAATACGAATGCTCTAATAAATAAGAAGGTATCATTTTATCTTCGGATCTATTTCAATTCTATTGTACGGAAAATGTATTGTTCATCAGTAGGTAAAACCGGATATCTTGTCGCATGTTCCATTTTCGCTTTCGATCGAACTGGAAACGCTACCTATTTGCCTTTCCACAGATGAATTATCTTTGTGTCCCATATACAATAATTATTGGTTTAATTACTTCAACAATATGCTAATTGGAATCTTTGTACAGCAATCAAGTATTCTAACGCAGGGTTGAACAAATCACGATTTAATTGGGTTCTCTGTTGTCTACAAACCGTCAAAGTTTGTTGGTACAATGCCAAACTTCTAAGAAATCCGAAATACCCAAACCTGTATGTTTTTAATGGACCATTTTAGTAACCGTACTTATTCCGTAATTTTACGAAATAACTATAAGGCTTTGATAAAAATTCAAAATAATTTCTTAGTATATGCGATATTTATAAATAAGTTTTGAATTAGTATCTAATCGGTTATTATTTTGTCATTGAATAACAGACGGTTCTCTATGACGTATTCCGACACCCATATTTAGCATGTACCTAGGTATTGTATATAAAATAATTATTTTTGAAAACCCGACTAAACCGTCTACACCGAGGTATTAGATGGTGTAATGTATACATACATTTTCGAGTTTACTTGTCTTATAAAAGCATGTTTGTTATAAACATCAGGTTTGTGGAAAATGGACAGGAAAGCAAATGTTTGCTTACGCGCATATTAATACACAATGACGAATGGCTGGAATTTTAAATAAGGACACGCAAATACGACTTTTTCGAAATTCCTGCTAACAATATGTCGCATGTATTAAAAATAAAATAAGATTTTTTGTTCTGGAAAAATTGTGAATCGTCACTTCAATATTTTCTGTCCTTATTTTCATGTACAATCTATATTAGCTTCACCTTCACTGGTACAAAGCTCTCAAAGGACTTTCCACTGAAATATTTATTAAATTCAAAGTAATTTGGCATGGAATGGACCTATGTCATGATAGTGGTCAAAACATAAGTTATTGCTGTCCCTTTTGAATTATAAGGACAAAGTGAGGATCTGACAGCAACAGACATAATAATCATCCATTATAGAGAGAGAGATTGTTTAATGTAGGTAATTTTCCTTTATTTTGTACTAGCTTCTGGCCTACGATTTTACTCGCGAAACCGAGAGAAATAAAAACGGGATTAAATATCTCCTATTAATCCAGAATATAATCTGTAAGTTCAGATTTCATCCAAATCAATTCCAAATTTCGCAATAATTATATTAATGAGATAGATTGTAACATTTTATTTAAATAATAGAACTATAGGTAAATAAACAGTGTTTAATTCGTTGGTTGGGTCGTTGGGTCTAGTATTTATAGTTTGAACAACTTCTTAAAAAAAATAAAAATAAAAGCGTTATCGTAGAAGAAGAAGTAGTATGTAGAAGTATCAGCACTGACTGAGTCTACTTAAGACGGGAGTTGGGCTGCGATTATTCCATACAAATGTATTCGGCTGTTTTCTTCCTGAATAATGCCTCTAGAGTCAATAATTTTCAATCAAGTTATGCTTTGGACACGTCCCTGTTACTTCCTTTTTTTCAACAACTAATTTTTTGTGAATAAATCGGCCTGAGCTGCAGATGTCCCTATCGCACATAGCGCATAGCATAGCGGCATAGCGCGACGGCAATATTTTCTTCAAATACCTATTATTCAAATTCGTCGCAGCTAGGAACTCCTCCTAATTGTTTACTCTGGACAGAGCAGTTGTGGTCACTCCTGGTACTACGTGGCTTGTATCACAACCCTGCACGTGCACATGTCTCTCTTGGTGTAGCTGCAACATTCCGCTTTCAGCATTCCAAACGTTAGGTAGGTACCTTCGTGATCTGTGTTACCTACCCTACCTACCTGTTACTATCTTAGTTATATTCTCGGACGTAGATATAAAATTTATGTTGCTGTGAATTTTACACTACAATAAATACTGTCGTGTCCTTTCAAATAGCTAATATTTTCCGTGTTACTGACTTTTTATATAGCTGACAGCACTGACTATAAATATAAAAATAATTAATTAACTTCTTTCATGCCTAGGAAAGTCTTTGGTATTGATTTAACATCATAATTATTATAACATAATTTTTATCCTATTTGAATTATTATTGTTCTATTTTTGAATTATCTTGAGTATACGTTACATTCCCATCTCTATTTAGATACTAATCGCTGGAGACTCGTACCTATTTTAAGTATTATGCGTCCACGCTACGCGAACCGAGCACACGTGGAGCACGGATTCACGTAGCTTGGACGGACTTGCGAGTAGTTTCATCAAGGCGATGATACCTCAGTGGTAGTGACGTCGGATACCGAGACGAAGATCCCGGGTTCGAATCCTACAATGAGCTTGAGCTTTCGGTGAAGGAAAACATCGTGAGGAAACCATAGCAAGGTGGTAGGGTACTTTGTAGTACCCATCTGGCTGGTTACCACCCTCATGTTGAAAATCTGTCGCCAAGCACCTATCAGTGTGTTCCGACAGCTGCATTTGAGAGCCAGTTTCTTCTAGGCTTTGTATGCTTACCACCATCGGCCACATCATCACTTACCCTGGTGAGATTGTGGCCAAACACAAGACCTAAACAGAGTTAAAAAAATAATAATGTTGCGAGCCTCGAACGAGCGTTCGGATCGCGCTCGACTATGCTCCGCCGATTGTCAGTTTTTTGACGAACACAACGATTCGCATCACGCTCGTTTTGTAGGCTTGTTGAACGTCCACACTTGACATCGGCAGCAATGAACGAATAGAGGCTCGGCTCATGTTCGGTTCGCGTAGCGTGGACGCACCATTAGATTATGGTCTCACACGTTGTACAATTCATTACATTTATTGCGAAATGTCCTTTCTGAAATCTTTGTCCCCTGGAAAGCTTTTTATCTCATTATGGAATAGCGGAGATATATAATGTAAGTATTTGGAATGGGTGAAGTGGATGTTATTTCATTAAAAGACATAATGATCGCTGCACGTTTATTATTACTAGTGTAGTGGCCCAAGAAGTGGTAGAAATACGAATGTAAAACTTATTTTTTTAAATTTGAAATTGAAAAAAAGGAACTTTCTGCACTTCTTTATATAAACATATAAATAAGCATTTAAATAAATTACGCTTACGTTTGCCCATTATAATAAATAAATAAATATCCTGGGACAATCCTCACCAGCGTTGCCAGTTTTTTTTTCGGGGAAAGCGGGATTTTCATACCTCTTGAGTAAAAAAAGCGGGATTCTATCGTCGAAAGCGGGACAAACTAAAAGAACTTCCATTTTTTATTGGCTTACATTTACTTCGACTTAGAAACAGTGCAAGTTTGATCAAAAACGGTTTAGTAGTTTTCAAATAATTCAATGAAACGGACCAATGCGTATGACGGCCTGGCTTATTGATACGAACTACGGCCATTAGGGTGTGGAATAAAACAAAATCGACTTCAAAATACACAAAAAATATGAAATGACGCTAATTTGACACTGTTTTGAAGTCACCGTAAGAGCACGATGTATTCAATTGAAAATATTTCGCTGGCTTCACATAGAGTTATTTCATACTTTTTAGAGCATTTGAAGTCGATAAAAAAAATCTATGCAATTTCTGTGCAGTGGTGCCTTTACAATTTCCAACTTCTACATCTAACGATGATTTTGCCGTCGCTCGACTAATCTCCGAAAAGCGGGACTGGGCCTGTCCCGCGCGGGACATTTAATTTTGGGCTAAAAATCGGGACGTCCCGCCAAAATCGGGACGTCTGGCAACGCTGATCCTCACACACGGTCATCTGATTCCAAACTAAGCAGAATAGTTTACATTGTGGCGATTACTTCCTTACTAACACCTAATACTATGTCTAATACCATATCCTCACTAATAATAGGTTAAAAAAATTATAATCTTATATACCTACAATGTGCCTAGGATAAAATAAAAAAAAACCTTGGTAGCGCGGTCACTCACAAATTTGAAGCCCTATATCATTCTAGTACTCCCACTTAATTACTCATCTGACCTTGCCCAATCGATGGCACTAGATCGAAACAGCGATATCATTGATCAAGCACTTGGATGGTATTTTTTTTTAGGATTCCCTGTAAAAAAACCACTAGTCGAGCAGAAATATTATTAAACTAGTTTCTTACCCTGCTCTTTTATCGATATATCGATTGATGTAATGGTTTCCCCACCATAAAAGTGTTTTAAATGCTTTCCACGATGATTTATCTATGCCAAATCACATTCATTACAGCGTTATTAAGTAACAAATAGGGTTTATGAATTCCCGACAATTTCAAAGTCCCGGGACACGAGACAGCCTACAAACAAATTCCCGGGAATTCCCGAGACTTCGTGACTTTTAAGAATAAGAAAATTTTTGTTTTTTATTTTTGTTGTTTTTTAAGAGGGCTAATGCAATTATTTTTTTAAATCAACATTTATTAAACAGAAAACAAAATCTTAATAAATTTAACATTAATTTCAGTCTTCATAATTGCTTTGTTTGCATTTGTGAAAGTTCCTTCGTGGAAGAATTTGTCAGAGCAAAAATTAGGATGAGATTGATGTGTGCACGGTAGAATATGGTTGATTTGCAAAGAATATCTACTTCTACTTACATTTTTCAAAACCTATGATCAACCCAAAGTAAAAATTCTAAATAAGACGTAAATTCAAACGGTTCCAAAAATGACAGTTCCTAACTTGCCAAGGTGAGTACTTATTATTTATTTAAACTGCGGAACCTTTAGTGTCGACTCAACTCAACCCTCTTACCTTTTTGTCGATAAAATCGTGCAATTCTCGTCGCTACGTGACGGATCCTAAATGTAGAACACGATTCGAAGGGTCCATCATAGGACCTTAGGGAATTTCAAGACAAATCTTTGGGTAATTAATCTAATCTATGCTGAAATACCTATTTAACATTATATAGTAGTTATTTAAATTAAATTATAATTTTTATTAATATTGTCACTAACTTCAACTTTAAAATAGAATTATGTACCTTTTTTGTAAACGTTTGTTTCCATTTAGGATAAATGAATATGATATATTTGTTATGGAAGAGCGGGGTCTCCTGATACAGGTTTATATTAACTTACTAGGCGGCCCCAACCTTGCTTTTGTAATGATGATATTGATTTTGAAATAAACACATTATTATTATTATTATAGATTGTATGTTCAAGAAATGAGTTAGATACTCATTCAATAAATTTTGGGGAGGCCCAATTTTTCAATTGCTCAGAACTGTAATCTGTGCTCAGAATAATCTATTCCTCCAAAAAGTTTATACACACACGGTTCTAATTTCAAAATAACTGTCAGATAATTGCCATTGAATAATCGAAAGATACATTCATGGACATATAAAAATATCAGGATGGAGTGTCACCTCATACGAAGTGAAGCGACCTAAGTAAGACGGGAAGTCTCGTAAATACAACACACACACATATACACCATATAAAGCCGATCGGTTGTCATTCCACATTGAGACGTTGACAGTGACAAGAACGCTCAGTACCTATCACTTGTGCCTGTTTGGTCCAGTACTGATTTTAGGTACGCATACCTACGTAGATAATTTTCGGCTTCACTTTCGTTTAAGGTGACACTCCGTCTTGATTTTAATACGTCTATGGATACATTATAGTAGGTAACAAAGAACGTTTGTGAATAAAAGAAAAACTTTCCTTACTACTTACTCTTTTAATTTTTTCCATGAAATATAATTGATTCGTGCCAATCGTGCTGCAATGGCTAACATTATTCACAGGTTTATTTAAGACAAAGTTAAATTAATACCGGATGCGGACCGATTGTTCAAACTTTCCTATTGGTGTAGGTTACCCAGTAGTTCCAGGTTCTGGATTGTTATTTGTTGGCTATAACAGTATGCAATCTGAATATGAGTAATTAAGACTTTACATATTAGTTTTGGACTCTCTGAGAGGTTTTAATTATTATTTTAGTATTAGTTTTAAAAGATCGAAGTAGGTTCATAATATTTTTTATATTTAGCTACTTTTTGAGCTTTTACTTCTCTTTTCGCTTACATTACCAAAAAAATTTGCTTTGATTTTTGTTGTTTATTTGGTCTTGGATTACTTACCTGTAAGAGCCACACAACACTGCTAATCTTTAAAAAATCTAGTCATTTATTGAACATTGAACCATAACGACGTATGACTTATGTTTTACATTGAGTCTTTACATACTAACCTTACTTTTTGAATGACTTGTTTCAATGTTCAAACATAAGTCCCTTTATACCGAATATACGTAGTAAGTAATGAAAGAAAATTCCCGGAAAAATACAAATTGTTCATGGTACTCGCAATAACTGTAATCAATAAAGGGATATGACGTCATTAGGCATTTTAATATAGCATGGTGCGTGACAATGTGTGGTTTATCACCTACTCCATATTGCTTTCTACGTCAGCGTCGTACCTACATAATAATTATACATACAAGGTTATAATTTTTTCCTGAAAGAAATTTTGGTAATTTAACATAAAAACTATATAATATTACTTATACTGTTTCATGAATTAGCTATATTATAATAAAAATATTTAACAAAATCCGTTTTGATATTCGACAAAATCTACGTCTCATTTTGCATACATACATACAGTCGCGGAATAAAAATGTTTACCACCTCACGATCTATAATCGCTTGCACATCTCTGTTTCATAAGGTTGACCGGAAATAAAATTACTATTGATAGAAGTGGGTTACTATTTGAGATGAAAAACAATTCAAAGAGGTGTTAAACTAAGTATTGAGATCGAATGACAAATATCACAATATAATAAAAAAAAAAATTGTTTATATGAGTACCAAAGGTACCAAAGAACTTGGATGCGAAAGGTACTTAAAAAAAATTCACAGTTTTAAAATGTAGTATGTTTGTTGATATGACATATTAGACCTTAGTGCGCGCGGTATGAGATGGAATTGAGTTTGAAATGTGATTAACATTTTCAGACCGCGATGTACATTATGCTGAATTTTGGTGTACACTTCCTTAGTAAATGTTTACGTTTTAAAGGTTGACAAAGAGGTAAAGCTTTTAAAAGCTAATCCACTGGACACAATTTTTCGTTTCTTTATTCTGAGATTATACCAGCCTACGCAGATTGAATCGAATCGAACGTTCAACTTATATTCTCACCGATTTATTCAAGCTTTTATAACTAATGTTATTCATTTATTATTTATCATTTAGCCTATTTGATGTCCACTACCGAACATAAGCATCCCCTATAAGAACCTATCGTATTAACACGTTATCCTAAGTTGAACCCAGAGGTTCTCGTTCATTATACATCCAAAGGTTGCCTGGTAGTAGAACTTTTAGTGATAAGGCCGCCCATTGTAACACTTTCACAATTATTTTATGTTTTGTTATTTTTTTTTTGTGTAACAATATAGTGTTACCTATCTATCTATCTATCTATCTATTTATAACACTCGAAAAGATAATCAATGAGGAAGGAAGATTTCCGAATAGTATCCAAATACCGAAAGGAGTAACCTAGTAAGTATAAAACTACGGTGACAGTAAAGTTTCAAAGTGACTTCTGTATTTGTTGTTTATTCCCTAAATATCTTGGGCTTGACCCTATTTATGAAAATACTTTTAGATCATACATTTTTGAAATAAGCTAAACTTGTATTAAAAATGATTATAACTGTTTTTTAATATTAGGAAAAAAACATGCGTAAAGGTTATATAACTGTTACCGGAATTATTATTATATGGTGTTACATCTGCAGATGGATTAATTTAATTAATTTCGTTGAAGAGTAGCATTCTACCATCGTTGTCAGCTAATTCACTAGAAGCAATTTGTTAAGCGACCAATTATAAAAAAAAGTGAATTACTGACACGCATGGCTCTTGTCAAGGGTAAAATGTACGTGCGGTAATATATCGTTTATCGAGCGAGCTTTTAAAGAAAACATAAATTACCATTTGGACACGCGTGTTATCATATCTTTCAAATAAAATAAAAATATTATTCTTACATAACAAACTGTGAAATAACAAAATATTGATTTGTTAGTTGAAATGTTATTTGTGGATGGTAGAACGTTATAGTTAAACAAATATGCATTTGACAGAAATACATCTTATTTGGGAAACAAAAATCTGAATTCAAACTATGAAAAATCACTTGGAGAATTGATTAATAACGCTTTTACTAAACAGTAAAATATTAGCAAATACTCATACGGCCCGCTTAATGGTAAATTGTTACTTGCCTTTTGAAGTTTGCAACACCAGGGATATCGCTATCATACATGCGTTGCCGAACATCAAAGAAAACTGCACAGTATTACCACAGAGAATTGTATTGTAGTATTACCACAGTCTATAAAATATGGTTTTATATACTGTGGTATTACTTTGTCGTACACGCCTGAATGGCTTCCACCGTCAAGCTGAAAATCTTTCAACAAGCGCCGGCATGGTCTCCATGGTATTCCTAATCTGCATAGGTACTCCTTACTCACCATTATTAGGTATAGTCTGGCATACGAAAGTAGAACCTGAAAAAGCGCGGCAAATTTGAAAAAGCTAGATGTGGTATCACTAAGTATAGTAGGAACAAATTGATTTGATACTTTACAAAAAAAAAATTAAGTTATGTTTGATTTTCCTAAATAATATTTGCATGTAAATGAGTTAAAATTGTACATAAACTCGTTATATTCTATTTTATATAGAATGCTTTTAAATATATAAATTAATATCCAGGGATATTCCTCACAAATGGTTATCTGATCCCAAACTAAGCGTACTATATTTATCCAATTTTCTCTATATATCCAAATTAAAAAATTGTGGAAATTTGATTTTTTTTCTAGTTTATATTTTTTTTTACCTTCGTAGAACAATATGGATATATGTTTCAGTGATTAGCGACCGTAGAAGTTCATTTAGCAAATTGTAGAACATTAAGGCGATCGAAAGAATGAGAAGGTGGACACTATAACACTGAATTAGCTATAAAGCCATTATGAATAAAGGGTTAGTATCAAAACTGGTTATGGTAAACTAGTTGACACTTTTTATGCCGGGTGACGAAATAGAATGTTGCCATGTAAAGAGTTTCAATTACAGCTAGGCTCAACTTTCGTTTGCCAGACTCTAGACCGCCTTTGTCAGCTTTCTGATATTATAAAAGTTACTAAGGCATTGAAAAAACAAATTTCACTCCCTACTAGAGACGCCTTGCTCAACCTATTCAAGCGTGTCAGTGGATGGCACCGTTTTACAGATGACATAATAATGTAACCGTATTGTCTTATCATCTAGTAATGTTCGCTATCATGAAAAGAGCGCGCCGCATCGCGTCCCGTCTCGTCTCGGTGTGAATTGACCCTTAAATCAAAAATTATTAGAAAATTTCGTAAGGCGTGTTTACGCTTTTTTACACAATACACTCTGTATCGCATGTTTATGCGTAGCTATTTTAATTCCTTACTTTTCATACAGAGAATTCAGAGCCTGGTATAATGTAATAAGTTATTAAAACACCCGCCGTGTGTACTGGACATTAATTAGGTATTATTTATTGCGTGACAATGGAAAACGTGACCAGTGTTTTAGCTTTATCAATTATTTAAAAGTAATGTTGGTATAATTCGATACCAGTGGAATGTACATGAAGAGTATTTACATAAAATTATGTATAATTGCACATGAGTAAATATTTCATGAAGATACATGTATGTTTACGGATTTGTTTTTATTCACCTGCAGTGATTTTATGGGTTAAAGTAATTATTATTATCAAAGGAACAACTTTTTCGATTACTACACGACGAGAAATATCAAAATAAAGTCAACTGAGAGGTAGAGCATAGCGTTTATTCGCTCAAAGAGCAGCTCGACTGGGTAAGTACATCCAACTTACAGAATACCGCAGCCAAATAACTTAATATTGTGTTAATTTGTGTTCCTGCGTGTGAGTAAAGTCACCAGAGCTCATTGGGTTGGGGCGAAGGGTTGAAAACACGTGAGTGATGCCCCGTATGTGGCGTCCATATGGCTATGGTGCAGTATGTGGCACGAGTCTTGAGCACAAATTGACACCTGCGCAGTAGTACATTTTTCGGTCTGTTTGGCGGAATGAAGAAGGGGGGGAGCGCCGAGCTTCACACGATTGGTTTGTCAGTCGATGCTCGTCGTCTATTGGATTCTTGCGTATCATTTGGCAACTGTGATTTTCCGCAACAGTGTACATGCGCAAGCTTGCCCCCAATACTGCCTATATGTGCTCACGACTCGTGCCTCATACTGTAACCGCTTACCATCAGACGTACCATACGCTTGTTTACCAACTTCATCATATAAAAAAACTAATCCATACAATCAATGCTTACTTGCATAACTTACCGGGTTGAGAGCTATTAGCATTCACCAAGCATTGACCACGTTATGCTTATGGTTTATTAAAAAATGACCAGAAACATGATTATCTACAGATTACTAAGTAGTCTAATTCATAGCTTTCCTTTTCTCAGTTCATCTTTATTCATATTATGTGGTAGTCACCACAGTTTATACAGAACTGTGTCGAGGAAAAGTGGTAGAGCCTGTCCGAAAAAGGTGGCGATGTTTATTGGTTTTTCATTCATATGTCAGTACGATTATTTTCATAATAGAAGCCTCAGTATTATAACCTCTTTAAATACTGTGGTAGATCTCACATTCAAACAACCTTACCTTTTCAAAGATCATTCGTAGGTGCAGCGAAGACAACAGGCCGCACCGCGCCGAAACAGAACCTATATAATTCTAAGCAGTAACGCACACGACGCGCAAGAAGTCCAGCGCACAACCCTTTGTTTTCACCTTAGTCAGTAACACACACGCCGCGATGCCTTTTCTTTTGGTAAAGAAGAATTCAGATAATAGTGATAGTGTTGGTGTGCGTAAAGCTCTATAGATCTTGTAAAACAACGTCTGTAGTACAAATGTGATTAGTTAGAGTTAGAAAGGCGTTTTGGGAGCGGTTAAAATTGACATGGACTTTCTTTTCCATTTATTCAGTTTACTCCACTTTATGAAAGAAAAACGACTCTGTCTGACATTGGTAAAGTTCAGCAATATCGGTAACAATTTTAATTTATAACAGTAAAAGTTTGTTGTGCATATTTTCCAACTCATCTGATATTTTGTTCCCGAGGGAAATTCTACTCATACTGACTTATTTCTCAAGAATTTGTCTTATGCTTAACTTTATTTGTGTATTATCTCGATTTAACGATGATATCAGGAGATGAGCGCTCCTTTAGTGTAGAAAGGTTATTCAAATCTTGTTGTTGTAGATTTTGGTGAATATTTATAAGAGAAGAAAATAGAATTAGAGATAAAGTTACGTAAGGTTCACATTTCTACGAAGGTAAGATAAAGTACCTAAATTGTACTACAGTGCGGGCGCCGAGAGAGTGTCACCGAGAGTCACTTGGCCAGAATTGACAGTTGTCAAAACGCATTCTCTTAGCATTCGCACTATAAAATCACATATCTCTTTAGTCTTCAATTATCTCAGGTTATACTCTCATTTTCATTTTTTTTACTGTTTATAGGCCTGTGTTTGACCGCAATCTCACCATGGCAAGTGATGAGGCCGAAGGTGGTAAGCACAGAAAGTCTAGAAGGAAGTGGCTCCCAAGTGCAGCTGTCGGAACACACCGATAGGTGCTTGGCGACAGATTTTCAACATGACGGTGGTAGACAGCCAGAAGGGTATTACAAAGTACTCTACCATCGTGCAAAAACCATTGCCACTAAAAGTGTTTGCGAATGTTAATCGTATGATATTACAAGTTTATTCAATTTCACGTTTTATAGTCCGCCCAGCTGGATCTCTTTTATGTGGTTAAGGTCCCTTTTAATTACATCGTGTTAACAGATGCTTTGAAAGAAAATACTTGTCGTCGGTTTAAGACCTTACACAGGTTGGAAATAGATCTTTTTTACAACTTCTGAATGGACTGCCACGACTTATTGCAAAATGATATACCTACAGATCTCTTTTGCTTTCAGTTTTTCGATGTATGAATTATTTATAATAATAATAATTTATTTTCGACACATAGATTATGTACATATTTTAAATAGTGGTTGGAGCCCCCTTTTAAGCATGCAATGCCTGTATTAGAAGACTCCACTCTTCCATAGCAATAAAATTACAATTACATATTTAACTTAACTACTAACATATTATTTGTGGACGTGTTTTTATGTGGGTGTTTGTGTGCGAGTGATTGTGTGTGTATTGGGGTGTGTGTTTGTGAGTGAGTGTTTTTGTGGGGGTGTTGGGGTGTGTGTCGGAGTGTGTGTCTATTTATTGAAGTATGCAAGCTGAAAATATGTCGCCATGCACCTACCTGCCAGTGCGTTTCGGTAGCAGTTTCTGTGTGCTTACTACACCATCGGCAAAGTAATCACTTACCATGTTGAAATTGTAGTTTAACACAAATTGTATAAAAGAGTCATGTCGAATGCTCCATTATTTTTATTATAAGACTAGCCATCGTATTGTATCGTTGTTACGAAAACAGAATTTCTTTTTGTACTATTAAAATTTACCTTAATCGATCATAATTTACGAAAAAACTTTTTTCGAGATTTCAGATATGGCCTAGTCTTGGAGTCAGAGTTCACCACTAATCTATGGCCATGCTAAGAAGTCATATTTGACAAGAGAGTGTCTCTCCGTACCGTCTATCTATGTTTGTCACTTTTTGACACATGGATGTATATGGGCTGTCAAAAGTGACCTATTAGGAAGGCCCTATATTAACTGTAAACTTGTGTTATGGCAATAAGACTTAGGTACTTATTAAGAAAACGTGTATTAGGTATATGTATACATTTATAAGTCTTATTATAGTTCGAGTTATTCTGGTACAAGTATCCAATACAGAGGGCGAACCACAAGCTCTTAAAACAAGATTAAAATAACCTTAGGTACTTGTCTTTAGTCTTTCTTTGACATCCGACGTCAAAACGGGACAAAAGACAAATAAGGTTATTTTAACCTTGTTTTAAGAGCTTGTGGTAGGCCCCCAGATGCACACAAATCGTCACTATTATGTCCGTATTCTAGTTTATTATGTAGCATCTAAAACAACTATATATTCATACATTTATATATACAGGGTGATTTCGAATTACTTAGCTATTTTTAAGGAGTCTCTCATTAATAAAAAATAAAAAATTCATGTTTTATTTTTAGATATAATTTTTATAGAAAAAAATAAAGTTATGACGATCCAAAGTTTTCTCAAAATTACCGAAATCGTTGGTCGTACCGCGCGCCAATACGCTACGTCACATAGCTGTCAACAACCGAGAATGTTAGATACTGCCTATGTATACGAAAACACGAACACCATCCAAATTAAATATCCTATACATCACTCTCGGTATTCTTACCCGTTTAAAATTTATAAAATGAAGCCACAAAAATACAGTAACTCACTTTTTTTATTATCTCAATTACAAACATACTCATCGTATCACAATTCTAACATTATGCATCGTTGTAACACTTTAAAACTTTAGGGCCAACTTAAGGCTAATTTAAAATCACATTGAACTGAATATTGCAGTTTATTGACAACTTATTATTTGGTTTTAAATAACACACTTCCAGTGAGCTGCAACCACAGAGCGCACAGTTGTGTGGGGTGGCGGGCGCTGCGCGGCATCGTGTGTGAGGCAGAAGCCCTCCATTGATCAAACTGATAGTGTACTCCAGAGAGTTCCATAATTATTCATTTAAATTTAAAAATATTTTGTATCACCCAGAAACGACTGTTGGTCTTCTAAAACGTTGCCCTAGCAACCATTAACCAGGGAATACCTGCGTGCGCAACTCAAATTTTTTTTTTTCATAATCAGAAATTATTTCAAATAGGTTGACATGAAGTATTAAGCTGAACACACACCTAAACACGCCGTAGCAATTTTTTTTGTATTCTTTGTATGAAATTAAAAGAAAAGGGAAGAGAGGTTTCGTATAAGGACGCTTCCACACGTCAAACAATCGGTAGTCCAATTGTCATTCCGATTTGAGGCCTTTAGAGCGGCTTTGTAAGACGAGTGCTTTGTCAGTAAAGAATTCAAATGAGAAGAACATTTGAATGTCTCTCAGTCCGACTTGAGGCCTTTAGAGCGGCTTTGTAAAACGAGTGCTTTGGTAGTAAGGAATTCAAATGACAAGAACATTTGAATCTCTCTCTGTTCGATTTGAGGCCTTTAGGGTGGTTTTTTAGGACATGTGCTTTGGTAGCAAGGAATTCAAATGCGAAGAACATTTGAATCTCTCAAATCGAAAGAATTTATTCTCTTATAAAATTGAATCCACCGACTGACATCAGACATTTTTAGCGAAATAGGCAATTTTAGAGTTTATTTCTAGGATAGGTTCGTTTAAGGGTTATTAACCAAGTCAAACGTTTTAAAAAGCTATCCTGTTTTCTGCTTACAAAGCTGACATTCAAGTTTTCTTCTCTTTTCGACATACAGTCGGCCGGCGATTGTATGATGCGTGCGGGCTGCCTAATGCATTGTTAATAATTAAGGAAAGATAAGTTTCCTCCTTAGTGAAAATGAAAAATAGAATTTATTTTAGAAGATTTTAGTGAATGACAGATTCGATTCAATGACAGTTTTTATTAATCAAAATACTCGAAATGTAAACAACATTATGAAGAGTTTATTCCTGATATTACTTAATTTTGTGAATGGAAAATGGAAAAATAATATGGTGAAATTTTAGTAGGTATTAAACACAATTTCCACCTAGTGCGCGTTACGAAAGAATTCACGTATTTCCGCAGCATATTTCAATGTTCCGGTGACGTCTACCAGCTGAAGTTCAAGGTCATCTACTTGTTAACGTTATCCAGCAACGTGGAGTATTTAGGATATTCTTACGACAAAATTATGAAAAAAAAAGTTCTTTTTTTTGCACGGATGTGTTCTATTAGTGATTCTGATCCGAGGGAAAAAAAATAGCCAAGTAATTCATAATCACCCGGTATATATAATTTTTTATTGTTTATAGGCCTGTGTTTGACCGCAATCTCACCATGGTAAGTGATGATGCGGCCGAAGGTGGTAAGCACACAAAGCCTAGAAGGACATGGCTCTCAAGTGCAGCTGTCGGAACACACCGAAAGGTGCTTGGCGATAGATTTTCAACTTGAGGGTGGTAGCCAGCCAGGCGGGTACTGCAAAGTACCCTACCACCGTGCTATGGTTTCCTCACGATGTTTTCCTTCACCGAAAGCTCAAGCTCATTGTAGGATTCGAACCCAGGACCTTCATCTCGGTATCCGACGTCACTACCACTGAGCTATCATCGATATTTACGATAACTAACATCACTTTTCAGATAATCATTCCTTTTCAAGCGGAAAGTCGATATTTCGCTAGTTTCATAGATATAGACCCCATCCCAAAGGGGCAGTAGGGACGGCAGCAAAAGAAATTTGTTACGTAACTTTACTTATAGCCTATCACGCTTGACCACTTTATGTTTGACATTTTTAAAGATAAATATCAATGTGATGTATTTGTCTCGAGGGTAGGCGTTTATTATTTTGGGTTAAATGTATGACTTCTTAGGACGAGTTTTGTAGGATTAATATTATTTTATCCATTGAGCTATTATTACTACGTATAGAGAAGACGCCACAAATCACAACTATGTTCCGTTCAAGTGAGGCCATTCGGCCAAACTTGTTGTTGTAGAATAGTGAACGAAACGCTTAAGCACCGTGAAAATCCACGTTGTTTGCGAGAAAATTACCCCTAAAAGCGTTCTGATAGCGCTACGTGTTTCTTAATTATTGTTTTAGCGCTAAAGAGAAGTTTAGTTGACTCTAAAAAAATGGGACATAACCTTTGCTTATGATAGCTTCTCTATACGTAGTAATAATAGCTCAGTGATTTTTCATAGTTTTTTTTTTCGTCAGCGTCTATTGATTCATAAAGCGTAATTTCATGGGAATCTATCTTCATATTTAAGATACAAGAAAATGCCGCCTGAACGATAGAATATGGGGAAACTTTACTAAGATATTTATTTAAGTAAACTTAACTAACATACTTTAATTTAAGGCGATGATAGCTCAGTGGTAGTGACGTCGGATACCGAGATGAAGGTCCCGGGTTCGAATCCTACAATGAACTTGAGCTTTCGGTGAAGGAAAACATCGTGAGGAAACCATAGCACGGTGGTAGGGTGTAGTACCCGCCTGGCTGGCTACCACCCTCAAGTTGAAAATCTGTCGCCAAGCACCTTTCGGTGTGTCCCGATAGCTGCACTTGAGAGCCAGCTCCTTCTAGGCTTTGTGTGCTTACCACCTTCGGCCGCATCATCACTTACCATGGTGAGATTGCGGTCAAACACAGGCCTATAAACAATAAAAAAAAAAATTAAAAAAAAATTGCTGCACAATATTCTCTCGAGTAAACTTATATACCATTTGATACATTTTATAAGGCTATGATATTTTAGTAGTAGGCTTACGATACGTGGCAGAGTTGGGTTTCCTGTTACGAAGAAATTGTATGGAAATAACAGTACGTGTTGTATTTTCCATTGACAGGTTAATGCCCTTAGTCACCAGGCTAGGCAAGCAAGTTTGTGACCGCAGAGCTCTTTCAAACTGGTCACCGATCCCACAGCGAGCGGTCTAGAGTTCTGCGATCAAAGTTCTGCATTCCACGTTCAGTGTAATATGGCGGCGGCATTTTTTTTGCTCACTGTGTACTGTGATCGCGGCGGTCAAGAAGAACGCAGAACTCTAAACGCATAAGGCATTATAGTTCATTGCACACGTTAATTATGCTTTTGATTGTGCATTCTCTTGTCAGGTTGGATATTGATTTTATAGAAAGCTTTCTAGCACGTAGGTATTTATCGCAAATGATGAAAGAATACAATTATTTAACTAGTTCAATTAGAACTGTGCAAGTCAACTCATTAACTCATCAAAGATAGCTTATAATATGATTATAATAAGGAACTTTGTAAGATTTTTCCGATAGATAAACCAAATTAAAATAGTCTCCATTTACGACTTATTCTACTTTCCAATATATATAAAATTATAAAAGAAGCTGGAAAAGGATTATTACTTGATTCAATAAAGCCAGAGGTTTATCGCCATTCTAGACACGGTGCGCTTATCTCTCTAGCTAGGGAACAAAATCTTTTATACACATTTTGAAGTTTGTAATGTCAAAATAAAAGCTTTTTACTAAATGGATATGAAAGAAGATATTCGGTACTTATACAAAAAAAAACTGATTGTTTGTTCCGGCTAATCTCTAAAACGGCTGGACCTATTTAGAAGGGACTTTCACTGACAGATAGCTGATGTTATAAGGTGTAACTGAGGCTACTTTTATTTTAGAAAATAACTAGAGTACAGAGGTCAGCTAGTTCTTTATATATTTATATTGCATTTGTGTAGGGTTGCCAATGTGTTAGGACTAGTTTGCTCCTAGGATATGCATGTTTCTACCGTCGGCTAAATCAACATTTACCATGAAAGTCACAAATATGTCCCTATAAAAGGTACCTAAGGCGCTTAACATACTGCCACGCATCACGCAGCGTAGCGCGTGAATGCGTCTCTTAACGTTGCTTGTATCTCCGTTTGTATAGAAAAGACGCACAGTCCAACACACAGAAAACGCATCCACGCGCGTTCATACAGATCACGCGCCTACATGCGATGCAAGGTATGGTACACCGAGTCTCATAGTGCCGTGCGTGATTTTGTATGGAATGAGTCAGAGCCGCCGTGAATCCACAAAACGCAACTACGCGCGTGAGTGCGTAAAAACCCGCACGATGATGCAGATCTGCACTCGTGTAGGCGCGTGGTAGTGTGATAATCGCCTAAGTTGAAATGTGTAACAAAATATTACACATAAATGGATATTGCCTTTAATATAAAAAGAGATGTACAATACCGTCCGGTGATTAATTAAAGCGAACCTTTGAGATATTATTTACAAAATTCATTAATGTAAACAGGTGCCGTTTTGGGAATATTAATAACTGAGATTTTGGTTGGTTACATTAAATTTATTCTAGACGAATAAAAATAATAATGGATTACTTTAAATATTTTTTGACAAATTGGTTTTCATTAGTTACAACTTTTGAGTATTTAGTTTAAAAAATCCTAACCCTAATCTAACTAATATTATAAATGCGAAAGTGAGTTTGTTTGTTTGTTATGCCTTCATGCCTCAACTACTCAACGGATCATAATGAAATTTAGGAAAAGGACATAGGCTACCCGGGAACGCGCATGAAACCGAGGGGAACAGCTAGTACTGTCATATTTGGGTCCCGTAATAAATTATTTACGTAAAATATATCAGTAAATTATACTCAACTAGCTGCCCGGCACGACTTCGTTCGCGTGGTGCTACCCTACCCTGCGGTGCTACCCTACCCTACCCTATCTAAACCATCCAGGGCGTCATCCAAACGCATACAAAGAAATTCAACTGTACTTGTGTTTGTCACTGAACTGATGATGGCGCTGCAGTCGGTATCTAGGTTATATTATCGACTGCAGCGCCATCTGCCGGACTGATTTGTAAATCTAAACCATACATACTACAAGTTGTAGCGTAATTTCACTCCTACCTACGGTACGACGGGGTTTTAACCCCGCCGCCCAAGGGCGGTTAAATAAAAGAAATAGACGCTATCTCATACGTATAATTTATCGAAAAAAAAAGATATCATATAGTGTATTCAATTGCAAAAACAACTCTTTGTTACCAACAATTGCACTTCATTTAGCATGTGATTTCACGTCATATTTTACAGTTATTATGACATTTATATTTCTTGTATCGCACCTGACTACCGAAATTGGAAAACAGGGTATTAACCTCTGAGAGCGCAAACGACTATAAATACTCCCCGCAAACATGTGAACCAAACTACAATATTCTCTCTACAATTTGGATGTACAAAAACCAATTTCGCGACTGTATTTTATGTTATGTCGGGTCTTATAAACTGTTAACTGACATACGTACCATAGGAGATATTACGGAATTTACGGCGGCTTACCATCAGGCGGCATCATAGTATAAAATAAAATGACTCGTTTCACTTACTCTCTCTTTCTAACTCTTTAACATGCCTACGTATTAAATACAAAACCACAAAAGTACGTCCATACTTCATCAAACAAAGATAAGTATATGTTATTATGTAATCATTTCTGAACCATTGTGTTTAATTATTCACTGAATCGATATGGATAAATCGTTCTGTTTTTTGTTTGTACTGTGAACGCTGTCTACTATCTACTTGAGGAATAGTCAGAATTTAATGCGTAAAAGAGTCCAATCTTATTATACCACATTTTTTTTAACATTACATAGATTACTAACGTAAGTTTGTTGTATACCCACTATGGTTATCAATACATACCCTGCAGATTTCAATCTAAGAAGATATTCGCCTGATGGTAATCGGTTACCGTAGCCATATGGACGCTTGCAACACACGGGGTATCGCTCTCGCATTGCCGACCCTTTCCCCTCCCCCTACCCCTCCTTTGAGCTTTGACGACTTTACTCTTATTTGGCTGTTGTATTTTGTAAGGTGGAGATACTTCCCCAGCCGAGCTGCTCTTTGAGCGAGTAAACGCTATGCTCTACCTCTCTTATTGTAAAGATATAAGGTTAATTTTACTTTGCTCTACTAAAATAATATTATAACCTTACTTATCTTCTATCCTTTTTTGACGTTGGATGTCAAAGAAGGGCGTAATACAAGTAAGGTTATAGTATTATTATTTTAGGAGAAGTTAGTTGGCCTCTGTTATTCCGGATGTACTGCACCTACCTACTGTACATCGCTTGGATCAGCTGCAGGTATTTCCCAGGAAAACCTTTCTCTTTTAAAGCCCACCACAAGAGAAGGCACATTATTATTCCTCGATATTCTCTATTACATTCCTGGAACTATCGCACCATTCGTTGGGAATTGTCTCTTCATACAACAACTTATTGAAGAACAAAGTCAACCAATTACATCCAGCCTCACCTCCAGCTTCCACACCTCAACTGGTATCCCGTCTGGCCCTACAGCTTTTCCATTCTTCATACCTCGTACTGCCATTCTAACTTCATCCTATTCTCACTTCCCTAACTAAACCTATATGTATAGGTAAATTCCCAAGGACTTTACACCATTCATTAACTTAAATACTTTGAATGAAGATATCTCAAGACAATTAGATACAGTTCATTTAGCTCTGTGTGGAAAATTTTCTAGCTTTCCTATTACCACCATGTCTTCTGGTTAATTACTATTGAACGTTAGAGTTGACTTGTTTGTATACCTAAATATCTAATATTCGAATGTGTAGTATGACTCAGGGACAGGTCACTCACATAAAATCGATCAAAATTAGTCAAATTGCTTACTATATGTAAATTGTATGTGTACGTTTTGTGAGAGGGTGATATTTTTCGTGTGGAATTATGATGTTCGAATTTTAAATGTAGGTTTGGTTGATAAGATTCCATCAACCAAGGTATGATAGATACAATTATTTTAAATGATAGTGTAATTTGGAATCTAACCAAAGCGTATAATGCATTTAACTGCGTAGGTATACAATTTAATGAATGCAGTTGCAATGCCTTATGCATTCTTCAAATACCTAAAATATAAAATGATTTCATTTATCAACTTAAATTAACCTATACATAATTATATATAGTATTATACATCAACTTAAATTAACCTATTCTCAATATATAAGCACAAACAATCAAATTAACCTGATGTTCGAAATTGATAAATTCACGTTCATCGATTTTCTAAATGTTGTTATGCTGCATTCTGAATAAATAACGTAGCAAACTGTACGTGCTACGATTACTCGTAGAACATGACAAAGATGAGATCTTCTGTAATAAACTACGAAAATTTGATATACAATGTATTCACGGTACCATAACCACCGAAACATTTATACAGCGACTCAGGGTCAGTAATACAAATCATACAGGTGCTAAAAAAAAATATAAAAAAAATACGTTATTTTTTTTTAATAATAAAAAAATTGAAATTCATGTAATAAGCTAAAGTGTAGACATAATACTCCGTTGAGTACGAGGGAGTAAAGGGGTGGGGCGATGGCGGCTTGCGCCTAGCTCTAGTCTGTGCACGTGCCTAGCAACCATACTTTACGGTAATTTTATTTCAAATTGAATAAGATATTTCTCAACATATTTACAGTATTAAATGGAATTAAGTCCATTTTTGGGGAATATATATTTTGTACTACCGCTCCTGGGTCGCTTGTCGCCGACCAAAACAACATCCTGTATAATGAAAATCAATATCTTTATATTGTATTGATTTTGAATTACTTTTTAATATTTATCAATATCAATAATATTTATATTTTATTCAATTGACTATTATAACGAAATACCTATCTTATTACGTTTGCATCGCTTGATATCATTATTGCATATAAAATATTTATTATCATCGTTATTCTTGTCTATATTACAAGCGCGACGATCGATTGTTACTCTTTTGTTATACGTGGTTATAAAGAAAAATTGCAAGTAGGGGTAAGTATCTATACAAATCGTGATGGCCAATAGATGGCCGAAATTTACCCGGTAGAGTACCGGCCCGACTCGGTCAGTCGATGCAATGTCGTCTGACCGAGGTAGGGTACTGTAGAGTACAGGACCGAATATCAGTGGCAACTGCTACCAGAAAAGGCCTGGTTATACAGGTCGTTGTTTTGGTCAGCGACGAGCGACTCAGGGTCAGTAATACAAATCATACAGGTGCTAAAAAAAAATATAAAAAAAATACGTTATTTTTTTTTAATAATAAAAAAATTGAAATTCATGTAATAAGCTAAAGTGTAGACATAATACTCAACGGGAGTACGAGGGAGTAAAGGGGTGGGGCGATGGCGGCTTGCGCCTAGCTCTAGTCTGTGCACGTGCCTAGTAACCATACTTTACGGTAATTTTATTTCAAATTGAATAAGGTATTTCTCAACATATTTACAGTATTAAATGGAATTAAGTCCATTTTTGGGGAATATATATTTTGTACTATCGCTCCTGGGTCGCTTGTCGCCGACCAAAACAACACCCTGTATAGATAACTAGCTGGTCCCCGCTGTTTCACCCGTGTTCCCGCGATAAAAAGTAGTCTATGCCCTTCTCCATAGGCTATATGCATGCTAAATTTCATCGCGATCGGTTCAGTGGTTTAGGCGTGAAAGCGTAACAAACAAACAAACAGAATTACTTTTGCATTTATAATGTTAGTATGGATGAGATCAGGATTTAATTTTTATATTCTATTGGGATATGAGATCATAATATGAGCATCTGTTTCATAGGCATAAAAAAACTATTGCGCTGAATTATCATGTTATAATTTGTTAAAAATAATAAACTAACAATACAATTCTTCACCACGACATAAGTAAAAGACTACTTGTGAAGGAAAAGACAGGAGTTCGTTAGTTCCAGGAGGATTTGTCTTCCAGTTTTATTCCTAAGAGTTCATGTCATTACAAAGGTAAACTTAAGATTGGACGCAAGTTTCTCGCCAGCAGCTTTATCATAACGTTTTCAAAGACAACGTAACAGTAAGGATTCTTTGTGTACACTGTCTCTTATTGAAATTGGAACAAAAGAATCTTAACCGGCTAATGAAATTGTATAAAAAATATCCGTACTCGTTTATAAATTAATAGAGTACCAGACCACTTCAGACCGGAAATTTATTTACCTGAGAAGTTACTTGAAAACGGTACGGACAACATTTACAAACAGAAATATGTAGCAAATTTTAGGACATCTCGAATAATTCGAATAAAGAAAATATACTGGTTGGAAAACACGGGCGTGCTTATAAAGGTATTTTCAAAAGAAGGGTTGTTTTTTCTTTATTTAGTGAATTATTTAAGAGGTTTAAAAGTCTGCTATCTTTTACAAAATGGCTGTTGTGGACTGATTAATGAACTGATTTTTCAGCGTTCACATCATATCATGGTCGTTTATCGTTTCCAGTTTCCTGTCAGTATGTTGCAATTAACACGGTTTGCAGACAGCTTGGTGACAAGACTAAACGCTGCAGTTTGACACAGATTGCGGAACTCCGTTTAAAATATCAGTGGATTTTCCCGAATTAAATGGCATTCAAAACTTTTATTTCGAGGGTCCAATATTTTAAACCTTTTGCATTTAGAACATACCTTCTAGTCGCCCAGTGATCGAAATTAGATCATAATATTTTTTTTTATTCTGCCAGAGTTACAATATAATTACCTACTCACTTACATAATATACAATAAGATTAATTTATAAACTAGATGGCAATATTTACAAATGATATAGAAATATAAAGAATATTTACATAGGAAAAAATAAAAAGAAAACAGAAATAAAATAATAAAAGCTAAATACATTAATTTTAGCTTTCATGCCAAACCTCACACTCCTCCATTCGTTCAGAGGGCGAACCACAAGCTCTTAAAATAATATTATTATAACCTTATTTGTCTTTTGTCCTTCTTTGACATCCGACGTCAAAACGGGACAAAAGACGAATAAGGTTATAATAATATTGTTTTAAGAGCTTGTGGTTGGCCCCCAGTACCCACATAATTTTCTCTTCACGCATTACCTAATATAATACCTAATAGGTTAAAATATTTATACCCAAAATAATGGAATTTGTTCCATTTTAGGGTTTCGTGCCCAAAGGGTGTGAAACGGGACCCTATTCATAAGACTTCGCTATCCGTCTATCCGTACATCCACCCGTCCATCCGTCCGTCTATCCGTCAGTGGGCTGTATCTTGTTAACCGTAATAGGAAGACACTTGAAATATGTATTAATAAATGAAAGGCGGACCCCATACATGAAACTTCTTTTTTTTTGTTGCGCCTACTATAAATTTCATAATCAATTTGAGTTAGTTAACATTATTATTATTGTACGGAACTCTTTGTCTGCTCGACTCGCACTTGAATATATCGAGCGTCAACAAATTCATACCCTACAAGTTATTGTACTCCTCACTGTAATTTATACGGTAGTATACTAACTATAGTTACAAAAGTTAATGGTACGTAGTTAACAAGTAAAGTTAGCAAGACTTCACTTTAATGTACGAAGCAGAACAGCGCTTCAATTTGAGTGTTCAACGAACCTCGAATACTGCCTATTTAATTTCTATAATAATTTCATCTAAAGAATAATTCGCTTATGTATTAAGAATTTCATAAGTGCCTTCGAAGATCTATTTGAATAAATAATTTTTAATTTCAAATGGGTTCTTTAAGGCGTACAAAAAGGTTTTCAAAGTTGGCAACACTTAAAAAAATCCTCTGGTATTACAAATGCCCGGCGGTGGTGAACACTTATCATATACTCAGGTGGAGCGACTGCTTGTCAACCATGGAGCGATTTGTCAACAAATCTAATCTAAATATCAACAAAACCACCCTCGTGTACCAAATACCATAGGTTCTTTAGAGAAAAAAACGGATTGCAGTAAATTCCGTCGATATATGTTTACTGGCTCCTGAAACACAGTTTTACTAGTTCAGGAGCCTATGGATTCAAAAATAAGCTGTAATATTATATGCCAATAAATGAATGAATATTTTATTTTTTATCTATTATTTTTTTAATGAGTCACATATTCTATATATGTGCTTTCACTATATTTATATTTTTACTTTGATCATTACAAGTTAGGCTATTCACTCTAGAATACCGATACATCGACCCTTTGCCACGGTCCAATGGTCCTCAAATTGAATGGATCACGAGTTAGATTCGATAAAAATCATTTGGTTATACATCTTCGAAGTTCAAGCGATTTGTGGTTTTACAAGTTTTATGTTGAGAATTGTTGGATGGTATTGAGTGCTAAACATTGTTAATTAACTTGAATATGAACTTTGCGAAACTCTGTATTGTAACTTAATAAATAAATACTTGCATTGTCAGCTTTTAGATGATAACAGGGATCTAAGACAAATAAAGTTTGCATATAATGATTATTTACTTTAAAATTTCGATTTTTAATCATGTGTATATTGTTTTTTGTTAAATATTTTTTTTAAAAACGCAGGATAGGCAGAGTTTTATGAACTACTTGAATTGCTGCTGAAGCAAATGCTTTGCAAGGTGGATACCACGGAATAGATGGTCAAAATGTTAAAAATTATTGTTATACTTTTTGTAAAAATTCAAATGTTTTGGTAAACGCATATTAAAAAATCAGGGCCTGCGGTTGCTATTATTCTTTATTTACTTTATGAATGTATCCTTTCGCAAAAGGCCTACGGATGTCAGCAAATTGAAATATACTGCAGTAAATGTCTGCCCCAATTAGTCCGAGAGCTCGGCTGGCCTGTGTATTTTTACCCAATGCAGACCCATTACCGATTTGGTCTGAATCAAGAGAAAAATTGGTCACTATTTACGTTTACTCGACCCAATTCGGAGAATCTAATTATTCTTTGAACTGAAATGGTAAATCTATTTAGAATTCTGTTTGAATCCACTACAAGATTTTTTGATCTGAATTTCATTCATGTTCGCTGTTTGAGCATTGGTCTCGACGCTTATTTGTTAATTCACCCATTGTTTCTTTCTCAACTGAGCATTAAGTAATTAGCGATGGATAAATTTACTCTTTTTCATGAAATGAAAAATGATTTTAAGCATACATTTTTAAAACTTTTATATGATTGATTGAGTAAGCATCTGTATCCTGTCTATCTGAATATACACACATTACACCTACACACCATACACATATCTATGAATACCGGTTTCTCACTTTTTTCATCAATGTTTAATCTTCAATAGGAGTAATTGACTGTTTGACAGATGCTAACACTAACTACGTTACATATACAATATCACACACTGTTACCCTAGCACCTAGGAACTACGCTACCGACCGAGTAAAAACGTTATTGACCGAGCGAGCGCGAAGCACGAGCAAAGAGTCTTGGTTTCAACTTGGGCAAAAATTATTTCATATCCGGATTCGTGTCCGGATATCCGGCTGTTCTCCTCTACAGGCCGTATTTCTCAAACGATTCTCGTGAAATTGTGTAAGCAGGTTCAGTAATGGTTCCCTTGTCACGTTCCACAACCAACAAATTCCATATAATTATCGAGACTCGCGAGATCTACAGCTCACAGAACCTCTAGTAAATAAATCGTTTCACTCTTTGACCTGGAGATTTATACGCAACATGATAAAAAAAAACACTTAAAAAATATCACATTTTTATAAAATTGATGCCGAGGATGATATTAATTTATTCACATCCATTGTTCTAATAATTTCTAAAACTACTGAAACAAACCCAGACATACACACACGTGGGATGTTGTTCCAATGGGGCGCGTAATTATAATTAATAACTTTTTGCCCTAGCTGTAAAAAATTAATTGCCTTTAAAAATTCGAGTCATGCTCCTTAATTACCGAAGTATTTATACCTATCACTCAAGAAAAAATAGGAAAAAAGATTATAACTATAATCTAATATATTTATTAATTTTGTTCAAAAAGCACAAAAGCACATAATAATAAATATTATGTTACATTCCTCACACACGGCTATATATATTCTGATCCCAAACTAAGCAGAGCTTGTACTATGGAAACCAGATTACTGATATAGTACATATTACTACTTTTTGGTTTTAAATACATACTTAATAAACATGAATACATTTGATTCAAAGTTCCATTTTATTTTGTTAATTTTATAGTTTACTTTTTATTAAATAAAAACCTTTTAACAAAAAAAATAATCCACCGAAAAAACTGAAAAGCAAAAAATTTTATAAGGTTTTGCAGTCGGGGGGATAAACCAATAACCTACGTAGGTATGCATATTTTTTGTAATATTTGTTTATTTATCCCCGACTGCAAAACCTTATAAAATTCAAGTTATATTCAAAATTATTTTTTGCTTTTCAGTTTTTTCGGTGGTTTAATTTTTTTGTTAAAAAGTTTTTATTTTATAATTTTTTGTGTCTATAATCTACTAATAACTACATGCTTAATTTTTGATATCTTTTGATGTAATACACAACTCAGCAATATCTGTGAGTGAACAATAAATCACACCTATTTTCCCACCCTTAGGGTAGGTTTTTTGTATCCAAATTTATATGGGACCACCTTCGAGGTAAACCTTATCCAAGGTAAATATTATCAAAATCGGACTACTCTGTAAAAAGTTATGCGTGATCATACATAAAAAAAAAAATATACGCGTAAACTTGTAAACCTCCTCCGTTTTTTCGTCGGTTAAAAAATAATAATTACTTCTTAAGAAAATATACAATATAGTACCTAACTAAATATAATATAAAGGCTAGTAAAAGCCTCATCATCCAGAGAATTGACAAAGGATAACAAATGTAAATGGTTTTCCCTAATAGCAGGGCAACACAATTTGTCGATTCTATCTCTAGTTATTTAGGTGTGAATTGTTATCTGTTTTCTTTCGCTTTTCCCTTTGATGTCTTTTGTTACAGCCCTTGAGTAACCACTCCGATAATTACCTCGTCCTTTTCTGTACCCTTTGCTATTTGAAGGTACCTTTTGGATTTACTTTCATCGGTAAATTGGCAAAATCGGATTCGTTTTTGTTATAAGAATATAGCAGTTTATTTTTAACAGGCTTAATTAGTGCAATGTACGGTGTCTTTGACTATCATTGTGAAAATTTATCTTATTGCGTCACTAAAATAGGGCCTTCCTAATAGGTCACTTTTGACAGCCCATATAATGCATGTGTCAAAAAGAGACATACATAGTGTGGCAAGGAAAGACACCCTCTTGTCAAATATGACTTCTTAGCATGGCCATAGTTTATAAGGTGTATCTGATAAATCTATTAAAATAATATACCAATATTTGTTCCAATATGCATATAAAAAAACGGCCCACCTGATGATAACTGGTTACCGTAACTATATGGAAGCTTGCAAGTTGCAACAAACGAGGTATCACTCGCATTACCGACCCTTCCCCCCTCCCCAATGAGCTCTGATGACCCTAATCACGCAATCACAACAAAGTTATTTGACAGCGGTATTTTCTAAGTTGGAGGCACTTCCCCAGTAGGGCTCTTTGAGCGAATAATGCTATACCTCTCTTATTGTAAAGATATAAGGTTAATTTTGCTTTGACATTCTTAAACGTCAAAAGTGATTAACCTGGTAGACAGAGAATTCTAGGCTCCGTGAAGTCCAGCAGCACATTGGCACTCCCTTAGTATTACTGCGGTCGTTGGTGAGCATCATGTCGATCTGCCGTAAAAAATCCCCTTCTTTCACGTCTTACCGCGGCAGACCTGGACTGGACGGCTTAGGCTTATCACCTAACGCCATTTTGATTTCTAGCATAAAGTTTTATTTATCCATACTATCCTTAATAATACTGACTTACTAATATTATAAATGCGAAAGTGAGTTTGTTTGTTTGTTACGCCTTCACGCCTAAGTCGCTAAACCGATCGCGATGAAACTTGGCATGCAGATAGCCTATGGTATGGAGAAGGCTACTTTTTATCCCAGGAACGCGGGTAAACGGCGCGCGGCGGGGGACAGCTAGCAATAATATGTATCTACTGGTTATTATTATCATGAAGATAGCGCAATAAGTTACAGTAAAAGTATTTGAGGGTAATCTTAACCTTATATTTCAGTGTATTTTTACGAGGGAGGAATTTACACCAGTTTCCAGGTATTAACCGATAAAGCACTAGGATTAAAACTAAATGACAAACTTTTCGGCCGCAAAGATTTATGTGAACTATGAAATTAATCCCTAGAATTAAAAGCTTTGTTCAATACGGGACTTTGCTTTATAAGTAGTTTAAGCCCGGTATTGTATTTTATTTTGTAAAATAAAAAGTATGTATAATGTTTTGGAAAAAAATTGACAATATAGTAAAAAAAAATATTTAAAAAAATGTAACCTTGCTGAGTTTCTTGCCTGTTCTTCTCAGTTGAAGGCCGAATTACGAACTAGTGGTAACTTCAGTAGCTTTGACCTTCATAAGTGCCCTACTAGGGCCTAAATTGAATAAATGGCTTTGGCTTTGACTTTGACTTTATTTCCGTTAGTTATATTACTATGAGATAACTTTTAATAACTATATTCTTTATCATATCTACGTACAATTATAATCCTACTAATATTATAACGCAATGGTTTGTGCGTATATTTGTCACCACCCAACTCCATAACAGCTGAACGGATTTATATGAAACACGGCACATAGGTATATTATATAAAATCAAAATCAAAAAGTCATTTATTCAGTGTAAGCTCTGGTAAGGCACTTATGAACGTTACATACAGTTGAATTGACCACCGGTTCGGAATACACTTAAACTGAGAAGACTCCGGTAAGAAACTCAGCTCTACTCTGGAATAGCATAGTACTGAACTGAACTAAACTATTTTTTGTACTTTATACAGATTTATGTATTGTAGTTGATGTCAAGCATCAGTAAATAGACAAATAACCTACTGCGCTGGGTACGGAAATGAAGTTTCCGGTTTCCAACCGGAAAGATCCCGGCTAGTTTGGTCAGTTAAGCTAAGTGCCGAAAGAGAGCAAAAATAGCGAAGGATTTTTTTTGGGCTTCAAATTCTTTGTTTATAGAGATGTACAAATTAATGTTTTTTTATGTCTTTGTATTCTTTAAATGTTAAACCAATTTGTACTTATTTTAATTTCGATAAAGTCTTAGAAAGGATAAAGTTTGTCAAATATTTTCTGTATTTTACCTTGCTTACTTGTTAGTGCGTTTGGCTATTAAACTAGACAAATCCAATTATTCTGCCTACCTCTCATGTAATATTAACTTTTTTATTTTTTTGTTAGAAATAAAAAAATAAAAAAGGCTCTAAGGAACTTTCTTCCGCGGACGCTCAGATTGTGGAATGAGTTCCCCGCCGTGGTTTTCCCAATGGAGTACAGCATGGGGTTCTTCAAAAAGGGCGTGAAAAGATATCTGCAGGGTCGGCAACGCGCGAGTAATACCCCTGGTGTTGCAAGCGTCCATAGCCTACGGTAACTGCTTACCATCATTATTATTTTATTAGCTTATATTTGCCATTGTAGTGATATTAAAAAAAAAAATACCAACACGCCGCAACTATGCTTAAAACAAAAATAATACAGAAACTATTAAAAATTACGATTTTTTATGAATACATGTCATTACCTTTGTTCCTGATATATATTTTTTCCCGGGATAATAAGTATCATTGTCCAGAATATATCTTATCTGTATGCCTCACATGTTCCATCTGATATATGTTACATTAAGAACTACAAGGTTATTTTTGGTAATTGGACGTATTAGACCTTTAGGCAAACATAGATACCTATTCTATTCTATATCCCGTACGTTACCGCTTAGTAGATTACTTTGCCCGCTCATGTCCTAAAGTTAATCGGATTAGAGCTTGTAATTGAAAGGTGAGTGGTTTACTTGCATTAATTATATTTTTTTATAATAATGCTCTTAAGAAAAAGTCACGAGGACAAATGGGGTTTCTCTATGAAACCCCATTGTCCTCGTGACTTTTCCTCCTAAATGATTATTAATAGTTGAAGATTTAACCAAAGATTTTCATACGGCATCGTGCCTCTACCCAGATGGATAGTCCGCCTTACTAAAGCATGACATTTAATATCACTCCGCTTGAGGGGCTCCTGAGCAAATCGCTCTCAGTTCGTACTGCGCACGGCTGTCATCGCGTCATACTCGCTGTACTGATTAAATAAAAAAAAACAAATTGCGTATTAAAATACTGTCACAACACTTATAAAAACCAAGGAAAAACTAAAAAACTAACCTTCCATGTGTAAGTATTGCGATTTCGTCACTTTTAATTACCTAAACTTATTACTTTTAAATACTGTCAATTATGGCTTGTTTATTTCGTGTTCCCATAGAGGCGACTATCCTTCTGGACGTTTTAAATTCTTTGGATTTAATATAATTCGATACAATTGTTATAGACACTCATAAATTTGATGGTAGGTATAAAGTTTATTTATATACAGGGGCCCAAGTTTGCTATTACAATTGTGTTCCAATGAACTATCAGTGGTGTCAAAATTGACACATTTTACAGTTTTGGTAGTCTACTAACACATCTGTCATAATGGCGCCGCCATAGCTTTCCGATGTTTTTTCACTGAAACTACAATCGTGCCATAATGATCTTTTTGTTGTTAGTTTTGACAGTTTTTGTCCTAAAATTCTTTTCGTTAATTATGAAACCTTTATGAATTAGTAGACTGCGCACATCGGTACAATGATAATGGAATTGCAATAGTATCGTGTCAGTGGCACGTGACATTTTAGCAGACTTTACGTAAATTCATCATTCATTTCTAATATATATAAATGATCTCCCAAAAATTACAAGTAATAAAATGGTTCTCTTTGCCGATGACAGCACAGCTATTATAGAATGTAATAATCCAATTAATTATCAAAATGACATTAATAACTCTCTCTCTGACATCATAAATTGGCTTGAAAATAATAATCTAGTAATTAATTTGAATAAAACAAAAGTTATGCACTTCCACCAACGACGAGTAAATTCAAAGATAAATGTATCCTATAAAGATTTTGAAATAGAAGAAGCCAGTAGTGCCAAGTTCTTAGGCATCACTATAGATAATAAGCTCACTTGGAAGCCTCACATTGAAGAGTTATGTAAGCGATTAAGTAAATCTGCATACCTACTTTTTCAGCTATCTAAAAAGGTAAATACTGAGACACTATTAACGGCATATCACGGGTTAGTAGCCTCAGTTCTGAGGTATGGTGTTGTTTTTTGGGGTCAGTCGACTGATAGAGAGCTTGTGTTTAGATTGCAAAAACGATGTATAAGGTCAATGTGTGGTTTAAAAACAATAGATAGCTGTATTCCTTATTTCAAATCGTTAAAAATATTAACACTGCCAGGATTATATATCATGGAAACTGCATTGTTTGTAAAAACAAACCCACATCTATTTAATAAAGTCTCTGACGTAAAGAAAAATCAAATTCGTGCTCAATATATGAACAACATAGAATCAACTGTGTCATATAAAATGTAAAACAGCTTTAATGAAGAAGAGCTTTTTTGGTTCTGCTCCAATAATATATAATAAAATACCTGATGTCATAAAATGTATGCCTTTAGCTAAATTCAAAAAGGAATTGTCAAAATTATTGATTGAGAATTGTTATTATAAAATTGATGAATTTCTTATTTAATTATGTGACATTTGTTTTCTATTTTAATGTTTTCTATATCAATTTTTGTGATTGTTTTGTTTGTTTTGTGGACTTTGAAGGTTGATTTAATTTTATATTTTTTGTATGCCTTTTATGGCGAAACATAGCGCACAATTTATTTATTTAAGATCCAATTATGTTTACCTATGTTTTACGAATAAATGATTCTGATTCTGATTCTGATTCATCATTATTAAGCTTATGGATGTCCATTATTGAATGGCTATAGCGTCCCGTAAGGAACGCTTTTGGTTTGATTACATCTCAACGACTTTGACTTTTTTTGTCGTTTTTTTTCTCTAATAGTAGCCACTTAGGAACGTCTTTTCCGTTGGGTATGCTTTTTCGGCAATATGCTTACTGATTCTGTGAGCTGTTTTTTTAACCGACGAAAAAACGGAGGAGGTTTACAAGTCGAAGCGTAGGTATATATTTTTTTTTACGCATAACTTTTTACAGAGTAGTCCGATTTTGATAATTATTTTTTTATTGGATAGGGTTGTTGAAGTTGCTCACATATAAATACAAAAAACCTACCCTATATGTGGGAAAATAGGGGTGATTTATTGTTCACTCCCAGATTTTAATGCTGAGTTGTGTATTACATCAAAATAAAAAAATTAAGCATGTAGTAATTAGTAGATTATAGCCACAAAAAATTATACTGCCCCGACTGCAAAACCATATAAAATTCAAGTTATATTCAAAATTATTTTTTGCTTTTCAGTTTTTTAGGTGGTTTATTTTTTTTGTTAAAAAGTTTTTATTATAGGCTTTGTGACTTACGATTAAGCCTACGTGCCTATGAATTTGTTACTTTTGTTTTACCAGCCCTCGTTTCAAGTCGTATAACCTTAACAGCTTTATTATTACTTGAACACAGAATAGTTACAACTGTAGCGTGCACATACACGTATACATATAGGCTAGTTTATTCCCTGCCCGTTGGTTGTAAATCACGTACAGTGTGTACTTAGGCTAAGGTTGTGTTGTTACAATCTAGTCACGGATAAATTAAATGAAATAAAGGAAAGGGCACATAGTGTAATTCTTACAGGAGTTTTGGACAGACTAGTAATTAAGATGGAATAAATATATGCAATCTATTTTCATGTGAATGTTTTCCTGACGAACTACTTATAGACCCAATTTAGTTAAGTAGAAATGCACCCGTTTTATTCTCGGGCGTGCAATTTTCCCAGATTCCTTTTACATTGGATAGTCTTAGCATAATTGCTTGACCACAATCTTATTTTACCGTGGTAAGAAAGCAGTAAGAAAGGAGATAATATAAAAAAATTCCAACTCACTAAAATGTTAGCTAATAATATTATTATTTACCTTGACTAATTGTTTTTGCTACCTATTGTGTAATGAATTTGTAATTTCTAAGAGGCAGTTAAAATTATAAAAAGTAAGCTAATATATTCGTGGCATGCGAAATTAAAAATGTTACCTTTTATCAAAATGGCGGGTGTATAACCTTCATTAAAACACATTCCAATTAAATCTTCGTTCGTCTATAGTCAAGTCGTAATTTTCGTATATATTTTATTTACTTTATACTATAGCAACGCATTTAAATTGGCTATAGTAAAATTTATTACTATTTAAAGTCAAGTGCTATGAATTCGCTCGTATATAACTGTTTATAGGGGTTGTTTTAGCGCAACATGAAAATTTTATTAGGCTAGCAATTTTAAATAACTATTATTTATGTGCGCCATAGAAAATTATACTTTAGAACCATTGAATATAACTGGTACGTAGTATATTATTTACTCTGTGATATTACGTATGAATAAATAACACATTTACTTCTACAACAGGTGGCGTTGATATAGTTTTATCGCGTCATAACTTTAAGAAGTCATATTTTATGTTTTCTCAGTAATATTTTGAGAGAGGTAGAGCGTAGCGTTTATTCGCTGAAAGAGCAGCGACTGGGGAAGTACTTCCATCTTACAGAATACCGCAGCCAAATAAATGTTTTGTTCCTGCGCGTGAGTAAGGTCGCCAGAACTCATAGGGGAGGGGGGAAAGGTCGGTATCGCGTGAGTTGATGCCCCGTGTGTTGCAAGCGTCAGTATGGCTGCGGTAACCGCTTACCATCAGGTGGACTGTACCCTTATTTACTGACTTCGTTGTATAAAAAAAATTTTTAGAACTCCGAGGATTTTGAAATACAAGTAGAGACACTTAGGCACAACCCGTTTCGGATATATCAAATATTTGATTTGTAGTTGATAACCAAATAAAATATATATAATTCAAAGTCCTGACTGACTAACTGATATATCAACGCACAGCCTAAACCACTGATCCTAGAGACATTAAATTTAGAGGATAATATTCTTTGTGAAGAGTAGATCCCACCAAAAACATTTTCATGTAAAATGTTGCCGCCAAGACATATGGCTCGTACTGTCAAAAAGTTATCAGATCTCATGTAGAGCCAAGCTTATAACTACATGCACTTACTATATAAGCCCTAACTTCACAACCTCTACACACCGTAGTCAAAATTTGTGGCTTGGCCGTTTCGCTACCATCACATGGGAGTAAGGTGAAAAATGTATTCACTGTTCATTGCTTTTTTGTTATTCAATAGTTCTTGTAGTAGTGAAACGGCCAAGCCACAAATTTTGACTACGGTGTGTAGAGGTTGTGAAGTTAGGGCTTATATAGTAAGTGCATGTAGTTATAAGCTTGGCTCTACATGAGATCTGATAACTTTTTGACAGTACGAGCCATATGTCTTGGCGGCAACATTTTACATGAAAATGTTTTTGGTGGGATTTCACTTCTTTTTTTTTTTTTTTTTGAAATTTCCAAGTTTTATAATTTTTTTGTTGTTTGTGTACTAATACAAGCTTAAATACCAAATTTCAGCTTTCTAGGACTTCAGGAAGTACCCTATGAGTTTTGATGATCATCAGTGAGTCAGTTTTTTTTTTTTTTTTTTTTTTACTGTTTATAGGCCTGTGTTTGACCGCAATCTCACCATGGTAAGTGATGATGCGGCCGAAGGTGGTAAGCACACAAAGCCTAGAAGGAGCTGGCTCTCAAGTGCAGCTGTCGGAACACACCGAAAGGTGCTTGGCGACAGATTTTCAACATGAGGGTGGTAGCCAGCCAGACGGGTACTACAAAGTACCCTACCACCGTGCTATGGTTTCCTCACGACGAAGACTCAGTGACGAAATCGGGGTTTTTTAGATATCAATAAAATCTAAAGTATAAGAGCTATGTTATTGAAACTTAATATGCTTAATAAGTTCACTATTGAGATCATGTTCCGAGAATTTTGTTTATCTGGTATAATCCAAATCCAAGTTATGAGGGTTCAAAAAAACGACGAAGCGCTTCGAGAAAAGGTAGGTAGTGCCCTTTCGCTTCGCTTGGCTGTCTTGGCGGGGGGCACTCCCGTGCCCCCAGATATCCACTAAGAAAGGGTTTTTCGAAATTCCTCTGAGGTGGTAAAATAGGGGATGCAAGTTTGTATGAAAGTTCGTCAGTTTCGAAGTTAGGATCTTCAAATTTTGTGCTTAGGCTTAACATTGAAAATTAATTCAGCGTTTTTCACAATTCCACCCTCGAAGCGGGATGAAGTTGTTTTGTTTTATTGTTGTAGAAAAATATGTCATTTGTTTCCTGTAGACCACGCGGGCGAAGCTGTGGGCAGAAGCCAGTAACCAAATAAAATATGATTTATTCAGTGGTTCAGTGGATATTACGATATGATAAGGCTATTGCTAAAATGGATTAAATATTTTATAATATAGAAGTGGTATTTTGTATAATCAACATTAATATCAATGCGTAACCTACATATTATGTTTCCATCCTTAAACCTAGTCTAGGAAACTCCAGTACATGGAAACCAATATTTTTATTATTTGGAACTAGACTAACTAACTTTTAATGAAACTACAGATAAAATATTCAGAAATTTTCTCTCATAAAAATGTTAATTTTGATTGTTTATTTGTTCAAAGCTATAGTGTACTGTGAGGTGTACTTTTAATCACTACAATTCTGTTTTAGTAACCCAATGCGATGGTCACTCTGTGGAAGTAAGTGATGTCAAATGCCGAGGTGAAGGTTCGATTACAATAAGTTTCGGTGAAGGACAACATTGAGAGGAAACCATAGCACCAGTTGAAATTAAGTCCCCAAGTGCCTAACCGTGTGTCCCAATACGATAGCTGCACTTGAGCACCGGCTCCATCTAGGTATTACGATGGTTAGATTCTGGTCAAACGTTTTTTTTTTTTTTTTTTTTTATGTCAATAGGTTGACAAACAGGCAGACGGGCCTCCTGATGGTAAGTGGTCACCGCCGCCTATGAACATTTGCAATACCAGGGGGATTGCCGATGTGTTGCCGACCTTGTAGAGCTCTATTTACGCCTTTTTTGAAGAACCCCATATCGTAGCGCTGAGGGAAAACCGTAACGGGGAGTTCATTCCACATCCTAATGGTCCGCAGTAAGAACGTCCGACTAAAACGTTGTGTGGACGATCGAGGCGGCTCGAGGATGTGAGGATGAACTCCACATCGCCGGCGAGCAGTGCGATGGTAGAAAGGTGATGATGGCACCAGGTCAAAAAGTTCTAGCGAACACTCCCCATTATACATACGGTAGAACACACAGAGCGAGCCTATATCTCTCCGAAGGCTGAGAGGTTCTAAACCGTCAGTGAGTATGGGATCGTCAACGATACGAGTGGCCCGCCTTTGCACCGAGCAAACTTTGATAAAAAAAACGTTGGATTTTTTACTTACCGTAACTTCGAGATGAAGCATAGAAGAGTACTGACTTTTTAACCGACTTCAAAAAAAGGAGGATGTTCTCAATACGGTTGCATTTTTTTATTTTTTATGTTCGTTACCTCATAACTCCGTAATTTATTAACCGATTTGGAAAATTCTTTTTTTTATTTGAAAGGGTACACTTCCCGTTTGGTCCCATTGTCATCAGATCAGGATTTGAATAATTCTTAGTGTACTTTGAAGTCGGTTTAAGTTTTTTGTAAAACAGTTCAATTATTTTACTATGTATAGGCCTGTGTTTCACTACAATCTCAATATCGTCAGTGATGTTGTGTCTGAAGGTGGTAAGCAACTAAAGCTTAGAAAGAACTGGCTCTCTAGTGCAGCTGTCGGAACACACCGATAGGTGCTTGGCGACAGATTCTCAACTTGAGGGTGGTAGCCAGCCAAGTGGATACTACAAAGTACCCTACCGCCGTGAATTTGTTTCCTCACGATGTTATCCTTCGCCGAAAGCGGCAAGCTCAATCGAACCCAGGACCTTCATCTCGGCATTCGACGTCGCTACCACTGAGCTATCATCGCTTTAAACTTCACACACAGATAAAAACCCAATACTATTTTTTTAAGTTGGTAAACTTCCATAATACTATGGTTTGCTCACGATGTTTTCTTTAATAGATGACAGCAAACACGACAATCGACATTCAAATCGCAGTAATAACCTTTCACATTATAAATGAGTCGCATTTACCTGACCTTTTGCTTTAAATCGTTGTGACTGTAAACTGCTCGCAAACTAGAATATAAAATTCTTATAATGCAAAAATGATTTGTCGAATTGTTACGTCATCATTTTCAATATTTAATACAATTTGCCTGGTTTATCTGTTTGTAAGGTACGTATTCATCCGATGGCGATGAAACTTTGAAGAGTTTGCGCAGGCCGGGGAATATTTCTGTCTAATAAGAAAAAGAGGCCTTGAAAAGCTCAAATATTTGCTAGTAGTAAATAAATATAATATAAATAAGAAAGGTAGAGTATAGCGTTTTTTTACTCAAAGTGCAGCTCGACTGGTGACACAGAATACCGTAGCCAAATAACTTTATGTTGTTCCTGCGCATGAGTAAGATCGCCAGAGCTCATTGGGCAGGGAGGAAAGGTCGGTAACGCGTAAGTAATGTCTCGTGTGTTGCAAGAAGCTACACTGAAAAAAATGGACTACAAGTGACTACAAAATTTTATTTAACTGTAACACATGACGACCAATAACTTAAACAGAGTGACTTGCGAACTAAACTTACCAGTCACAAAACCAGTTTTTGTTCGTTACTAAATTATTTGATTAAATGTAACTAAAGTTAGTTTCCTGACAACTAAAGTTGGTTTCCCGACAACTAAAGTTAGTTTCCCGACAGCAAAACGTCAACTTACATAACTAGTTTTGTAGATCATTTTTTTCAGTGTATATGTCTACCATCAGAGGGGCCGTTTGTTTACCGAATTCGTCTAATAAAAAAATCACATGCATTTTTAAAAGAAACTTCTTATCGACTTCGACTGGGACTGTGAACGAAGGGTTAAGGAATATACACACACATATCACCTCTTTAGTTGTTACCTAAACGTAACATTGCAAAATCCATTAGGCAAAACTTTCGGGACCATCGGGTAAAACCACAAGGCAGAACTTAAAAGCAATCAATTCCATTTTACGATCCAATTTTCTCATTTGCACCCATTGATGTTTGCGATCGGTAATCTAGATGTAAGTTATATTTGCACAGTTCCATAGTTTGGTTTTGTGCTTTTAAAAGACAATCATGAGTGTTCCAACAAATATTAATTTCATGGCGTTTATAAACGGAAGTTTTGAGATTAATAGCTTTTTGTGTGAATAGTAAGTAAAAATATGAAAGTGTATTATATAAAATAACGAAGAATACCTACCTAGAAACAAGTAGAACTCTGGTCCTGATTCATAATAATTGAACTGTTTTACAAATAACTTTAACCGACTTAAAAGTACACTAAGAAGTAATCAAATCCTAATCTGATTACAATGAGACCAAACGGGAAGAGTACCCTTTCAAATAAAAAAAGAATTATTTTCCAAATCGGTTAATAAATGACGGAGCCATGAGGTAACAAACATTAAAAAAAAACAACCAACAAACAACCGAATTGAGAACCTCCTCCTTTTTTTGAAGTCGGTAAAAAATTACACTGAAATGTTTGTCTTGGATGGGAATTAAACCTATGACCTGTGACGTGGTCATCAAGGTAAATATAAAATAAATAATAATAATTATACTTACTAAGTAATTTCTTTCTAATAATTATCTTTTTACAAAACTACGTTATTTGTTTTTGTCTCTCGTTAAGTTTTAAGAAATATTGAAAAAAAAAACAATGTCTAATTTTTTAAATAATTTACCGCAGACATCATAAAAATGTTTACTAAATAAAAAAATCACTGAAACTAATTTACTACACTGTTTTTTTTTCCAATGAAATCGTGTGTTTCACAAAACCGTCAATTTAATTGGATTTTTCTCTGAAATGTTACGTATTTGCTATGGCCATGGCTACAGATTCTCGGAATACCTTGTGATACCTTGTATTTGAAATCGTATTTCTTGAAAACATCTATTTATGAGGGCGCTATAGGAAATTGGAATTATTAATTAAAAAATAACGTCTTACATAACTTTACTTGGAGGTATACCATATTTACTCAACAGCAATTTTATTTTTATTTTTCTGTAGCAAACAGGTCTACGGCGGTTACAGTAGTCTATAGAAGCTTGTAACACCAGGGGCAACACTCGCGCGTTGTCGACCCTACAAAAGTTTCACACTTTTCTAAAAGAACTCCAATAAATAAATTTGTTGGTACACTATGTATAAAATGTATGATGGAATAGTTTTTCAGTATAACGCACACATGCAAAGATATACAACGTTCTCTGTGTTCAACTACCAACTGAAAAAAATCAACTGTCTCATTATCTAATTTCCATTATATACACCGTGGCTTTGTTTTCGTCTTAGAAACGCAGGCCACATAATGTACGTAATGAATAGGTACTAATTATTAAGAAAAACGATCATTTGTATATATAAAAAAAAAAAATTAGATATATGACAAATCGAGTTAATAAAAAATGGTAGAAAATACCAACCTAGAGCACGAGTCGAGTAGACTGCGCTCGTAACAGGGGGTTTAAAACTACGTCATGCGTCATAATGAATAATATTTGACTTTTTTTAATGATACAAATGTTCAAAAAAAATTTTTTTTTTTAATTATCAGTACCTATTCTTTGGTACATTATGTGGGCTGCGTTTTTAAGACGAATAAAAAGTCACAGTGTATATAGATAGTAGAAAATTCAGACATTAATCAATTTTAGTTCGTCCTACGCATTGGTATACATAACCATTAGCCAAAACTTTTGTAGAAACCTCTCACAAAAGAATAAAAAAGGTTTGTTTTAACGAAGTTTTCATGAAAAGTCTTCAGTCTACTCAAGGCACGAAATAAGCTAAAACAAGGTACACCGAAACCACTTTCTGGAGTAAAGTGAAAGCCTTGCATTACACTAAATTAATTACAACTGTGCTTAACTGTAAAACTCTTGAGCTTCTACAAGAGTAACTTAACTTAGTACAACAAGCAAGAATGTTAATTATTCTTTAAAAGCTTTTGTATTGAGGGAACTAATGATTTTTTGGATATATTTTGTACCCTATTTACTTTTAGATAAGAGTTATTTAATTATTATTAGTTTTTTCTAGTATGGATGACCTGTCTTTTACTACTCAAGTACCTACAGTGCCTGGCATATACCACAAGCTAAGCCGATCAGGCGTATAGTACAAAATATTCGTAGCATCGTTCTACGGTTTCCTCACGATTTTTTCCATCATCAAAATCTCTAGATTTAAGGCGATGATAGCTCAGTGGTAGTGACGTCGGATACCGAGACGAAGGTCCCGGGTTTGAATCCTAAAATGAGCTTGAGCCACAGATTACTAAATAGTTACTTGAGCTTTCGGTGAAGGAAACATCGTGAGGAAACCATAGCACAGTGGTAGGGTACTTTGTAGTACCTGCCTGGTTGGCTACCACCCTCAAGTTGAAAATCTGTCACCAAGCACCTTTCGGTGTATTCCGAAAGCTGCACTTGAGAGCCAGTTTCTTCTAGGCTTTGTGTGCTTACCACCTTCGGCCGCATCATCACTTACCACGGTGAAATTGCGGTCAAACACAGGCCTATAAACAGTAAAAAAAAAAATGATGTAATAAGTATAACCGCTAATTTACAAGTTAGAGACTTAGGTTGGTTATTTAAGATGGACCAGTTAAGTAAGAACCTTAAACCTGAGATAAAATTAACATTACTTTTTATCCTGGAAAAGCATTTGCTCCCATGAAAATATGGGTCCACCACGAGGCAGATGCTTGTTATGAATACTGCTACTTACCATCTCCCGTTGTTTCACCCGCGTTCCCGGGATAAAAAGTATATAGCCCATAATACTCGGGGATGATTTAACTTCCTATTAGTGAAAGAATTTTTCGAATCTGAATAGGTAGTATTACAGATATTAGCGCGTTTAATCAAATAATCAATCAAAAAATCTTCAGCTTTGTTATATTAGTATAGATTAAACCAAATAAAACAGATTGTCTTCTTTGCATAGATTGAAATGTATCGATAAATCACTGCTAGTCTCAATATTTATTTATGGAACGTGTGTAAAGAAAGCCACTAAAATAGCACATCGATTTTATTTCATCGATTGAATATTCAATCGAATCGAGTGGCATAAATAAAGAATCGAATGTAACTTGTTGAAAACTTTCAGTTGAATTGGAGGCATAAAGTGGTGATTTGTTTGTCATAGGTACACTAATAATATGTCATTAGACTAAAGTGCTTTATCAATTCCTAGTGAGTATTTTTGTTCTTATTATACTCATTTTGGAATGATTATTCATTTCTTCATACTGTGAAGTATTTATAAGACGACATTATTTATTTAATCACATTTACATTAATGGTGCTGATTCTGTTCTTTACAAACTAAATCGCAGCAACTCAAAGAGCAGCGCGACTGGGTCAGTACCTCCACCTTACAGAATACCGCAGCCAAATAACTATGTTGTGTTCCTGCCCGTGAGTAAGGTCCCAAGACCTATGGTGAGGGGAAAAGGGTTGGTAAGCGATGCCTCGTGTGTTGCTAGCTGCCATATGGCTACGGTCACCGCTTACCATCAGGCGGGGCGTACGCTTGTTTACGGACTTCGTAAAAAAAATACATACAGTATTGTAATACGTAACTGAAACATGAATCATGTTTGAGTCGAGATTAAAACAATTGAATTTCGATCAACGCACTCTATTTTTGAGACATGACTATAATCATTCTATAATACGATTATATATACCTATCAATGTCGAAACATTATATTAATACTAGCTAACTCCCGCGGTTTCACTCGCGTTCCCGGGATAAAAAGCCTATTATACTCGGGGACATTATACCTTCCTATTAGTTAAAGAATTTTTCGAATCCGACTGACAGAGATTAGTGCGTTTAAACAAACACACAAAACACTCTTCAGTTTTATTATATTAGTTAATGAATTACTGATTAATGTGAAAGTATGAGTTAAAAATACATCCTACAATAGTATACTAGTTATACATAGACAAAGCCAAAATACATTTACCATGAAGTCCATCAGTATATTTAATTATTCCACAGCCATCCATATAACAGTAGTTATGAAGCTCCATACATGTCACATATTTGCATAGCAAGAACATGGACGACCTCGTGTGAAGCCTCTAAGGTCGCAGTCATAGATATCTAAATACACCAGAATCACCTTATTTCATTTTTAACGTAACTGCAGTAACACACGCACCATTGTTTAGCTACTAATGTTGAAAAAGTTTGTGAGTTTGTATTAGTTGATGTTTAAAAAATAATTAAATATTGATGCTGATTCTGTTGTTTACAACTAAACTAATTTTAGTCTCAGTATGTCTCTTTCTAACAAAGAACATAAGAAAAGGATGTGAGAAGTTTAGTCCTATCAAATTAGTCCAGTGCTTGTTTTAAATATATTACATATATTTAGTCGCCATCTATCCCGGTGACGCAATAAAATCTAATCAATCTAATCTATCGCGGTCTAAATACCCGTAAAAGAAGACGGCAAAGACTAATTTGACAGCTTTAAATATATTCTATCCTTTTTCAATAATGTTCGTAAGAAAGAGATGTGATGTGACTAAAATTACTTTAGTGAGATTTACAATAGAATCGGCATCATTATCGTACCTTATTATTTAGCTGGAGCCAAAATTCTTATAGCAAGAGATTTAATATCTTGTTTTTGAACAATTAGGGAAACGTTCTGTCTTAGAAAAGGACACTTGTGAAGTGTTCTTTTATTATATTTCTATGGTCGCAAACTTTGTAAATTTTCAAGTTTCATTCGTGGTGTGAGATGTCACTACTGTCCCATGTGAACCCTTTACCACCATGTTAGTTTAATAAAAATGTTTGTAAACATACTGTTTTATTTTTACTGGAGCATGTTTGCTCGCATGTAAATAAAAAAACTAAGAGTTGCGTACGAGTAGTTTGCTTGTTTAAAAGTTATGTTTACTCTGGTAATTCAAATGTTTCAGTATAATTTTTTACCGACTTCAAAAAAGGAGGAGGTTCTCAATTCAGTTGTATTTTTTTACTGTTTGTTGCCTCATAACTCCGTCATTTATGAACCGATTTGGAAAATTATTTTTTTATTTGAAGGGGTGCACTTTCCTTTTGGTCTCATTGTCATCAGATCATGATTTGATTGCTTCTTAGTGTACTTTGAAGTCGGTTTAAGGTTTTTGTAAAACAGTTCAATTATTGACTTTTCAGCCATAAGATTCGTTAGTTGTTGGTATCAATTTAAGTCATTATAGAATTATTAATTCAATAACTTTAATATTTGTTGTTTATTTCAATAGACAAGATCCATATTTACGATTAAGATTTTTTTACATAATTCGTGTATCTGAAAAAGTAATACAAGTTAAATTTAGTTTAATTTTAGATAGAGTATAATTTTGTTTGTAGTCTTTCCTATCTGTATGTTTCATGGATACATTAGAACCATTTGCGTGATAGCTGCTTATGCATGTTTGATGCATGGCCGCGCCAACTGTGCCTCCGAATGTTTTATTATTTTTAGGCCACCTTATATACGTATTTAGTGCAATAGGTCGATGTCGATCGATTACTACGGAAATAGAGCGTTCTATACACGGTTAGTTTTATTGTTGACCTAATTCCGTTATGTTATCAAATGATTAAATGCGTGGTAATTGTTTCGGTGCTATTGCGGCCCGTGTGTTTGTCTTTACGTATGGCATTGTTAAGTACGTGAGTTTTGTTCTTTATAAAATAAATATAATATTCGGATAAATCTTAGCCAATTTATTGTTAGTACACTCAAAGCCAAGTTTATCTGATATTTAGGTTTGAAATCCGTATTTGGTTAGACACTCGCAAACAACATGGATATTGGGATGTCGACCGTATCTGCCTATTGCAATTTGAAACCAAAATAGTCGTCAGTCCCCGAAACGCACAAACGGAATGTACAAACATTGGAGCCATACCGGGACGTGTTTTTTTGGAAAATTTGAATACTTTTTACTGACTGTACTCTGAATTTTTTTATTTAACAGTAACACAAAATTTGACTACCAATAACCTAAACAGAGTGACTTGCGAACTAAAACTCATCAGTAACAAAACTAGTTTTGGTTCATTACTAAATTATTTGATTAAATGTAACTAAAGTTAGTTTCCCGTCAACTAAAGTTAGTTTCCCGACAACAAAACGTCAACTTACATAACTAGATTTATAGAATCTTTTTTTCAGTGTATGTGTACCGATGATTGATTTTAAAATTAAAATATTATCATATTTAAAAAAGATTTTTTGTGAATAAATCACGAATAAATGGCAGAACAGATTTAGACGAAACAATTCCCAGAGATTGATAAAACTAGTCAATTAATACAAATATAAACGATCACAACCATAATACCTGCATCAATTCATAATCAAACAAATCACATCAGCATATTCCGTTACTGAACCGCAACAAACGGAGTAAACATTATTGAATGAAGTCTGAAGGTCTCCAGTTCCGTTGACGCAGATATCACGGCACAAACTGCGTTATATGCAGGGGAATATTGCGTCGTATCGAGCATGCCTGTCGCTCTCAAAGGGAGCTTTACGTTGGTTCGTGCGTCAAGATTTGAACAACTACCTAAATCGTTGTTAATTGTGTAAGTTTATGTCAGGTGTATGGTTATATTAGAAAAATTAGATTATTTTTTTAAAGGATTATATACTTTATTATCTATATGTTAGAAATTATTGTTAAGTATAATTTTACCGTTACCTTGTGCGAAGTCTTGGAGGGGATTACTCCCCTTTACAAAGCAAACGCAGTTAATCAGGTAGGTATATAATAGAATAAATAATATTTTGCTAGATACGTCATGCGGTACAACTTCTACTGAAGCTGAATATATAAGTACTAGTGAGGCAATGAAAGAAGCTCTCTACCTAAGTAGTTTGTTAAAGGAGATAAGTTGTTTACAATTATCTAAAAATACTGTCTACGCTGACAATCAGGGGGCGATCTATCTTGTTAAAGATCCCGTTTATAATGCTCGTAGTAAACATATAGACTTAAAGTTCCATTTTATCAGGGACGTACTCAGGGATAATGTCATAGAGTTAAAGCATGTGCCGACAGATTTGATGCTGGTTGACGTTTTAACGAAAGCATAACCTATGGGTAAACATAATAAGTTTATTAATGGTTTATGGCTTCAGTAGTTTAATTGAGGGGGCGTGTAAAAGGTTCTATATACACGAAGCGATATTTATTCTCGGTAAAAGTATCGATAAAAAACAAGAAATTGGCATTCAGTATTTTTAGTTGTTCAAACTATAGTACTCGAACTTCATTTCAAGGCATTTGTACCGTACCGGTTGCTCTCAGAACCCATACTCTAGTACAGTCGCTCTCTCTATGGTGCAATGTCATATTATTTGTTGGATATTTAAAAAGCTGAGTCAAATTGTTATTATAAATAAAAAGTAAAACTAGTATGGAATGTATAATATTATGTAGTTATTTTAATGACTAAAGATTAGACAAGTCTACGGAAATATTTGGAGACATGAAGTTCCATAGATTATTCAAAAAGAGTGTCGGTTGAAGTTGACATAAGAGCAAATTGTCCCAACCGCGATATTAAATATTATAATGCCGGGTAGAATTGAAAACCCTAAACTGACCCCTTACCCTGAAGTGAATACCAAGTGAAAGTAAAAAGGGATAAAAACCTTTATCAATATGTCGAAATGAAAAAAAAGAGTCGAGAATATTTCTATCTATTCGATTTTTAAATCATTCATTTTTTTTTTTTACTATTTATAGGCCTGTGTTTGACCGCAATCTCACCATGGTAAGTGATGATGCGGCCGAAGGTGGTAAGCACACAAAGCCTAGAAGGAACTGGCTCTCAAGTGCAGCTATCGGAACACACCGAAAGGTGCTTGGCGACAGATTTTCAACTTGAGGGTGGTAGCCAGCCAGCCACCGTGCTATCGTTTCCTCATGATGTTTTCCTTCACCGAAAGCTCAAGCACATTGTAGGATTCGAACCCGGGACCTTCGTCTCGGTATCCGACGTCACTACCACTGAGCTATCATCGCCTTAAATCTCATGAACGAAAGAAGGCTGAGATAAGACCTACCTTACCTTGATCTTGCTCCCCGATCTCTTTATATAAAAAACCCTAATCAAATATTAAATAAAACAGAACAAATAACCAATGACCTATAAATCCGATTGAAATACGAGTATGATCCTCATTACGCCTATAGAACATGCACACTGAGTGCCTACTTATAACAACTTGGAGCTTGAAAATTCCTTTATAAAAGATCAGTTTTCTATTCGAAGGATATCACTTAACGTGGTACAAATAAAGCTGTAATTTCAATGAAATTTTTTAATGGAAATACAGTCAGACCATATAAATTACTGAGCTTCGTCGACCCACCTGCTATTTGTAGTGAAGGTTTCCATTGAATATTCTATGGGAAATAACCGTAAAGTAGCTCACGTTTACACATTCTAGGGTTGTATTTTTCTTTTCAATGGAAGTATATCTTGACTTCATATCTTGGAATGAAATATTTCTAAAGGTGGCGATACAAAAGAGTTTTCTTTACGTCTTAAGATATATCCACTTATTTTTCTGAATACGATTAAATAAATATCGTTGATTCGGAATTTGATAAATTATCTTTTTTAGGGATCATTCTTAAAGCTCTTTTGGAGTAAATGGATTGAATTAAAAAAAATATTGATATCATTCATCATTCACTATTCATCTAGCATCAAAAAGATTCTATCCTTTGTAAGAGTTTCTTTTATTTCCTTTTTGAAGTGGGATTATTTTTCTACAATTCAAAAGTTTTTTAGACCCACGTTTTCGATCTTAAGAGGACTCAAGTCGCCATACTTTTCATACAAAAACTCTGTACTTATCATGACGTTGTTAAACATTTTTCGTTAGATGTTTTGAACAAATAAGTATCTTGTGCACTATATCTAGCCGTGTATCTAGGCGTAATTTAAAAAAAGTGTGAAACAAATTCAGTGAAAGCCTCCGAAAAACAGCGTTTTTGCCTGTACTTTGGCCATATCTAATGTACCTATAAATTGTAAAAGTAAAGAAAACGTTAAGATACCAGGCTTGCAAATATATTGGAGATTCTAAATAACTAACTTTTTTTTCACAAACTTGTAAGATTTTTTCACAAGAAGTATACTCCTGGAACAAGTTTTATGAATGCGAAATCATAAATGACGACCTAGCGAAGCGGGCGCGAGTGATCAGCGGAATTTACCGACTGATAATCGACAGCTCTGATGCTGTCTCTCTTTTTTCGCAGTCAAACATTACGTTGGATGAAACAACAAGCTTTTAGACTATGCTTGCGTCGAAGTTGCGCCGGCCACAGAGGGCCGCCTTAAAAATCTATGATCATTATTATCCTCACATTGCTATGAATTATTTTCGGTAAAAGGAATGTTCTTAATCGTTACTGGTACAAAAAGAAATTAAAAGTATATTTATACCGTAACTTATTATTACAAAATAGATCTATCGTAACATTTTCGGATGCGTAATTTTAACAGGTTCCCCACTGCGAATGTTCGATACCTTTAAGATTATCTGCTCAAGATCTTTTAAGTAAGGCAAGAGTGATTTATTATTTACAGCGAGCTCAGCGTTCCAAAGTGGATCTTGGCTTCCGATAGCTACTCAAAGAACGTTGCTCTCTATTTTATGCAGCGTCAAGTCAATTAGTTGCTATAAACTTGGTCGTCAAGCAAGAGGTAGGGCGATACTTGCTTTATGTGTTGTCAGTTTGAAGTTAGTATTGAAAATATTTTAACCATACGTTAAAATATTTTTAAGAATTCAAGGTTCAAAAAAAAATCTACAGCATTAAATTTGGCCAAAAATGAGATTTCATACAAAAGAGGTGTTTTTAGAAGATTTTCTCTACTTTAATGTTCAATAAAGGCACTATATTCGGTATCATTTAAAAGATAGAAAAGTTGGCATATGGAAACTTTAATTGAATTTACTGCGCCTTTTTTTTTCTTCAATGGCTTCACACGGCTAGTGTATTTTGTCAATTTCCAGTAATATTATCAGTTCTAGTCACAATGAATCACTTTCACATAGTCCTCAGCCAGTCACCGTCGATAATAGTCATGTTTTAGTACAATGGTGGTCACTGTACTAACTCTTTTCACAGACTTCTTGAGACAACTTGAAAATCCACGATACACATAATTCATTTCATTTCACTTCACTGGTGCACATGTATTGATCTTTATTGGATAAAATACCACCGATAATATGCAATAAAACTCAAAATACAAAAAATTATGAAAATAAAAATGAACACACAACGTCACTCTGCAAATTCCCGCCAAAAAGTCCTACTGCGCCTTTTTACGTAGACGCTAAAAATGTTTATTAGTATGGAAGAATGCAAAGTAATTTTTTATACGTATATTGAAATGAAAAAAAATTATCACCTCAATGCAGGTGAGTGTATATGACGGACATAAATATAAGTTTTAATCTTTTGATATTCATTCAATTCTAAAATCAAAGTTGTTTTCCTGGAAAATTGTTAAAATTCATTTCCTCATGAACACTATTACAGACAGAGAGGTAGTCTATAAAATGATAAAAAAATAGCTTTATAAAACTTGAACAGCAAGGTTTGAAAACCATCCTAGTCAGGAGCTAATTACAACTAAAAATTGCGTCCTGCATCAGACGTGGAATTGATTAAAAACTCGATAAATGGAACAAAACATAAACTTTCAAATGGAAATGTTGGACTTACTTTAGAGTCCATGTTTGTTTGAACCGACTTGTGTGTAATTTTGTATTTCAGTTCGAGTCAGCGAGTGTATGATTAGACTTGAGTTGCTGTTGGTCTTACGTTTTTCATAATTGAGTTTTAGTGCAATTCTGTTCTTTTTTGACAGCTGACGACGACGACGTCCGTCGTCGCGGTCTATTCTCTATACATTCGTAGTGCGGTGCTACATTTTTCAATTGGTCAATTAATTAATGTTTAATTTTAGGAAGCTCCTATTAAGGTCGTATTATGTATCCATTATAAAAAAAAACCTGTCACTTTGTGGATCACTTTCATTTATGATAGTTTCTGTGTAATGTTATGATATTTGAAGTAAGTATGTTTTATTACAAATTATTTATTATAAATCCAAGACTGTTCTTTGTCGAAATCAGTCAAAAACAAAGGCCCAGTTCAGCAGAGGACATCTCGTGACAGAATATGATGATGATACTACTTTTATAGTGGTTACAGAGTTGGTATACATATTTCAGATATCTGCAGCTCGGATAAGTCATATTATGGGCATCCTTAAATCAGCCAATGATGAAGATATCTTGGAAAAACGTCGTCAAGCTCAACAGTTGAGACTTTTGGCGAGTAATTCTTTAACTATTCTTGTTGAAATAAACATTGATTAAATTGTGCACAGCACTACAAAGTCAATGCATTTTTATTTACTGGAAATGCTAAAATTCTTCCAAATTCTATATAGAAGTCTTTGATATCTGGCTTATTTTTATTATTCCTTATAAAAAAATACCTCGTCAATTTAGTAGTATGTACTTACATACGAGTATGTTATTAAACATTATTCGTGAAAAAATGTTAATTGTTTCAATATTTTCAAAATATGGGCGCTATATCTAGCTTTCTTTTTGTGAAGTTTAAGTCGTAATATTAAGATAAAGTTAAACCAATGAATAGCCTTCATATTAAACCTTTAAAATTGGTATATTCAGTACATTAAAGTTTTACTAAAATATGAAATAAAATTAGCCTTTATCTAGTTTCCATATCATAAGTTTGCTTAGCTTGGGATTACGACTCAGATCATTAAAATAAATGAAATCCACTCGCAGAGCGCAGTTGATGTTTACAATACACCTTCCAGCCCATTTTAATTCTTTTGACCTATTCAAGTATTCAATTGTTTCGACATGCAATAGTCCGGGAGGTACTGATGCATTTTAGGTGGTATTAATACGCCGATCGATGGCCATCTTTTTCAATAGATCTTGAATGACTAATATGTGAACCACGCATCAGCGATGCACCCGCGGTGGGTTTAGGATTGGAAGGTTACGGCAGGGGTAAACTTTTTTTTTACAAATTCATGCGAGCAGCTGACGCGTGTTCCCCCCTCCACCATGCAGCAGACGATTTTTTTCAGCTCAGTATTATGTCAAATACTTATGAAACAAGTTTGAGCCGGCGTACTATGTCTTTTTTTTTACTGGGAGTGGCTGATGACGGATGTAGAAGACTTGAGCACTTACTTGAGCAGACGGTCGGTTCACTTATTAGTCATATAAGATCAACTATACATTTCAACGTCAGCCGGCTTACTATGACTTTTGTGTTTGCAACGCTACCTCCCGGACTAACCGTCACAACGGAGTCGTCGTCGGTTGCTGTCAAAAACGTTTCAGAATACCAAAGCCGCTTCGTCACGACATAACGTCAAAGTTTCTTGACATAATTGTATTTAAATACCTATATTTTGTGCGGTTTTTATCGAATTAAAGTTGAACGCACACTTATCCGAGCCGAACGAAACGAATTTTACAATTCTGTATGTGAAATCTCATCTAGATTCGGATAAGTCGACGCGGGCAAGTGTGCGAGCTTTCATAAGATTATATATAGATACAGAATTCTAAAATTCGTTTCATTCGATGCGTTCGACGCGTTCGGCTCGGATAAGTGTGCGTTTACCTTTAAGAATTCAATCTATATTTTATCTTAGTATCTAAGAGTACCTAATATCAGCTAGGTATCTGAATAACATCAAAGGTATTTCAGATAAAAAGAGTATAGGTACGCTTCCTTTCTCATATTTATTTTCATCTTTGCTCATTTCAAAGCTCTCCTTAATGTAAACATCAGAAACATGATATGGCGTTGAAAGTTAACAGAAAATATAAAATAAAACATTGGCAGAATTTTATATTTCCGCAATTCTTTGAAATGTATTTCATATCCTGCAACATCAAACAAACTGACTGGCTGACTGAATATATATAAACGGTTGATATTCTTAGTGTAAAAAACATTGAAATATAAGTAAAAAAGTACCGAAATGAATATAATATAGAAATTAATATTTTTTATTTATTAAGAAGGTATCTTTATTTACAATTACAATTTACCACAAATATGTAGAAATTACATTCTATATATAGAAAATTTCCTCAAGTCTGCCGCTGGCAAGCTTTCCAGAAGGCTGGCAGCAATTAATATATAAATGAATTGGTTGAAATCATTTAAAAATATTCACTAACTCAAATTCAAATAAGCAATTTCATTTTCATAGGTTTCTATTTTCGTTTTTTTTGCTATTACTTGTACATAGTACGTTATTTACTATACGGTAAGTTCGTGTACATAAAATCAATCCATGTTAATTGAATTTTGTTATGTACAACAAAACTATTATAACTTGATATCGGCTGCCCTCGAGCGATTTTGGCTGCCAATAATTGAAATGTGCGCATGTAGCTTAAATTAAAACGTTGGAAAAATATATTTAGATGTAATACAGATATGATTTTGTGTTTAATTGAATTTAATTAAAAATTAGTAGGTAATATTCAAAATATTAATCATAGATAGAGAAAATCATATAACTTAGGTACGCTGTAAAATAACCCATCAACAAGCAGAAAGAGCTCTTATTCCATATTGTAAAAATTACTTATTGATATTCATGACGTCATCAAAACCTATTACCTACCGTAAAGGCATTTTCACAGCGCGTAATTTTAGATTATTACAAATAAGGGTCCATGTACCAAAATATATTCCAATTGCCACCCTCTGGCCGAGGGACTTACAACTCAATTTTCCTTTTGGGTCCGCTTTCCCCTGGCAGGGTATTGAAAAGACCGATTGTCATTATGGCCGGTCAAAAACGGCAGTTTTCAGTTTTTAGGTCAAGCGTTCTTTTGATTAGACTCAAAGGACCTATTGTTGGGAGTTTATATTTATTTAGGCACACAACGAGAAAGTTACACAACGGTTTATTGCGATATATTGCTTTATTGTTCGTTGGTATGTAATACAACAGGGAATATCTTTTCAGATGATTTTTCTGAGAATTATTTTAAATGCTATTTAGTTGCCAAAGTTTCCATTGTCTTGGATACCTGCAATATCCGGAGCACTTCGAGTATGTACTGAAAAGAAAATAAATTTATTATTGTACTAAAGGCATTTACTATGAAAAAAATTATAAATGCACGTTTCACACTAGGCCAAAACGAGTTATTCAGTAGCACAGGTTTTCAAATAGGTCCAAAAGTGAGGCCATAATTAAATGCAGCACAGGAATAAGAAAGTAATGTAATATTTTAATACATTAAATATAAAGTGTATAAAATAACTAGTTGTCTCGCGCGGTTTCACCCGCGTTCCCGTCATTAAAAGTAGCCTATGTCACCCGGGGATAGTGTAGCTTCCCAACAGTGAAAGAATTTTTCAAATCGGTTCAGTAGATTCGGAGCCTATTCAATGCAAACAAACAAACAAACAATCAAATCTTACTCTTTATAATATTAGTTAGATAATATAAGGTTCTAATAAATTTGTGAACTTCCTCTTGAGGGATAAATGTATAGGTCATTAGTAATCAGAAAATAATATTAGAAAAATAATACGTTGGAAAAAAAAAACTTCTTTGACTTGCATTGCTTTTTGATTACTAATGACTTGTACATTCATTCCCCAAGAGGAAGTTCACTAATTTATTAGGACCTTATATAATTAAACATTCAATTATTCAATTCTACATAACAAAGAACATGCATAAAGTACAATAGAGCTGACTGAACAGACCTACAAAATGTGGTTGCGGACCCGGCAAATTCCGGTAGATAGGCTCGTTTAACCATAATCTTACGTAGTAAGTGATGATGTAGGTAGATAGTGGAAAGCATACACACCTTGGTATTTTATTCACACTTGGTAAGGCATTCTTTTATATTAAATTACAATATGTAAACTCAGAAAAACAATTTATTTGGAATACCAAATGTTTACATTACGATTTCAAATCCGCTCAATATGAAAATAAATGCCAAAGCTATACAAAAAATGAGAGTATTATTGAAATTATTTTATATCTTATTGGTTTACGACGACTCAATGAGTTTTCAAAATATTTTCTTTGCAAATCGAATAGAATAATTTATATTTAAATTATTTTGCATAAGCTTTTTTTGAAACCGCTGGTATATTTTTTATAAAACTATGACAATATATTTTTAACGCTTTGTTTCATGATACCGCAAAGTGTTTCAAAGGGTTTGTAGTGGTCACGGAACTATGTATAGGAACTAAACCGATCCTAAATTTTCTGAAGAATAACTTACTAAAATGTAAGCCAAGGTTAAAAAAGGTAAAATGAAAATGAAATATGTAACTATTAGATGACGTAAATTACAATTTATGTCTTTCGTAATTATTTAACGAATGATCATTTTGTATGACATTGGTGCTGATTCTGTTCTTTACAACTAGTCTCGCTATGTCTCTTTCTAACAAAGGACATAAGAAAAGGATGTAAGAAATTTAGTCCTGTCAAATTAGTCCAATCCTTGTTTTCAATATAAACTTATTCGCCATCTACCGCGGTTACGTCAATTGAAGACAGCAAAGACTAATTTGACAGCTTTAAATATGTTCTATCCTTTTTTAATGATGTTCGTAAGAAAGAGATGTGATGTGACTAAAATTAATTTAGTGCGATTTACTACAGAATCGGCACTATTGTAGCAGAATAAAATATATTTTAAAATTAAATTACTTTTGGAGCTAATGCACGTCCAATTTAACTAAAGTAGAAAAAGCTAAAACCATTTTCAGCGCTCGTGCTTATAAAATCTCAGGAAATTATTATTCCTCTAAAGACTCGAGGGGAAACATTCAACTGGAGAGATTATTACATTTAAAATCTGGCGAGGTGATGAATTAATCCTTTTTTTACATAAAATATAGGATGTAATCTTAATCAATGTTTTTGTTTAGCTTATAGGTAGGTAGCTATTTGTCTATAGAATACATTTTTAGTTTAAAAACTACCGAAAATTACCCGTTTAAAAAGAAAACCCCCTGATGGGTTTTTGCGTAAAAATATTAATATGGAAAACGAGGAGCCTCCTAGGATAAAGGTAAGGACTTACCAGGAACTCCAGGAACTCCTATGGTAATCCAGCACAGTGATAAGCACTATTTTTTTTATATCAGTTCACACATCACAAAGTTTAATGCTTCCCGGTCTGTAGCGTTTTTCGTACTGAATGTTGCGGGGCGCGCGCGTCTCGTTTCACTCGCACACACGCGTTTGGCGATGCGTCGCCGAAGTATGTAGAAGATTCCCGAAGCTCTTTTCTCGCTTTCACATATGATGTGGGAAAAGGAGAGGAATCGGGAAGTAGAGGCTCGTCATTGAAACTCAATATGAGTAGGTTTCTACTATAAATATTATTATAGGTATTTTGGCCTAAACATCCTCCGCCGCCTTGAGAATACGTAGTGTTCTCAAAAGAAAGAAAAAATAATTAATTATAAGAACTAATACAGATTATAATAATTACTAAAGTACTGAATATAAGATGCGGTATGATTAATTTTTATTGTGAGGGTAATGGACATAACTTGACAATGGGTCTTTTGAATGATCCATTTGAAGTTTTTACTAAAGCGACGCGGATATTTCCATCCTTGCCAGGATAAACTTGTGATATTATGCCCAACGGCCAACGTAAAGGGGGAATATCATCTTGGTGTATAAGAACCACAGTACCAATCTTAATGTTATCTTTATCAATGAGCCATTTCTGTCTAACTTGAAGATTATGTAAATATTCTATACGCCATCTTTTCCAATAGCTACACACCATCTGATCTAATAATTGTTTCCGACAACGTAAAGATATGGTTTCCTCGGACACATTCTGAAGCGGCAATGAAGTCAATGGTGAAGCCATTATAAAGTGAGCGGGAGTAAGAGGCTCCGGGTAGGGATCCTCAGATAAAATGCAAAGCGGTCTAGAATTTAAGACTGTTTCAATTTGGGTAAGAACAGTGAGGAGCTCTTCATATGTGAGGAGCTGCGAACCGATAACACGGTATAAATGAGTTTTAATCGATTTTATATTAGATTCCCACAATCCTCCGAAATGTGGGGCGCGGGGTGGAATCATTTTCCATTCAATGCGGTACTGATCGGTAAGTAGTTCTTGTAATTGAGCTTTAGCTCCGACAAAGTTAGTTCCGTTATCGGAGTAAAGAAAAGAAACAGGTCCTCGACGGGAAATGAATCGCTTAAAAGCGGAAATAAAAGTATCTGATGACACATCAGTTGCCAATTCGATGTGTACAGCTTTGGTTACTAAGCATATAAACAAACAAATATATGCCTTTTGGTTCTTTTGACCTCTGCGTCTACATAATGTTACTTTAATGGGTCCAGCATAGTCAACGCCCGTATGCACAAACGCTTTGGTCTCCTGAACGCGGCAAGAGGGTAAATCAGCCATTTTTGGGCTGAGAAATGAAGGGGAATTTTTAAAACAAAAGTTACATGAATGTACTCTGTGTCTAATGACACTTCTAGCGGACAGTATCCAATATTTCTGGCGCAACAGTGAGCTCAGAAGATTGGCACCAGTATGGCAATGAGCACGGTGAAAATAGTCTATAATAAGATGAGTAACGTGGTCATGTTTAGGTAAAAGAGCGGGATGCTGAGCTTCATACGGAAGATTTGCATTTGAAAGTCTACCTCCAATTCTAATAATTTTATCTTGATCTATAAAGAGGTCAAGTTTTTTAAGCGGGGAAGATAATTTAACTTTTTGAATATTATTAAATAAATTTTGAAAATGAACTTGTTGTACAGAGCGTATTAAATATACTTCAGCTTTATTTAGCTCAGAAGCTGTGATGCGGCTGTGACCTTGATCACGAGAAATTATGCGAGAAAATCTAAGTATGTATACTATTATACGTAATATTTCACGCGAAGCTACTTCAGCAGCGCGAGGGAATAGGTTTTTCTCATCCGAGCATAACTGGCGCACAGTGCGCATGGCTAAAAACGGACTGGACTTAAGACCGAATGCAACTCGGTTAAATTGAAATACGCGGATCGGATCATTGGGATCAAAGCGGAATAATATTTTTTGATATTTTCTATGCTCATCAATAACAGCAATTTGTAGGTACATTTGTTTTATATCTGCTGTAATAGCAATGGGAAATAAGCGGAAGTTCAGTAATACAATAAACAAGTCAGATTGTAAATTGGGTCCCGTATGTAAAATATCATTTAGTGATATGCCATTGTGACATTTAGCACTAGCATCGAGTACTATACGAACTTTTGTTGTTTCTTTGTCTTGCCGTACGACGGGATGGTGCGGTATGAAGTACCCTTTATCATGGTCGTCAGAATCGGAAGGCAATATTTCAGATAAGTATTTTTTATCTAAGTACTCCTGTATAACCTCATTATAACTAGCGCGTAGCTGTGGATCGCGTAGCTTGGTACGCTCCAAAGCAAGTAAACGGCGGTGAGCAACGGAACGGGAATCACCTAACACGTCAGGATCCTCACGAAAAGGTAACGCGGTGCAATATCTGCCTGCGGAGTCCCGTGAGAAGTTACGAGAGAACAGCTGTTCACACTCCTTTTCGGCCGAGCTCATAAATTTTTGCGCGGGAATTTCTTCGAGCTCCCAAAACTTAAGTAGGGAATCATCTAAAGAAATAGTAAGGTCATTGGGACCAGAAATGAAAAAAGTCGCGGTATTAAAATAAGTGGATGCATTTTTATTAATATTAGAGTTAGCGGGAACGTCGTCGCCCATAAGAATATAACCGAACACGGTTTCAAGGGCAGAAGGAGCGGGAGGTGCAATAATTTTTTGACCTAATAATAAAAATGGGAACAATTGTGCCCCGAGAACTACTTCGACCTCTCCGGGGATGTGCCACAGAGGGTCAGCGAGCGGTAAGTTACCTAAATGTTGCACTATAGAAGTCTCAACATATTCAGTCGGTAACCTGTCAGTAATGCAATCAACGACAAGAGCGGTAATATTATAAAAATATTTTTTATTTTTCGCGGTTATTTTAAGTTGAACGTAGCCGTGAATAGGACGCGAAGTGGATCCTACACCCTTTATAAAAGAATTGCTAAGCGGTATTATATTTAAATTTAGTTGTTTACAACAGGCAGTTGTAATTATGTTGTTTTGAGACGCGTTATGTATTAAACATCTAACTGAAATATATTTATTGTCCTTATTAGACGCATAAACTTGAGCGGTTGATAAAAGTACAGTAGTATGGGAAGGATTTAATTTATTAAAAGAATCGCGTTCGTTATCATTATTCTTATCAACTCGCGCTCGGGTGCATAGCGACACCGGTTGTGGAGCGTCCGTAGCGTTAGGAGACGCGGTCGGATGCGCGGGCGAGGCTGCGCACGGGAGCGGTCGCGGCGCGGCGCGGGCGGCGGCGGACGGCTGCGCGCAAAGCTGCGCGATGCGGTTATCGCTATTATCAAGACGCGCCGAGTGAGAGGGACGCGAGTCAGAAACTATTTGTTGCGATTGCGAATTGCTATCCAAATGCAAAAGAGAATGATGGTGTTTATTACAAGTTTTACAACTATACGACGACTTACACTGAGAAGCAGTATGCGTAAGGCTAAGGCAGTTTACACAGCCTCTTTTAGATTTAACAAAATCTAAACGATCTTTAGTATTAAGTGCTTTAAAAGAGGAACAATTAAAAATCTGATAGTGATCAGATTTATTACAAAATAAGCAAGTTCTTTTATTATTATTATCGCGTGCAAGGAAAGCATGTTGGACTGTATTTGAATTACGCGGTTGAGACCGAGAAGCGGGCGGATTATTAAGGTTGCTACCGACTGGGGCGGTTCGCGCGGAGCCAGCAATTGGCGTAGAAGTGCGGTCTAATATTTTTACTTGCTATTTAATAAAATCAACAAAATCCTTATAAGAAGGAATTTCTTTATTCCTCATAAACATTTCAAAGGAAATAGCGGTTGCGGGATCTAACTTCTTTAAAGCTAAAGAAAGTAAGATAAAATCTTTCATATCTTCAATACCCAACTGTTCCAAAGCAGATACAGAAGCGTGGAAAGTTTCAATGAACGTATTTAAAGACGCGGAATTATTTAATGCGGGTTTAATATTGAATAAATTAGACATGTAGTGTGAGCCTAATGCTCTTTTATCTTGATATTTTTGAACTAAGCTGTCCCAAATAGAATTATAATTATCACCGGACGGTATAATACCTGCCGTGATTTTTAAAGCATTTCCTGTTAATTTACCTACAAGATATTGTACTCTTTGAGAATTCGAAAGATCAGGATTTGAATGTATATTAGATTTAAAAGATTCAAAGAAGACGGGCCAATTTTCTATTTTTCCATCAAATGACGGAATTTGAATTGGTGGTAGTTTGATACGACCTTTATATTGGGACGGAATAGTATTCTGCGCAGACACATTCGACGTAGTATTTGTCTTACTGACGATAAGAGAACGAACCCTTTCTATTCGGGTGTACACTGTATCAAAGGAAATCATTTTTTTATAATCAATCTTATATTCTGGATCAAGTTGCATATTTAACGCGTTAATTGTATCTAAATTGGCACTAAATTCATGACGAATTGTACTAATAATTTCAGTGTCCGCCATGAATGTCTCTGAGGAACGAAGGTCTGCACTCGCGGATGTGGAAACATTCTTAGAAGAATCATATAAGAACGATAATTGTTCAAAAATAGCTTCATTTTTAGCTTCCAATATTTTAATTTTAGTTTCAATAGCTTCCATTGTGTAAGATTGCGTAATAATAAATTGCAAAATTACCTAATTAAAGTAAAATGTTGTAGGTAAGTAGGTATATCCAACAGTTTAGGCACCTACCTATAGGTATGAAAGTTTATTTCAAGTCGACAGACAAGGCTCATAGAATGCAATTATATGCGTAGTAATAGTACAAATAGTAAGTACGTATTGCGGTTATTAGTACACCATATGATTTCGTATAATAAGATACGAATCGGTACCTATAAAATCTAAGTCCTAAAAATATGGAGGAGCGGCGGCGGTATTGAATACCTAACTACTTTTTATCACGATTGGCGTGGTAAAAATGGCGGGAGTACGAAATATCGTATTTATATAGTCTAAAACCTATTTATGAGGTATAAGACTTGCGTATTATGAGGTATATACCTATTTAGAGGCATAAAACCTATAGAAAGCGGGAAATTATACGTGATTTGATATGAAATTAAATTGCTGTAATGGCTGACTCAAAATGAATCCGCTCGAAGGCGTACCAGAAAAATGATGGGTTTTTGCGTAAAAATATTAATATGGAAAACGAGGAGCCTCCTAGGATAAAGGTAAGGACTTACCAGGAACTCCAGGAACTCCTATGGTAATCCAGCACAGTGATAAGCACTATTTTTTTTATATCAGTTCACAAATCACAAAGTTTAATGCTTCCCGGTCTGTAGCGTTTTTCGTACTGAATGTTGCGGGGCGCGCGCGTCTCGTTTCACTCGCACACACGCGTTTGGCGATGCGTCGCCGAAGTATGTAGAAGATTCCCGAAGCTCTTTTCTCGCTTTCACATATGATGTGGGAAAAGGAGAGGAATCGGGAAGTAGAGGCTCGTCATTGAAACTCAATATGAGTAGGTTTCTACTATAAATATTATTATAGGTATTTTGGCCTAAACACCCCCTGAAGAATATACAATGTTATTGAAATAATTCATACTATATAATAATACTATAACTATATTTATAATATTATAAATGCGAAAGTAACTCTGTTTGTTTGTTTATTACGCTGTCACGCCTTGATATGTATATTTTTATGCTTCTCTTATAGATTTGCGATATAACGTGATAAACCAAAGTCTTTTTATTTGAATAATTTATTGTCTAAGAGGCATCTAACGCAGGAGATACAAATTAAGTCAATTGACGAGTCAATTTATAGGGGTTTGACCCTCTTGACTTATTTATTACTAACTAGACTTGACCTGTAGGGGGGCTCTAAATGAAGAGATTTGTGATACCACAAATCGGTTAATCGGTAAAGTTTCTTAAAGGTTTGTTGTATTAGGACGATTTTATAAAGTCGGCTATCGTAAAATATTAAAAACAAATAAAGGACTGTACGAATGGAGGATAATTTTAATCCTGAAAATAAACATGGTCTTTTAATAAAATACCTAATTGTGACTATAATTTTTAGTAATTACCAGCCTTTCTACTATTTCAGTAAATTCACAGATTTTTTAATAAGTTGGCTCCTTGTTGCTCATATATAATATGTGCCTCATCAATAAAAATATGTGCCTCATAAATCATGTCTAAACTTTTTTAATCATCTAACTATTAGAATTCACTGTTCATTGAACTAAAATAAAAAGGGAAGAATAATCACCGAAATTCCGGCAAGAGTCAGATTAAACTCGTTCCTAATACCGTTTTCGCTCCATTTCTTTTTCATGTTATTTTTCCGATTGCGAATTTGTTTTACGGTACTTTATCGTTTTTACATTTTATTTATTTGGCCCTAAGCTTTACTTAGTTTATCGATTGGGATAAAAAAGCCATCCAGTTTTATACCTAGACTCAAGGATCCATCAGAATGTACCTAACTGTAGAAATTATTCAACACAATAGTACCTATAGTTTTTAATTTGTTATATGTAAATAAAATACTAATATTTTCTACTCTACACACTACTTTTTGCACGGTGGTAGGGTACTTTGTAGTACCCGCCTGGCTGGCTACCACCCTCAAGTTGAAAATCTGTCGCCAAGCACCTTTCGGTGTGTTCCGATAGTTGCACTTGAGAGCTAGTTCCTTCTAGGCTTTGTGTGCTTACCACCTTCGGCCGCATCATCACTTACCATGGTGAGATTGCGGTCAAACACAGGCCAAAAAAGCAAAAAAAAATAAAATATCAAATGGATACAGTAATAAAACTAGCGCTTTTGATAAATGCCTCATTCATATTAAAACTGCATAAATAGCTCGTTTTTAACTTAACTAATTCCACTCTTTACTTAAGTTGTACTTCATTTTAATGAGTGCGGTTTAAAATTTAAGTGCTTTTAACAACTCACTTAAAAACGTAAAACCAACATGGTGCAAAGACATTCAAAACAATGTGGGATGTTTGTACCGTGTAGCCGTTTAATGACTCGTTAAATAAGCTAATTCTAGTACTTTAAGAAGTAGAACGGAATTAATTATCTATAGGATTCCTAGAATGTTTAGTCCATAGGCATAAAAATTCCAAAGTAAAAAAATATCCATTATTTTCCTCGTCAAGTTAATGGAATTATAATTATCCACCATCAATTTACCCTGGCCTATGTAAACCTTTTCTGGGCAAACATTAGCCTTTCAGAATCCACCCTGAATAATAATATAACATTTGAAAAGATTTAGGGTATGCCCTAAGGGCGGGGCTTAATACTCTCTAGCGGATAATGTAATGACATTACACTATTGTGTTAGTCCATAGAATGTCACCCGATGTTATAGAATAATCGTCTTAGCCAAATAAATAGTCTTAGTAATAGTATGGTTAATAGGATGGTTGTTCAGTGTAGTGTAAATGTTCTTTGCTTTGATCGAATATTATCTGAATTGTCTCTTTGTCCATTGTCATGAATCAATCGGTTCTTCCACATGTAAGTCTATCCATCACACAGTAAATGAACGAAATGAAAAAAAAAAAACTTTCATTCAAAAAATATTGGTCGTTTACCATCGGGCCACGCTTGAATAAAGAATAAATTTAAGCAATTTGAAACGAAAACGATTAACACGTTGTTTCTCGCGAGAGACGCGCGTCCTATTATAACAATTGATCTCATTGTTAACCGCGAGCCCAGGTTAACAAAGGAAAACAAATATCCGGACAGAAAGGTTCCCACACAGTTTCACAAACGCACATGTCTATTTCACAAGCAAATCTACACCGTATTATAACATTAACTCATCTATTACATAAAGTAACTGAAAATCAAAAGGGGCAAACGAAAGGAAAATCAAAGGCAATTATGTGTACACTGACGATAGAGGCATACAAGGGATTATTGTGTAAACATGCTTACGGCATTAGGAAACCTTACGTTTCTACAAACAAGTAGATGAATCGATTTTCCTAATGAGCATAACGATAGTTAAGAATTAATAGGATGAAACCAAGGCCTATCTGAGTTTAATTTACGACGACTATTAGTGCCCGATTTGAATAATCAGGCGCCGATCCCCGAGTATATGATGTGTGATTCGGTACTAATCACACATCATATACTTTTTTTACTTTCAAAGGCGCCACAAAGCCTATGCAGAACTCTGAATGCAGAACTCTAGAACTCTTCTCTGCGGGATCGGCGCCTTAATCTCTCACTTATTTTGATTGATTGATATTTGACACAACTTGAGAAATGTAATATCAAATATCAATCCTCAATCGTAAAATCAAGGAAATATTGAATATTGGAATTAGGTTTGTGGCATGACTACACAATTCGGTAGGGTAATCTATCATCACAATAATAAGTGCACTAAAGCACTAAAGTCACCTTATTTTGTTGATAGTTAATTTCAACTCTATTTTTAACGATTGACTTTGAAAATTAAATAGCTTTTTAAATTGGAAAAATAACTGCCTCAGAAAGTAACGAACGTGATGTAGTCTATGATAATTAAAGTACTTACGTAATATCTATTTTGCTAGAAACATTTTACAAAACATAAAATGTTTAACAAGTCTTTTTTACGAGCAAATATTTGAAGGCAAAAAGATTTAGCTACACTTATTAACATAAGTAATTGAGAGCTCTTCTCCAGATGGATGCTTTTTGTATAGTTATTATTAAATTGTACATTTTCATACTATGAAAAATATAATATCAAGAATACCTATAGAACGAGGATGAAATAGTAAGCCAAAAGCTGGTTTTTATAAGTCAAGATGTTAAATCCGTTTATTAACATACCTTCTTCATTTCTTGGGCCATTTAACCTTCGGCTTAGAAAAGCCACTATACGCTTCTATGTCACGAGGTTCAACGTCCTTACACCACTTCAGTGGAACGTTCGAGAATTTTAGTACAGGGACGTACGTGCCTGTTTTTCTTCTTCTTATTATCTGTAATAGGTTCAGAAGATTTCAGCAGGGTTGGCGACGCATACAGTGCCTCCGTTGTTGTACTTGTAGGCGTACGGTAGGAAGGGTTTTTGAACCTTAAATAATATTATTTAAGGTTCGAAATAATAATATTATCAACGAATTTGTTTTATGGAACGTTATAGTCTATAATATATAATATATCTATAGTATGCCTTGAATATCTTTTACCTAGCTTTAATATATCTCAAAGTATTTTAGTATCGAGGAAATTTTATTCCATTATGTTTTTGTTCAGATAGAACCCTCGAGTATATAATGAAAAATACGCATATAAAGATATTTTTTCATTTAAATACTATTTACTTGGGTAAATTTCAATTCTAAGATTGTTATTTTGCTTTATACGCGCTCTTAAGCGATAAGGCCGCCTACATTGTATAGCTTCCTAAATGTGTAATACTTTTGTTATTTGTACTATGTCAGTGTATACAATAAAGAATATTCCATAATATTATAAGGAAAACGGAAAAATACGCAATAGTTTTGAATTTGTAAATAGTTTTAACACAATAAAAGTCGTACAAACCATACTTTGTTTTTCGTAGAAAAACATCGAAATATCATACTACAAAACACTAAAATTAAATTAACAAATTCAAATTACAGACAAAGGAGCTCATAGAGTGATATATCTCTGTCCATATAAATGCAATTCGTATACTTAAAATGAATGAAAAAAGACAAAACACAGCATAAAAAGGAAATAATAAAATTGTACTTTGCACCATTTTCAGCACAGTCTAGATACCTATATGTGATGTATGATGGTACGTGTACACACAGCTTAAATATCGCAGCCTGTTTACTAATAGTATATTCAAAATCAAATCAAAATCAAAAAGTCATTTATTCAGTTTAGGCCCTAGTAAGGCACTTATGAACGTTAAATTGGTACATACAGTTGAATTTACCACCGTAATACACATAAATATTATTATAATTATTATAAGATAGTATATTATAATATTGACACATGAAAAATTATCACAACATTGTATATATTCAAAGTCAAATTCAAAGGCAAATTATTCAGTTTAGGTCCTAGGATGGTGACTTATGAAAGTCGACTCTTGTAGGCAACACCGATTCGGATTTCAGCCTTACCTAAACATATTATCTAGAGTAGTAGGTGCACTTTATAATAATGATGGTGCAGATTTAGAAAACTCTAGGCCATTATTAAATAAGTATCATATTTTAGTTTCAATAAAATGCGAACATCGTGATGTTAAAATAATTTCTGTTATAGCTGCACAAAGCTGTGGCTTCAGGCGTGGTTTGTGGAAGAATAATTTCATTTCCCAACGACGACGTATTAACGGAGTATAGTTATGTTGAGCATTATGATTTGATTTAGGTTACTTTCTGATTTGTTTACGTGACACCGCTAAGTCTATTTTTCAGTGAATTATTACAGGTTGTAATAAAGTTATGACGCCATTGTTAAAGCATAAAGAGAAACATATACTAATATAAAACATTAAAAAAAATTAAGTACGATGACAAAGCCAGGGTCAGTCCATCCGTCGCGTCACTTCGCTTCTCGGTGTGAGCTGACCCTAAGATAGAGCACGCTTGCCCCTACGAATAATAAAAGTCCACAAGCAACCAATTCACTCTGGCTTTGAAAGTCCCTTATCGCCCGGCAGACTCACCCGCGATATACTACTAATTTCTGTATGTTTTTTATTGTACCTACTGTTTGAAAAGAAAATAATATAAAGGATAAAAGGTATTTATTTAGTATGCATGGATTATACAGTAGTACCCAACTAATATGGCTTACCGATGTACCTGCGCAAAAGATACATTTTCAAAGCGCGGGAAACTTTATTGGTCGGCAGCTGCCACCATGTTAGCGCGCGCCGTGCGGAGGGGCGTGACTTGCGAGTGAAACGGAACTAACAGCTGCAGTGTATTGTGAACCTTATACTAGTGATCTAAGGTTGATCGTAAGTTTTAAGCATTCTTTCGTTAATCTTCGAGCCATACTTTCTTTTCTGTGCGAACGAAGATTCACGACGCGCCATATCAGTTGGGTACTACTGTACGACAGAAACTGACAGCACACAACATATATTTTTTTCTCATAAAATTATAGCAACATAAAATGTTTCTCTAAGAAAGGAGCTGTTAACTTCATTTAGGGAGACATTTTCATCCATTAAATTGGTTAAAGTCCTTACGTTTTTAATGTACTGAATATTTACAAGATGATATTAAAATATTCCACTTCAAAAAGATTACCATCCGAGACGAAGGAAAAATATTTAAAAGATAGAAAAAATATTTCGGGACAATCGTTTCAATCAAGAATATAAAGGCGAGGAATAATCTAATTGTATAAAACCAGCTGTAAATCTACTAAAATATTCGCTCCGGGGGTTTGTTTATAACTTTGTCAGTCATAATACATTAAATAAAAATAAATAAATAAATATCCTGGGACATTCCTCACACACGGTCATCTGATCCCAAACTAGGCAAAGCTTGTACTATGGAAACCAGATAACTGATATAATACATATACTACTTTTTGTTTGTAAATACATACTTAATATACATAATTACACCCAGACTCAGGACAGACATGTTCATGCAGACAAATGCATGTCCTGTATGGGAATCGAACCCACGACCTGTGGCGTGTAAGGTGCACCATTGTACGGGTCAGTTAACTAAATCTGACACATGCAACACATTTACACGTTACGCTTGTGCAATCTCTGAATAAGCGCGCGGCGTGGATCGCACTGCATTCGCATCATTAAAAGTCTCTCCATCTTTCTCACGCGTGGTCAGGCTTATGAGTATGAAGGAGACAGTTATTGTTTTGCTTTTGCTACTGCTCATAAACATAAAGTGGTATTTTTTGCATTCGTCAGTTAGTACTGTAGTACCCAACTAATATGGCTTACCTATGTACCGACCTGCGCAGAAGATACATTTCAAAGCGCGGGCAATGCTATTGGTTGGTAGCTGCCATGTTAGCGCGTGCCGTGCGGAGGGGCGTGACTTGCGAGTGAGACGGAACTAACAGCTGCAGTGTATTATAAATCTTATAGTAGTGATCTAAAGCATTCTTTCGTTAATCTTCGGGGCCATTCGAACGAAGTTTCACGACGCGTCATATTAGTTGGGTACCTACTACTGTATATTGACTGACAGATTAGAAGCAATAATGTAATAAAACATCCTGTTTCGTGAAATTGTATAAGTGTGAGTACTGTGAACGTGCCAGATTTGGTTAAACGACCTTTATATTAATCGACTATTTCTTACTCGTGTAAAAAATGTGAGCAAAAATCTCGTACAAAAGTTGTTTCATAAAAGAGCGGCAGGCAACGTTTGTATAATATTTTCCAAGTTCTTAACCTCTGACCGCCTGACCGCCGGCATGTGTGACCCAGGTTACCCGAGCTACCTCAACTTCCGTTTAACTACTAACTTTATTATCTTACATAAGCTTGAAACCAAGGCAACCTTTAGCTAGTAATTTATTTAGAAACGATCTAATAACGGCTCTTCAAACATTTTAAATATAGGTTACCTAGGACATTTTATGTCAGTATTCAATCTAAATTAAGTGCAATACCTTTGCTCGCCGTTAAAAATATAACAATGACATCAATTGTTATTATAGGACGCGCATCCCTCGCGAGAACCAACGGGTAAACAGATTTTATTTATATTTATCCAGAGAGCATTGAAAAATAAATTTGACCCCTATTGGAGACCCCTAGCTCAACAGATTCCACTATACTATACTATTCAAGCATGTCAGTGGGTGGCACCGTTTTACCGACAGATGACATATTATTATGTATTGTTGTTTTCAAGGAACAAAAAAACAGGTTGTTTTATCATTTAAGCGCTGATCAAACCGATGCGTCCAGCTTGAATCTGCGTTGGCGTGCAAGGTGGCGATCAGCTGTTCTATACGAATTTGAGCAATGTGTTCACATCGACGCGTCCAAATGTGTGTATGAGCTTGTATGACGCGTCAATGTGAACACGTTGCTATAAATTCGTACTGAAGGCCGCTCGCAGTGTTATGCGATTTTCACAATGCACGGGGCAATGAGTATTGTCATTGTTTTTGTCTCTATATATAGGGTGACTGGTAATTAGTAAACGACACTTAGACACAATTGTACTCATGATAACAAAAAAAAACCCAAAATAAAATAATTACTTAGCACTTGACCCCATAATATTTAGTAACTGACAAGAATAAGATTATACCATCAGCTTTTATTTAATTTAGTTACTTATACCTATTTACAAAAAAAACTATAGCATTACCATTTATAATTATTTTTATTCATTTAACCACCCCGTATGGACCGCGCGCGCGCGGTATCTGCTGTTAGTCGCTTGACCCCGTTCCCGTCCCCGTAGTGATAAGTAAATTTTTTTTTGTGAAAGTTGTTTTTGTCATGAGTACAATCATGTGTCTAAGTGTCGTTAACTAATTACCAGTCACCCTATATATATACGCATGGGACTCTTGCTCTGTGGTCTTGTGATAAGTGCTACAGCTACGAATAAAGCTACGCGTACAAGTGTGACAAAACCATTTGCTGCGGCTACGAATATGCTTATGGCTTATGCTACGACTATGAATACAATATAATAGAATGCTACGGCTTCAAGTATATGTCTACGAGTCTGTGCTACGGCTACGGTACTTCACGAATCACGGAAGTTCCTTCTAATCTTATTTTGATTAAAAATACTATAGGTATATCGTATAAAATAAATTATTGTGTAAACAAAAAATAAATATAACAGTTTTTGTTATGATCATGTACATATTATATGTACTTATGTTTATATTTAACGTATTGAAACAATTTATTAACATGATCATTATAGATTAATACATTGAATATACGTGCACTTGTACGATAGTAGAATAAAATCTATGCCCGCACTATTCAATGTATTTTTCTCATCAAAAGACAGAACACAACTGTTCTAACATGACAGTCCTAATTACGTCCCCAAAAGAGACAAATCAAAGCCAGCCTCTTGATTAAAATACAGTGGTATCGCTATCACATCACGTCTTTTTCTGGCACAATCAATCTCGGTGGCTTTTGTGTGCGTACAATAAAAACAAAAGACAACCCTCACAAAGGCAAACCTACACGTGTCACACTTGTTATCTATATTGGATTCACAATGCCACAGCCGTTTAGGACAGTTCGTCATTTAGATTAGCCTTCTAGCCTTTGTGTACCACCTTCGGCCACATCATCACTCACATAGTAAGATTGTGATAAAATAATGGCCTATCTACAGCAAAGAAAATATGGAACTGTTTTTTAATACGACGTAGTCGGTAAAAAAAACGTACGTCCTGATGGTAAGCGGTTACCGTAGCCATATGGACGCTTGCAATACACGTGGCATCACTCAAACGTTACCAACCTTTCCCACCAGGGAAAAAAAGGGTATGAAGAGATTTCTGCAGGGTCAGCAACGCGCGAGTAACACCCCTGGTGATGCAAGCGTCCATAGGCTGCGGTAACCGCTTACCGCAGTCTATGGACCCTATGGACCCTTGGGCCGTATGCTTGTTTGCTATCTAAGTAGTATAAAAAAAGCCTTATTCACTTCTAAATCTGTTCACTGAAACATTATAATGAAAAAAAAAATGTTTGCCATTTCTATCAACAACGACAACATAACAATGACTACAACGTGTCAACCACAGGTGTCCCCGACGATGTCATAGTCAGATGTAAAGTGTCCCATTGAAATGAATGAATAATAAAACCCCTGTCCTTCACTCCACTACGCAATAGGCGTACTAATAAATATATAATGTACTATGATATGGCTTATTACGTATAGCCGTGAAATCATTTTAAATGTAGGTCGGTAAGTTTGTAAGAAAAATATTAGTTGCGATGGCTTAAAAAAGTACATTGCTGGACCTGGAATTATCTACTATTACTACTAATATAAGGTTGCAAATATGGCAAACCTGATGAACGGTTGGCAGGGGTTTACTACTCCGCACGTTGCCGACCCTACATAAATCTTTTCTCACCCTTCTTGAAGAACCCCATGCCGTACTCCCTTGAGAAATCCACGGCAGCAGCGACTTTAGGTAGGTAGGTATTCGGTGCAATGAGAGTAGGTATCTTATTTTTCATGGGGATCAACGTCTCTTGAAAATCTTTGTTACCATTTAAGGCTCTTCTAGCGATATTATGACCTTTCAAATGCTAATTTTCTACAAAATAACTCTAACCAATTATCTTATGGCTACTTATGCACTTTGTCAAAATTGATCGAGGCCTCCGGAGACCACCAGGCGGGGAGCTTTTTCTGTCAACGCATCAAATTGGCTATCCAAAGAGGAAACGCTGCCAGCCTGCTGGGAACCTTGCCATTATCCTCCTCTTCCGTTTCCGCCGTGAACCCATCCGGACTTGTGTTATGTTGAAAATTGCAAATAAATAAATTAAATAAATAAGTCAATATACAGTGACAAAGTACCAGGAGCGCATAGATCAAGACGGGTGAGCTGCACACATTGATTGTTACTAGCCCCGCCTACTATTCTGTGATTGCGCGAGCGCAAGCCACGCCCTTCCCCGAAGCCTGAATACTCAAGGGGGCGTTACTGGATATAAGGGTGTGTGGGTGTCCTACCCACATATATTGTTATAAAATTTGCCGTCGGCTCCCGTCGGACCGCTCACATTTAGGCCTACGCGCTGACAACAAACATAAAAATGTCTACTAAAATGAAGCGTACTCCTCCATCTAAAACCCACTCCTCTGGCTCAGTGTCTGAGACAGAACTAGCATCACAACCCTGCACCTCCCAAGAGGAACTAAATATATTAGATGCATGCATGCAAAGAGGAAAGAGGCGCCGTGTTGGTGGTCAGGTTCAATCTGACGAGCAGGCCTATAAGGATGACCTAAAGGCTATGATCACATCTCTTTTCAAGGCACAAAATGAACGCCTTGAAACAATGGAAAACCATATTAAAGAGGTTAAGGCTCAAAACTGTGCTATAAAATCGACAAATGATAGTATTGAGAAGTCGATGAATAACATGTCAGATCAGTTGTTGTCCTTGGAAACAAAGATAAATGGCCTCGAAACCGAACGGAAAAATATTTCCCTACAAATAGCTGCCTTAGAAGAAAAAATCGATTATCAGGAAAGATCTACTACCAAAATGTGCCTAGAAATTAGAAATGTGCCCAAGGGAATGTCTGAAACTAAGGAAAAATTGTATAACATGTTCAAAAATTTAACACTAAAGCTGAATTTGGAAACGGATAAATTGGATATTAGGGATATTTCGCGTCTACCCAGTAAAAAAGAAAATATGACTTCGGCAATTTCAGTTGAGTTTAATAATACACTGATAAAATCCAAAGTATTACAAATGGCTAAGGACTACAACAAAAATAATCGATCCGAGCAACTCAACAGCCTCCACCTGGGTCTTGGCGACCATAATACCCCTATCTACATCTCGGAACAACTGACATCTAAAATGAAGCGTGTACATTATTTAGCCCGTGAATTTGCAAAGCTAAATAAATATGCCCACTGCTGGATATCCAATGGCCGTGTTCTCTTACGTAAGGAAGAGGGGGCTCCATATATACTAGTTAAGAGTGAAGCCCACCTTCAGGACCTAACCAAGAAATGACTACAGGATCACTTATGGCTTCCATTACCACATTTGTCCGTTAGTTTGTATTTTGTCTACAAGTTAATTTATGTTACAGATATTTTATGCCTATACTACATAGCCGACACGTACTCTCTATCCCTACTTCATACTAAAAACTATACAAGTCACATATTAATAATACGTTACACACAATGCTTTCCTCCTCTTAATCACATACTGCAATACAACACTTCGACTTCATACGCTATCAAAATATTTTTAAAATCTGTTATATATAAACTTTTAATCTGTGCTGCTAACCGCTATTGCAAATTCAGTACTTATGTCTTACCAATGCTTGTTTTTGTTCTTGATGAAAATAGAGTTGTTTTTGCTGCATTTCAAAACAGTCACCAATCTCTTAATAAACGATTACCGACACCGCATTATATCACCAAACTATTACACATATACTTAATTAAAAATGGTAAATAACATTGATGATATAACCTCAAATATAGATAATTTTGGTGACTTTTCATCTTTAACCTGTGAGCCAGAAGACTGTGCACTTCATATTGCACAATCGCAAAGGAAACTTATTATCCTGACCCAAAATATTCGTAGTATCTGGAAAAACTTTAACGATTTTAAGACCCTTTTAACCAGAATCAAGACGAATCCTGATATCATAGTTTTAACAGAATGTTGGTTACACATAAATAGTACCCATCCCCCCTTAGAAAATTACACCTCTTTCGGCTCAAACAAGCACCTTAACCAAAATTCAGGGGTAGTCATGTATATACATAATCGAATTAAATGCAATTCTTTTGAACCAGAACTACAGGACGCAAATTGTGCTGTCACTACTTTGTCTCCTAGCATCGCAATTATTGCTATATACCGACCCCCGTCGTTTCCCGCGGTGGGGAACTTTCTTAATTCCCTAGATGTTCTACTTCAATCACTAACTCACTTTAAAACGATTGTCGTAACGGGGGATATGAACATTGATATCAAACCCAATTCACGTGATAGTCGAGCAGGTGAGTACCTAAACCTGATATCCTCCCACGGACTGATATCTTCTCACACGCTACCAACTAGATTGGATAATTGTCTAGATCACGTCTTGGTTAAATCTGGCAGCTCAATCACAACTTTAATTGTTCCAAATTCAGTAACTGATCATTACACCGTCATATGCTCAATTAACTTTGATAATGATATTGGTAGCAATATAATTCATTATAGTAAGGTTGATTATGCTAGCATTACAAATGATCTTAAGGGTCTCGATTTTTCCCCTATTTATGAATCTTCCAACAGTAATGAGGCCGCCAGTTACCTAGTTGACTCCCTATCAAATATAATTAAAACCAATACGATTTACAAACAATCATCAAGACGAAATAGAATCTTTAAACCATGGATCACGCTTGGCCTCCTCCGCTGTATGAGGAATAGAGACAAAATGCACTTAAAACTTAAAAAATCACCAAATAATGACATTCTACGTATCACTTACACTAGATACAGAAATTTCTGTGGTACACTATTAAAAAATATTAAAGATCAATATGACCACGATGAACTAGAGAAGGCAACTTCTATTGGTATTAAAAAGACATGGCAAGTCATAAATAAAATCACTAACTATAAGACCAAAAAATGTCCTTCTATCGATTTAGTTAAGGATTCTGTCTCTAAGAAAGACACTGCAAACAACATAAATGAGTTCTTTGCCTCGACAGGAAAAAACTTAGCGGACGTAATTGTGCGTGACCATGGCCCGTCTAGTATACCAACTCTATTCCCAGAATCATCTGACTCTTTTGTTATGCTGGAGACTGATCCAATTGAAATCACATCGATCATTCATTCCTTAAAAAATCATTCCTCTGTAGGGTGGGATCAGATTCCTTCTTGCATAATAAAAGACAACATCGGTATACTTGCCGAGCCTTTAGCTCATATTTGCAATCTGTCTCTCGTTACTGGCAAATTCCCCAAGGTATTCAAGTTGTCCATAATCCACCCTATACATAAACAGGGTGACAAAAGCATAGTAAACAACTACCGACCCATATCCATTTTACCTGTTCTTTCTAAAGTTCTAGAAAAAGTCATGAATAAAAGACTAGTTAACTATCTAGAAGGTGCTAACTTACTCTCCCCAAATCAATTTGGCTTCCGTCGAGGGAAATCCACGGATGACGCAGTATCGATGCTTGTAAATAGCGTGGTCTGTGAATTAGATGCAGGTAAGAAATCCTTGGCAATCTTCCTAGACCTGGCCAAGGCCTTCGATACTGTGTCTAAACCGATCCTCCTTAGAAGACTTGAAAACATGGGAGTACGAGGTGAACAATTGGAACTGTTTGCGGACTACCTTAGCGAGAGATACCAGTGTGTCAAGCTCGATGACGTGGTTAGCGATCCCATCCCTGTTGCTTTTGGCATTCCTCAGGGAAGTATCATCGGACCTACCCTCTTCCTGGCTTATATAAATAGTCTCTGTCAGATCGACCTGTTCAGAGGTAGGGTGGTCTCTTTTGCTGACGATACAGTGTTGGTCTTCTCCGGAGACAATTGGGAAGAAGTATATCAAAATGCCCGAGCGGGCTTTAATAAAGTTAATATCTGGCTAAAAAATAACCTGCTGACCCTCAACACTGCTAAAACAAAATATATACAGTTTTCAATTCGCGGAACCCAGGTACATACTGACGACAGCCTACAAATTAGGGCCCACTCACACTCGTCGAATCTCCAACATTGCACGTGCGCTGCCGTTGAACAAGCTTCTTGTGTACGCTATCTTGGAGTGGAAATTGATGATCACCTTACTTTTATCCCTCATATTACTTTGCTCACACAGCGGGTTCGTAGGCTGATATCGATCTTCAAAAACATCCGCAGTGCTGGAAATCCAAAAATCCTGAGAATGATGTATATGGCTTTGTGTCAATCACTCCTAACTTATTGTATATCGGTGTGGGGAGGAACCTGCAAAACCACACTACTCCCACTTGAAAGAGCTCAAAGAGCTATATTAAAAGTTGCCTGCTCCCTTCCATACCGATATCCAACCAAGGACCTATATGAAGAATGTAGTGTACTTACAGTCAGGCAGTTGTATGTATCTAGAGTAATACTCAACCAGCATTTAATTACTCCATTACAGCCAGTCCCACCTACAACGAAACGGCGAATGGGTCAAGCGGTTAAAATAAAAAAATACAACACTTTCTTCATACGCAGGTTTGAGTGCTATTTGGGGGGTTTGCTGTACAACAAAGCAAACACCAAAATGAACATCAACCAGCTCAACCTCGTCAATTGTAAAAGAGTAATAAACAAATGGTTGTTGGCTCTTGACTACGGCACTACTGAAGAACTAATTAAAACAGAATATAAAGAATAAAAATTAACATACTGATGCACCTAATTTACACATATCCAACCACATCACGCATACTTAATACAACACACACTCACATAACCTCGCACAAACTAATAGATCTAACGATCTTGGCATACTGTAACATTAAACATAGAACGGCATAATATAATATAAATAAGGAATATTTTTTTAACTATAAATTTTAAATATAAATGTTACAATCTCATAACAATATATAAATTCGATAATAATAAAAATGTATAAAATCGTAAAATATAAGTAGAAATATTATTATAATTCATAAATATAAAAAATATTGCATAAATAATAATGTCATAATAAGTAATTATATAATTCATATCCATATTTATATGCAATCTCTTGTTACAATTCATGGAAGAGCAATGATACCTATAATACAGGTTCTACCTAGTTTAGGTATCACTGCCCACTAGATACAAATGTAGTTTCCCTTCGTTCTGCCTACTTAGTTGTAAATTTTCTGTAAAACATTTGTATCATATTATTGCACTACTTTTTTTTGAAATAAATTATTATTATTATTATTATTATTATTATTAATCGGTAGCAGTAGCAGACTCGAAGAATTTTTTTATATATACAACGTGTAACAGAATAAGATACTAAACCATTTAACTGTTTGTTCAGAATCGATTTAATTAAGTTTTAATATTGATATTTAAAGTTACAAAATCGATTCAGAAGGCAATTCTGAACGGTTTTATTCAAAATCGCCTACTGAATCGATTTTGTAACTTTAAATATCAATATTAAAAGTTAATTAAATCGATTCAGAAAACGATTCTGAACAAAAAGTTTAACGGTTTAGCATCTGAATCTATTACACGTTGTATATTGTAATTTGTACATATTTGTAAAACTCACCCTGTGCACACACAGCCTTAGCCTGTGCGTCTTGAAGCATTAAAATTTGCACAAGAGTACCTTAAATAACTTACGAGAGCGCTCAGAAAAGATTTCCTGAAATTTAGCCCCTAAGCTGATAAAATAGGGCAACCCGCGGGGTGCAAAGCTACTTGCATCATAATTCTCCTCAGACAAGAAATATACGCTGATATGGAATGCCTATTTTGTGAAGTGAAATCATGTGCAAAAATATGTAGGTACCTATATTATTTCTGTCACAGGAAAACGCCGAAAACGGGAAGTATTTTAAATCCCCTGGGATATCACAGCATCACAAATGATATCGAATTCCGATATTTATTTCTGATATAATCTTATTACCTTATACAGAAGAATGAGGGAGGTTTTGTTAGTTATATGACAATGAAAAAACATTGGAGATGGTATAGACCTACAACCTAGTTATATGTTGTGTGTGTTTTTGCTTGTGTTTAAACATCATTCCACCATGGTTAATGATGATTAGGCCGAAAATATACATGGCATAAAGCTAAAAATGGAACTGACTCTCAAGTGCAGCTTATACCGTTCCTGTGTAAAGGTCAGGTGCAGTTTTTGAGAAATCGGCGAAAAACCATTAAAAAACCTACGCGTCGAATATAGAATTTCCTCGTTTTCTTCAAGTGGGCTTCGATTCTTGCTATTTAGAAAAGTTATCCAGGGGAGGGCAGCTGCCCCCCCTGGATTTCGTAAGCCTACATACCTACTGTACTTAAGTTCATACTTTACAATATACTATGCGTTAACAATAAACTATGTTAGCCTTAGTGACGTGTCTTCTCTAAGTTTTAACGTCTAAGCAGTTGTTTCGTATTAAATATGCAGACCAAATCAGTTTCAAAATATCGGGTCTAGATTTCAAGTAAAGTAGTTACATGATTTGTTGATGTTAGTGTTAATCAAAATGGCTTTTTAATGCTGCGTTTTGTCTTTGTTAATATTTTATAAATTAGATAAAGAAAATTTTAAACCCGTTTTTAACCGACTTCAAAAAAAGGAGGAGGTTCTCAATTTGAATGTATTTTTTTTTTTTTTTTTTTTTTTTTATGTTTGTTACCTCATAACTCCGTCATTTATTAACCGATTTGGAAAATTCTTTTTTTATTTGAAAGGGTACGCTTCCCGTTTGGTCCCATTGTCATCAGATCAGGATTTGATTACTTCTTAGTGCACTTTGAAGTCGGTTTAAGGTTTTTGTAAAACAGTCCAATTATTTTTTTATCGAATTATCGTTTGGTCTGTTTTTTAAAAAAAGGCCTAAATTGAAGAAAAAATTTTTTTTTTTTAAACCGGGACAATTTTGCCCTCACTGGGGACAGCGGTTCAGACAGCCTGTAAGCGGGACGTATGGTGAGTGCCCCGTGTCGTGTGTAAGGCAAAAAAAGAGCGGGGAACCCGGCTTAAAAATAAAACTGATGTGCCCCCCCTGGGCCAGAAGCTGGGTACGCCCAAGAGTATCATTATCAAATCAATAGCAAAAGCCAACAATGAACAAACTGCTTATTTTATCCCACGATCAATACCGACCTTCACATATTTATTAATACCATTAGTAGATACTTACAAAACTAGTAAATGTTTAATAATGTTCAGTCTTTCTACGACTATATTTTGTAGGGTTCCGTACCTCAATAGAAAAAAATGGAACCCTTATAGGATCACTTTATTGTCCGTCTGTCCGTCCCTCCGTTTGTCCATCAGTCTTTTTCTCAGGAACGCGTGGAGTTTAAGCTCAAGTCTGAAATCCCTTGGAACACTGAAAAAAATCAAACTTTTAAGTTATCAGAATCATAAGATAAGGCCGTTTATGTCGCATATTTTGATGCTCGCAAGGAAATCAAAACCTATATTATATATTAAGTAGTATTTGGCAAGAATCAATGCCATGTAGCACAAGTAACTTTACGGAAATCTGTAAATGTTTAGTTACATCGCAAAAAATATCATAATCGGATCAACAGGCAAGAATCTTCTGACTCGATTCCCGTGATGAAAGAACATACCTTCAAGTTTGTACGGAACCCTCGGTGCGCGAGTCTGACTCGCATTGGCTGTTTTTTTTCATAATTAAATTCTCTAAGAAGGCATTATGTTCACTGCGGCATTGTGACCGAGTAGCAAAGATTTTTCCTAAGAAATATAATGAACAATATAAAGCCTTTATAAAGACGAAGCTAGGCTAGATATTGATCATTCTTTGTTAAATCTTTCCGACTATTACTACTATAAGAAATAAAGACAGAAAATTACATTATTAAAGTCCTTAAGTTGTATTATGCTGTTAGTTCAGCTACTTATATGTGTAATCCAATTTTATACACGATTCTGTGGTAAAACATAGGCTTAGTTTTTGCTACGCTAAGGAGACCTTCGAAGCGAGGAAAAGTGATATTACAATCCTTAGGAACGCTTTGCGAGAAAGAGACGCATATAAATTTGACGTGAGTCAAACGTTTATTCGAGTAAGAGCTCTTAGTGTCCCGATTACTTTGGTGTGATTTCACATTTTAATAATTTTTATTACGATCATGTAAATAAAAATAACGCACACTATTATACGTTTCACAGATAAACACGTATTTTGTCATTGGAATGTTTTCAACTACACACCACAAAGTTTTCATTTTCCCAATTATTTTTATCGCATTTCAAACTGTCTGTGTTTATCTGTCCATACACGATCTTTGGGTAAAACGGTCATGTAATTCCTAAACCTGTTTTCTTCAATGTTACTTCGTTACTTAAAGATTATTTTAATGTGACTAATAAGATCGTTTTGTAAGTAAGGATTTTGTAACTATAAAGCTTATATAAGTACATGTAGTACACCTAAAATACTAACATATCTAACCCCACGGTTACCCCCCCTCGTATACCTACGACAAAAAAGAGTTTATGCTTTTTTCAGCACTATCATACTATTCATCCGAAGTCGATTCATAGTTTTAACATAGTTTGTAAGTACTTATATAATAGTTTAGGAATGCATTAATATAAGGTTAGTGTCATATCAGTCCATGCATGGTTCACCGAACTGTATAGAAGTTTGTGAATGAAGGCTAATCGGTTTAGTCGTAGGTAGTGACGTGGCGATGACGTCATAAGCTAACCAATGCAGGGAGTGGATACGTTTCAATCAATACTCACTATACTAATAGAATTTGATGAGCTATCAATAGTAGGATGTAATATTAAAATTAATACATGCTTATAAGTAAATACTACACATACCCGAAAAATGCTAGTTTATACTAACGTTACTACTAACTAACTATATAGTTTTAGATTTTGAAGCAAATAGTTTCTAGTTACAAGTATACTTATCTGCCATATTGCATCCAATAATCGTATATTTTATAAGTTTTCACTACATTTGGACCAGTCGGGAAAGATCTCAATGGTTATTTCAACCGTTTAAGTTATTCTAATCGTTTTTTTTACGATAACTGGAAGTTATATTTCATAAGTTAATCTTAAAAGCAATTAACGAAATTCATATAGTTACATAATATACCAAGAACGTTTATGCTTCCTATACCTACCTATTGAAATCAATTTCCATAACTCGCAAGCACAAAGCATTCCCTTGTTACGTCCCATACAATTTCAACGGCAAATTGGACACGGTGACTCATAGATTACATTGTGAAACCACATCAAACTCTCCAATTAATCACTTGACACCCACAACTGAGCTGAGGGCATGTCTTATCGCAACTTTGCTAATCAAAGTTAAGTCATTAAAGTGTTTTCCAGCTACAGTGTGACGCACCGTGTCACCTATAATTATTGAGCGTTCGGTAAGGCTGTGTTGTATTTGAAAGCGAGTTTGTTTGGCACATAGAGTAAGAATATTGATAGAGTGCTAGCGCTAACAACATATCTTGTGCGAAGAGTTAGCATTTTGCATTCATAACATAAACTAGTGATGTACTATGTTCTTGGTAAAAGTATCGATACGAAACGAGAAATTGGCATTTCAAAACATTTCTTACATTAAGCAACAGAAACTATTTCTTTTCTATTAATTAAGTATAATTAATTAGTAATCTGTTTTCTTAGATTCATGTTTAAATGTTTGGCATAGTTGTGTTTAATTTTACCTGAACAACACTCTGCCACTGGACACTAAGCACTTAGTATGAATTCGGTTGATGTAAATAAAAGAACTGAACTTTTTACTATTGGTAAGGTATGTATTTCAAATGCGACTAAAACAAGGTCATAATTTGCAAGAGAGTCTTAACATCGCGATCTAGAAAACAAACAGAAAGTAACAGCGACATCTAGTGATATCAAGAAACAATAATATTATACATATTGCCCACCAAGGACAAAGTGACATTTGTCCTTATTATATTGCCCACCATAACACACAAGTTTACAATATGAAGAGTATAATTAAAAATTATATAAAATTAACAACTGTAATAACTAAAACAAATTATCTAACTTTAAGCTAACATAAACAATATACCCTTTACACACATAAGTTTAAACAATAGAATAAGATAACAATCTTAAATAAAATAACATTAATCAGAGATCGGAAGTAAACATGTCTTTGTGACTGGACGTTTCAGGGTTCCAGATTTAGTTTTTAATGTCACCACTCGAACAATGTCGTCCAATCCAGGATGAGTAGCAATCACTTTGCCATACAACCAATTGCACGGAGGCAAATGATCTTCCTTTATCAATACCACATCACCTATCTTTATTTGGGGCCTCTGTGAAGACCAACGATATCTATTGTAAAATTTTGTAAGATACTCTCTGGACCAACAACGCCAAAAATCTTGCATCATCTTTTGCGTATATTGCCATCTTCTTAAGGAACCCACATTCGAGGATTCGAAATTTCTGTCGGGAAGAGTCACAAGCGGTTCTCCAACCAAAAAATGACCTGGTGTCAAGAGCGTTACACTCTCTGCATTATCATTGAGAACCGACTGTGGCCTGGAATTTAAACACGCCTCTATTTGCGCCAGAACTGTGGCCATTTCTTCATACGTCAAAGTCGATTGCCCAATGACTCGCTTGAGGTGATACTTAACAGACTTGACACCTGCCTCCCACAAACCACCGAAATTAGGAGACCGAGCAGGTATAAAATGCCAATTACAACCTTGGTTCGCTAACGATTCTGCTATGTTCTTGGCCATAGAATCACGTTCAATCCATATCAAACTTTTTAACTCCTTCGCTGCTCCTATGAAATTAGTACCGTTATCACTCCAAAGGTCTGTACAAGGTCCTCTTCTCGCTACAAATCTTTTGAAGGCTTGCAGGAACCCTTCAGATGTCAACTCAGTTACCACCTCTAGATGTATGGCTCTGGTCACCATACAAACAAACAAACAGATGTATCCCTTGTGTGATTTATTACCACGTCCCTTTGCTGTTCTTATTTGTATGGGCCCTGCATAGTCAACGCCGCTATTCTTGAATGGGCGTGTGGGAGTAACTCTTACTGAAGGTAACTGCCCCATTAATTGAGACTGAGTGACAGCAGAACTTTTTACACACGTTACACATTTTCTAAAATGTGATCTGACGAGTTGTTTTACGCCTAAAATCCAGTATTTGGATTGAATAAAGCCCATCATAAGTTGAGGTCCACCATGAAGTGTTTGTTTATGAGCATCTGCCACAATCAAATTAGCTAAGTGGGAACGGCGTGGAACAATAATGGGATGCTTTCTACTTTCCTTGAACGGCGCTTGTTCTAACCTACCACCAACTCTTAGCAACTGATTTTCATCCACGAACGGATTCAAAATACGGAGACTACTGCTTTTAGGTAAGTTTTTTTTCTCTTTTAATATTTCTATATCAGAACCAAAATTACGAACTTGACATTCCCTTATGTACAAGTTTAAAGCTTCATCTAATTCTTGTGTTGTTAAATAATTTATATTAACATTTGGATCCTTTTTTAACCTTCTAATAAAACGTGTACAATATGCCATAACTCTAACCATTCTTGTCATTGATGAGAATCTCTCCCAAACAGGTACTTCAACAGTTGTAGCGCAGTGCACTTTCACTTCTTCTAAATTAGTATTTACATTGCTTGGTTTTTGATAACTGATTAGGTCTTTAGACAGAAACTTCGGACCATTAAACCAAGCACCTTTTTCAATTAATTCAGACGGACGTAGACCACGTGATGCTCCGTCAGCAGGATTATCTTTTGACGTAACATGTGCCCAATAATGAGAATCTAGATTAGTTATAATTTCTGTCACACGGTTAGCCACAAATACCTTCCATCGATTGGGATGACTGTTGATCCAAGCAAGTACTACAGTGGAATCAGTCCAGGCATGTAAGTTACATTTCTCTATTGATAATACCTTAGCTATCTCCATCATTAATTTCGTCAGTAGTACAGCCCCACACAATTCCAGTCTTGGAATTGAAATCTGCTTTACGGGTGCTACCTTAGTCTTCGACGAGATTAATTTGACCTGTATTTTATTGTTACAGTCAATCACGCGGATATAAACTGCTGCAGCATATGCCACTTTGGATGCATCGCAAAAACCGTGCAATTCTACATGTAGATCATTTTCCTTAGTACTAATCCATCTAGGTATACAAATTTCAGATAATTGTATCAATTCCTCTCGGTAAGTCAACCATTCCTTTAGTATATTATCTGGAACTGCTTCATCCCATTGTAATCCAGCTAACCATAGCTTCTGTATAATTATTTTAGATATTATTATACTGGGCCCTACCCAGCCCATAGGATCATAAAAACGTGATATGTCGGAAATTATTTTTCTTTTTGTTACAGGTTGCTGCAACGTTGGGATTTTCACCGTATATCGAAACGAGTCATCGCATCGGTTCCAGGTAAGTCCTAGAATTTTTATGACTGAATCGGTTTTTATATTTATTCCTTTTCCTACATCTCTTTCTTTTCCTTCTATTTCTTCCATTTCTTTTTCTTGTTCCTTTATTTCTTCTAATAGCTTTTCGCTGTTGCTTGACCATTTCTGTAACTTAAATCCACCTTTTTCAAGAATAGCTCGTATGTCGGAGTATAATAATAATCCATCCTCCCAGTTTTGACAGCCTGTCATAAGATCATCCATGTAAAAGTCTTTTAATATTTTTTCAGTTGCTGATGAACCTTCAATGCCTTCATCCCTCGCCACTTGTTGAAGAGATCTTACCGCTAAGTAAGGAGCTGAGGCAGTACCAAATGTGACTCTTAAAAGTCTGTAAATTTGTATATTATCATCATCTTCTCCCCATAATAGCCTTTGATAATCAGCATCAGCATCTTTTACTTTAATTTGTCTGTACATTTTTTCAACATCTGCTACCAGACAAACAGGATGAGTTCTAAATTTCATAATGACATGTCGTAAATCAGGTTGCAGTTTAGGTCCTGTAAGTAGATTATCATTCAAAGACTTATTATTACTACCTTTACAAGAGGCATCAAACACTACGCGCACCTTAGTAGTGTCCCTATCCTCACGAACAACTGCATGATGAGGTAAGTAAATAGCAGTTGGCTCATTAATTTCGTTTTTTGGTACAAGCTCCATATGATTCGTCTGAATGTAATCATTAATCACTTCTGTGTATTTTTCTTTCAGGTACTTATTCTTGTTTAATCTGCGTTGTAGCGATTTAAACCGACTCACAGCAATATCAAATGAGTTCTGCACCTCCGGATTCTCTGTCATCATGGGAAGTTTAACGATGTACCTACCTTCTTCATCTCGAGTGGTGGTACTGTTAAAAATTTCTTCACACCGCCTTTCATCATAATTATATAAATTTTCTTTAGGGGGTTCAACTTCAGCTTCAAGCTCCCAAAATTTCTTGAGAAGTTCATTCTCATTTATGTGATGACAATGCATTGCCACACTGCCCGCATTGGTTGAACTGCTAACCTCACCAGACAAAATCCAGCCCAGACTTGTGGCTTGAGCGACTAGTGAACCAATGGGACCCTTCCTGACTCCTTCTTCTAATATTCTTCCATAGATTTCCGCTCCGAAAAGTAAATCTATTTTGTTTGGTGTTTGAAAGTCAGGATCTGCTAATGTCAACACACTTAGCTCTTGCCATTCTACATCCTCCATTTTGCATACTGGAAGAAGACCTGTAATAGACTTCATTACGTATGCCCTTACCTTAATGGTAACATTTGGATTGACTCGTGAACACACCTCTAGATCTACCACGCCATTTGTGATTACGTTTTTGTCTCCACCTAGACCTGAAATTCTTCTTCGTGCAGGAGTTTTCTTCAGTCCTAAAAGTTGCACAGTTGATTCAGTTACAAATGATGACTGTGAACCCTGGTCTAGCAAAGCCCGAATCGTCAGCGCCCCGTTTTTCGACCAAGCCTTAACTAAGGCTGTTGCCAGAAGAACCTGCCTGTAAACTCTTCCCGAAGAAAAACAAGAAATGCCTGGCGATGGTATTTCATCTGTGTCTTCTTTGTCTAAACCTTCAGATGATGTACATGCAACATTATCTAATGGGGATTTTTCATTTTCACCTTCGATAGCCTCAGAGGATACCTTACCCTTAGGGTGCAAAAGCGAGTGGTGTTTCTTTTTACAAATACGACACCGTATGTTAGCTCGGCAAAAATTTGCCGTGTGATTACTACCCAAACAATTGAAACAAACATTATTTGACAGTACAAAATCACGTCGATTATCAATTGATTCTTTAGCAAACGTTTTACAAACATAAAGACTATGCTCTTCGGAACAAAAAGGACACTGAACATTATTTGTAGCATGTAATGTAGTAGTAGCCTTAGCTGTAGCATTATTCTGATTACCTTGATTCCTTAGTCCGGAAATTGATTTTGTACCTATAAATTCCAACGCTCGGTATCGGTTGACCAAGAACTCTTTGAACTGTTTAAAAGTAGGAAGTTCTTCGGAAGAACAAGCACTAATATGGAATTCCCACTGCTTTCGTGATTCCGGATCAAGTTTCAAGGTAATGATATGTATGATAATAACATCCCAAGTGGATACATCAATACCAATATTCATCAGCGAACTTAAGCAATCGTTGGTATTGTCTATCAATTCCTTAATACCTACAGCTGATTCATTTATCAGATTTCTTTGACTAAATAATCTTTTTAAAATATAATGACAAATATATTTTTTATTATCGTAACGTTGTACTAATAATTGCCAACATTGGCTGTAGTTTGTACTGTTAATTGGAATGTGTCTTATCAATTGTTCGGCTTCTCCCACCAAATAACCTTTTAAATAATGTAATTTTTCAACATCATCTAACTGATCATTACCATGAATTAATGATTGAAATAGGTCCCGAAACGTGGACCATTCCAAATACTTCCCCGAAAAGTATGGAATATTAATTTTAGGCAGTTTTATATGCGAAGATTTTACTTTAGATATTACATTTGAATTAACAGGACTAAACTTTGACAACCCAGTTTTTAATTCAGTTTTATAGACCATATAAGTTTCCTCAGTGCTATCATAGATACCATCTTTATAATAATCTGTATGTTTTAAATCTTTCGATGTTGCACTACGACATAAATCTTTATGACCAGCCATGAATGCAATCCATAGTTGCTCTACCATTTCTAATCGACCCTCTAAATGTTCTTTAGTGATACGATCCTTTGGACTCTTTTTGAAATTGTTATAAGCATTAGAAATGCGTAAACGTAAATCTATTTGATAATTCAAAATGGACTCCATTTTCTATTTAAACAATTCCTAGCACAAATTTCAAGAAAGACAAACTATATCAATTTAAAATTTGAAACAAAATTTAAAAACAACAACATTCAAAAATTTTACAAATACACATTTTTAAAATTATTCCAAGTCCAAACTTTCTGTGTTCTAACTTTCAAATGACATATACTTAGTTCAAATTTTCAAGTTGACGTATGCATTCTTCTATCTTCAAAATACAGATAACAGTACTCACAAACTCACGTATCACTACGCCTCAATGACGTCACTACTTAGCTTCAATGACGTCGACTCCCTCCTCCAAATTTTGTTCCTGACCGTACCGCCTCAGATACCGTCTGAAGATCTGCGTCCTAGTTGACGCCCTGCGATCTCCTGCCTGACCACGTTCTGATGGTAAACCACCATCCGCAGTCACCCAAACTCAAAAAATACACCATAGCACACCCACGCACGTCACGCGTGTACTATGGAGCCCTGCCGTTATACATCCGGCTCGAAGGACCGTGAACAACACTCTGCCACTGGACACTAAGCACTTAGTATGAATTCGGTTGATGTAAATAAAAGAACTGAACTTTTTACTATTGGTAAGGTATGTATTTCAAATGCGACTAAAACAAGGTCATAATTTGCAAGAGAGTCTTAACATCGCGATCTAGAAAACAAACAGAAAGTAACAGCGACATCTAGTGATATCAAGAAACAATAATATTATACATTACCCTTAGTCAATTCAGTTTTATTCATATAATGACTAATAATCAAATCACAACTTTCTCTTAGATGCTATTACTACACTATTACTACAATATCAAACTATTGTGATAACTTTTGAAAATACGCTCTTAAGAAGCAAATGGCATTTATTGTATTATCTCCGAGCCTGCTTCTGAGTGAACTGCAAATATATCCTGATGCTGAAAACGCTCTCTCGGCTAGTTTTAGCGCCATTTGCGGGATCCGCGGATCCGCGCTTTGAAGGTGCGGGATCCAGCAGATTAATAAAAGCAGCGGGATCCCGCGGGAATTAGTGATCCCGTTTTGCGGGATTGCAATCCCTATATCAGCAGTTTCATAAGCTCGCTTCCAGCGTTTATCATGACAGTAGCCTTACTAAAACCACTAATCATTATATCACTGGGTCACGCAGGGGTTTCTATAATAATGATAGGCATATTAAATGGGGGATTGTCCTTGGATCCCAGTATAATGATAAACTGTTATCACATTCATCGTACGATCATCAAAGACAATATTAGTGATGTCAAATTTCAATCAGTTTACGAAGCGATATTACTTGGTTTTATGGTTGTCTACATTGTTATACTTGTATCCGTTCTTGGCTTTTAACTGAGGTCTTGCGATAGAAATAACCTTTACGTTTCTCTAGACCATAGGCTATCTGCGTGTCAAATTACATCATGGTTGGTAATGCCGGTGGTGCGTTAATAGGTAACTAAGTTATTTTAGTTTAAGGCCCAGAATACTCTCGAGCAGATTTCAGTTTTCACCCTTGCGCCACATTTTCACATAATATTAGCGGAAATTACCGGAACTAAGCAAACAAAAAATACTAGCTCCCTCTATTTAGAAGTGCGTCATTGCAAACAAACAATTAAACATGATACACCGCCATCTAAACATTTCCGCAAGAACGACACTGTTTGAATTGGACACAGTAAAAATGTAAACAGTAGACAAACTGCAGACAAACATTACAAATATAATTTTTCAAATACTTTAAAAAACTTTTGACGGGCCAGTTGGCGTAGTTGGTTAAGATTCCACGCCGCCGATCTTATGTTCGATTCCCACCAAGGATATGCATCTGTGTGCATGAACATGTTTGCATGTCCCGAGTCTGAGTGTAAATATGTATAGTAAGTACTAGCAACCCGGCCCGGCTTCGCACGGGTACAATGTCATAATGTGGTGTCAGTGGAGCGATTTGCGCGACCGCCCACGCCACCCGATCACGGTATCGCGACTGTTTCTTGCTAATTTTAAATCTGTGGTATCATTTAAAATATCAATGATAATTATTTGCTGTAAAGCATTGAACTATTATTACCACGTATAGAGATGCTATCATAAGCAAAGCTTATGTCCCATTTCTTTAGAGTCGACTAAAGGTTTCTTTAGCACTGAAACAATAATTAGTCGTCTAAGCAGACAGTAGAAACACGTAGCGCTATTAGAAAGCTTTTAGGAGTATTTTTCTCGCAAACACCGATATTTTCACGGCGCTTACGCGTTTCGTTCATCGTTTTACAACAACAAGTGTGGCCGGATGGCCTCACTTGAACGGAACATAGTTGTGATGTGTGGCATCTTCTCTTTACGTAGTACTAATGAGGATCTATCTAATGGTTAAAACTGCAAAACCCGTTGCGTGGTTTAGAGTTGACAAACAGACGCGGAAAACGACTTCTTTTTATACTATTTAGAGATGTATTTACAAGTTCTGCTTAGTTTGGGATCAGGTAGCCGTGTGTGAAAAATGTCTCAAGATATTTATTTTTAAAAGTTGATACTTACGATAATATTTGTCAGGTTAGGTAATTGTCTCCCAAAACCAGAATTCTTTTACATACGCTACTTAGGTAATTGTCGTCGGGTCACGAAACTAAGCGTTTTATCTAAATACAATTTGTGTTCTATAAATTCGGAGAAAACAGGCTGTGACAAATGAACAGACAGGAGAGTATCCTACTCGTATACAGCTGTGAGCTTTCATAATGTGCACAAATTAAAAGGAGGGAAACTATGTTGAATTTTATCGACCGTTTTTTAAATTACTTTTTATGTATTTTTAAATTCTTGTTCACTACAGTGATCACCACGTTAACAAAACTATGTAACTTTAATTACTTATTAAACTTAGCGATATATAATATATACAATGCAACAAACTTAATATAATTTAAAAAAAACAAGGCGTCCTCATAAAATGAAAATTGAGGCAAAAATACAGCCCTCAATCGAGATATTATATGTTATTTGACAAATAAACAGGTTTTCTTCCATCACGTTTTACAATAATTGTAGAATTTCTCAATAAAATGCCCTCTTTACCTACCATTTTAGTCATCATCATATCAGCCTAATGATATCCACTGCTGAACATAGGCCTCCCCCATTAACTTCCACTTCGAGCGGTTTTGGGCCGCTTGAATCCAGCAGCGCCCAGTGACTCTGACCAGGTCGCCGGTCCATCTGGTGGGAGGTCGTCCTGCATGGTGTCCCCTTCCAGTTAGTGGTCGCCACTCTAGAAACTTCCATCCCCATCGGTTATCGGTTCTTCAAGCGATGTGGCCTACCCATTATCACATCAACTTACTAACTCTACGAGCTATATACATATTTTTTGTTCTCCTACGAATGTCCTCTTTTCGGATCCTGTTTCGTAGAGAAATTCCAAGCATAGCTCATTCCATAGCTTGCTGAGTGACTCTGAGCTTATTTATGCGGCCAGCAGTGAAAGACCACGTCTATGTTCCGTATGTCATCACTGGTAACACGCATTGATTGAAATCCTTTCGTCTTAAGACTCTGACTCTGAGGTATTCTGGACTTGAAGATATGCCGTAGCTTCCTGAACGCTGTCTAGCCGAGTTGGATTCTTCCGTTGACCTCTTTGTAGAAGTTGAACCTACCTTGTTGGACAATTTGTCCTAGGTAAACATACTCGTCTACAACTTCGAGAGCAGTGTTCCCAATAATCACGGGTATTGGCGGAATATGAATATTAGACATAATTTCTGTCTTGTATATTTTCATCTTGACCTGTTAAGAAACTCTTGAGATCATTGAGCATGATGTTCAAAGCTTTCAGCGATTCCCGCCATTATGACTATTTCGTCGGCAAGTCGAAGGTGAGAGATGTGTTCATCGTTGATGTTGATGCCATAACCCTTCCAGTTCAAGAGCTTGAACACATCCTCCATTGCAGTGGTAAAGGTTCCGGGGAAATTACGTCACCCTGTCTTTCACCCTTCTGCAACTGGATTGATCTCGTACTCTCGTCCTGTACTCGGATTGACATAGTAGCTTTGCTTTACAATCACTTTCAACAATTCGATATAGCGATAGTCGATTTAGCACCGCTGTAGGCTCTGTAATACCACCCATGTCTCAACTGAATTTAAGGCTTTTTCACAGTCATCATACACAGGCATAACGGTTGAATATATGTATTTGATCTACGGTACTAAAGCCTTTACAGAAACCAGCTTTTTCGGGAGGCTAGAAGTCTTCAAACCTAATTAAGCTGTTTTTAAAACTTTAATAACTTCGTCATTTATGGATGGATGGATGGATTTATTGATTTATTGATAATTTAAAAAACATTATGCTCAAAAAGGTTATGTGCATCCTCTGTAGTAAAAAAGTTATCATTTTGTAATGTGAATGATCCTTATTGCAGGCATCTAACTCAAAAAGCTATTTTGACCCATATATTATAAAATTTCCCGCCTCATGCTAAGTCCACCTTAAGGAAGTATTATATAATGGTTTGGAAAAAAAGTTATTCCAATTTTATTACTTTTATCGATATAAAACTGTGCCTGGCTCACTGATTGGCTGAAAAAATTAAGCTATCTCAGCTCCTCACAATACGAGCTGTATCGAGGAATACTGCCGAGAGCCGAGAGGCTTTCGGCCATCAGGCCATTGGCCGTTATGACAATCGACACAATGATAGCCGAGCTCACTACTAGTAATTGTAAATATACGATGGCTGTGAAGCCATCGTATATTTATATTTATATATATATTTATATTTCGTATATTTTCCAACTAATCAGTCCAGTAAGTACTAGAAACTTAGTCAACGTAAGATGTGTAGTATTTTCCTTACTGTTCTAATTTTACTGTGCCATTGTCATTTGACGACTACGCGAGTGGACCACAATAATACAATGAATATAAAAGTTTATCGGCTCGACTCGATAACTACAGATGACTCGATGACCGCAGTAGAGGCAGTCATGCCCGCGCCGACTTCGGGGCACCTACTGTTACCAGTATCAGTCAACCTACCTTTCATACCTTTTCTTTGATCTCAAAATAAACAATATTTAATGAGGTATTATATATCAGGTAACTAACTAAATAGGTAATTGCTCATTAAAAATAATATATATTGCTGATTTTTCATTTCTCATGATTTGATAAAAAAAATAAAGAAAAACATTTTCCGGGATTGAATCATCACCTCCTTCAGTCGGGAGTACATAAATACCCCGCGTCTTAGCCCCCTAGGCTACCCTAACCATACCTTTCATAGACGAAAATAAGAATAAGTCTCTGTCAGTACCACGACATGCCTCGGTGACAATTATCAAAAGCATCAATCATAACAGATTTTATTTTATATATTTTTATTTATAACAAGCAAATAATAGGCTCAATTGCCTTAATTTGACTAGCATGCATTTTCCAGTGCCTTCTAAAGATAATTTGATATGATTTTTTACTAATTTGAGAGGGTTTTATGTATGTGAAAATTCTGAAAAAAAATGACACAGGTCCGTCTAGCAACGCGGATCGCCGCGGAATGCGAGTGAGCGCGAAGCAAAATACGCGAGTTGCAGGACAATAGAGTGCGGTATGATGTTCATGGTGCTCAGATTAATTTAACGTAAGCGACTTTTTTTTAAATCATTATTATGAAAATCTGAATCGCAAATTCAAAAAACTAAATCGGGCGTTTATTTGCTTATGATATGTACTCTATTGATGAAAAAAATTGTATCAAAATACCTTCAGGCGTTGGATATATTTGGGAATTTCTTGATTTTCAGAGGTATGTTTGCCATTTTTTTTTATCGAGGCTTTTAATTGAAATCGTGTTTTCGGCTCGGGCGATGTGTTTGTTATATCCTTAAGTATCATATATTTCAATTTCAATACCGTAGAGCTAGCAGGTTTCATATAATTTGGGCTGCAATGTAGAGACTTTTGCCCATTTCTGCCTCTTAAGTGTATTCCGAACCGGTGGTAAATTCAACTGTATGTACCAATGTAACGTTCATAAGTGCCTTACTAGGGCCTAAACTGAATAAATGACTTTTTGATTTTGATTTTGATTTTTGCATTTATAATGACCTAGCTGTCCCTCACGTTTTCACTCGACTTCCTGGGATAAAAAGAGGCCTATTGCCCACTCCATACCATAGGCTATCTGCTTGTCAAATTTTATCGCGATCGGTAGAGAGGTTTAGTAGTTAAAATTTAATAAACTGATAAACAGTGTTACTTTCTTATCCCTATTTCCCTTGGTCACGCCATAACTTGAGAATGACTTAACCGATTTCATCCATCTATTTTAATGTTTTCTAATACTCTGGAGAAGGTTATTACGGAAAAAAAAATTAAGAAAGTTGCGTAGAAAAATAGAAAATTTAAGAAAACTTAATACTAGGGTATGGTAGGACCCCTCGGGTACGCGGGTGAAACCGCAGGGCATAACTAGCTTATAATATTAGTATGGATTATAAAGTAGGATCATACTATAAGGAAAAAAGTCTTCGCTCTTTCCATACCTATAAACGCTTCTTAGCAATATAATTTCCATTTATACCATTACTTATATTTACCACCCCATGTTTAAGGGTCATCTAATGGTGCAAAAGCGTTATTCCAAGCACTAAAAATAAAAATATCTGCCCTTGACCCTTACGTGTAGTAATGGGTACAGCCAATGTGATTTTATTGCCAATTTGCCACTCGGCGCTCGCCAGTTAGTACTAAGCCTACTTCATACAATAGAGTAGAAACAATGCGGCTGAAGTTTGAAATCAAATAAGGTAAAGCCTGGTTCTGTCAACGCAACCCATTTAGTACAAATGTAAATTAGTTTGTTTTGAATCAAGAGTCCAGGATAAGCATAAATAATTTTGTATGAATTAATTAACCATGGTTACAATGTCATGTTGATTTTGGTGTTTTGGTTTTATAATATAAACAATAGTTTAAGACGAAAAGTTGTATCCAAGATTCCAAGCTGTGTTGACTTTACTTGGTTTACACCAATGGAATTTTCATTTGCTATTAAACTTTATGAAATTCTTGCTAAATGAAGAGAAAAAATAGCTAAATCTACTGAATTTTTTCCATGGGAAATATTAGAAGATAAAGGGAGGTAAACTGTTCATACAGTTCCTGCTCAATTTTCTACAATAATTCTAGATTTATACTAGTGAACTAAAATCTACTACGAAGACAAAAGTGCGACAGATATTTCACATAAAATAGGTACCGCCATCTATATAGAATGCTCCTAATTATATTTTAAGAAAATACATAACCATTTTTCTCGTTGCCGTGACTTACATCAGTGATCGTATTTATTCTTATAAAGAGTTTTCCGCTACCCATTTTCTTACAAGTTGGTCTATCTTGTTATAGACTATAGATGAATTTAAAGGTTCATATGTAAATTTTTCCGATTCTCGTATCTGCCCTTGATACAAAGTTAACTGCCCTGCTGATATCACAGCTAAATTCTCCTTTACTTTATTTCCAGAAGCGACATGGCATGAGCGGTCGGGTGGGCGCGACATGCGGTGCGCGCCGCCCGCGCAACCCGCCACCGTCGCACTCGCACTCTCGCTGCTGCTGCGTCTCGCCAACGCCGGTATGAACACCCCTTTACAAATCCGATTACCTCTCCAATTTTTGACCGAGCTCTCATACGGGTTCACTCTATTGCGGTCGCATAGTAGTTTGATTAATTCTTTTGTAAATGTCACATCGTTGATATACATGTTCACTAATAAAGTTATTAGAATTAATTTGATACTAATTTCAGTTCTAACATGCACAAGTATAAGCTCGTTGTTGGGTGCAAATAATTTTACCTTAATGTAGAATCTTAAGAGGCAGCTGGTTGCTAAACTAAAATAATCTAGCGCCGGAATGAGCATTATGTTTGCCCTTCTGAAATATCGAGCTTGCAGCTGTTCTAAGCTTCGAATTTAAACGCGTCTAAGTTAATTCTTACATGAAATCATTATTAAACGTAAAATGAATCTGTAGATTAATCTGGCGATAAGATGCCTTGAAAGGTGGGAATGGTGGCCAGCGTTGTATGTAAGTCATGTCAAAAGTCATATCGCAATTTGAAATCAAATATTCGACATTTTACTATTATATGGCGACTTTGATGATTAAAATCAATTTTAGTAACTTTAGTTTAGGTCTACAGTTTTGGCCCAAACTAAGAAATAGTTGATAGTCTAGAAGGTCGGAACCCTCTGTGCGCGAGTCAGACTAAGACTTCTTGGTTTTTATTAAAAACTAACCTTAAACTGTTCGTATGAATGTTTTTGTCTTTAAATTTTTTGATCTGGTGCCATTATTACCTTTCTTCATCGCACCGCTTGCCAACGATGCTGAATTCATCTTATAAATATCCTCAAACCAACTAGGTCGTCCACGCAACGAAGAAATCGGACGTTCCGATTACGGATCATTAGGATGTAGAACGAGATTTACATTATGGTTCCCCGTAGTGCTAAGACATGCAAATGTCCACAGGCGGCGTGTCTGTTAGCATTAAATGGACCGTCTGTTTGCTTGTAAATTTGCTGACATAACAAAAGAGACGTGTACGACTATTTAATGGGTTTAGACGCAACAACAAAACAACACGTGTGAGTGCGAGTGATACCCCTGGTGTTGCAAGCGTCCATAGGCTACGGTAACTGCTTACCATCAGGCGGGCCGTATGCTTGTTTGCGACCTAAGTGGTATAAAAAAAAAAAACACGTGTGAAGTTTTGTAGAATTAAAACTACCATACTATCAACTGAGAGATCAGATCCTGAGTCTTGAAGTTTATAGTAATTTATAGCAAAAAGTATAAACACAATTGATTAATTAAGCTTTAAACTTTCTTAGTTGTTTCTTCTTAAACTTTCATTGTATTTAATTTATTAAGATTTATTATAGCACTAAGTAGCTCATAATTGAAACTAATTCAAGATCATAATTTATGTGGCAATATAATAAGGACTTCTTTGGTCATTCATTCCTAAATTAATTATATTTTAATTAGTTTATGAACTTTCACCTGTCTTCATTGATTTAATGTTCTTTTTTTGTATTTTAGGATCTAGTAAAGAATATACATTCAGTCGATCAGCTAACGGCTATTAAAGAATCATTGATGGATCTATAAATGCCATGATTTAAATTTAATAAAATTCCTAGAATACCGACTTACCTAATTATTATATATTTTGCATGTAAATGCCTTTCTTGTATGTATTTTTAATAATGGTAGGTATAATAAACTATAACGAGCGTGTTTCGCCATCCAACTTAATGGTGCGTCCATGCTTGGCGAACCGATCACGAGCCGAGCCACGAACGAGCACACTGTGAGCACGATTCGCGTAGCGTTGACGGGCTTGCGAGCCTCGAACGAGCATTCGTAGCGTGCTCGACTGCGCTCCGCCCGATTGTCAGTTTTTTCACGAACACAGGGATTCGCATCGCGCTCGTTGTAGGCTTGTTGAAGGCTCGTTAAGTACGTCCACGCTCGAAATCGCGAGCAACGAACGAATCCTGTTCGTTCGAGGCTCGGCTCGTGGTCGCTTCGCGTAGCATGGACGCACCATAATAATTTGGCGAGTAGTCATGTATATTTTTATTTTGTACGTATCACTGTGTGTTTTCAATTTACATTACCTACGTAAAATTGGTTTGTATCCGAAATCCGAATGGAATAAAAATTTCAATTTTCCATTTTTTTTAATCACGCCCATAAATATAATGTAAGTATAGAACTTTAAAATTAAAACTATGAATACAGTACCTATTGGAAAATTGAAATGGGAAAGTTTGGATGTTTGTGACTTAATCTTGCATAAGCTAAAAACAGATATAATAAAAGGTACTTAGGTACTTTTAATCTCGGCGACAGAATTGAGTATACATCTATACAAATAAATAGACCACTTAAAAAAAACTAACATAGATTTTTTCTGTCTGTGTCTGTTTGTTCCGACTAATCTCCAAAACGGCTGCACTGATTTTGACGGGACTTTCACTGGCAAATAGCTGATGTTATAAAGAGGAACTTAGGCTACTTTTATTTCAGAAAAAGAATAAGAGGGTGAAACCGCGAGGGTTAGCTAGTCTATAACAAATTTTGGTAAAGATGCGATTTATAGCATCTAAGATACACACAGAACAGATAAATAAGGTTAGAATGGTAATGTGGGCGGGGCAAGCGCGCCACAGTTATGATTCGATAATCATAACTCGACCGATTCGCGGTCAGTGCGCGTCGGATTACATTGGAGAACAGAGCTCTGCTTATAATGCCGTGTTGTGCTATAATAACGTGTAAGACAAAAAAGTCAGACCTCAAGTATAGAGCGAGGAGGTATATCTTTCCATCGGTAAGTCGAAAATAACATTTAATTACAATATTATTAGTAAAAAACATAAAAACATATTGAACACTATGAAATACCAAACATTAACAAAATTATTACAACAAGTTATGAAAAACATACATTGACCGATGTGTACTCGCTCAATCAGCGCAATGACCAAATCCGCTTTCAATACTGCATACATTGCGTCTTCTACACTTCGTCCTTTGCCCTGATTGGCAGTGATGTAAGGCGCAGCATGTTTATCGATAGTGACGTGACCATGTGGTTTGGTTAAATAAAATCATCGATAGAATTCTAGACTATATATAATATAATTACGTTTGACAAAGATAATTTTGGAATTATTTTATATTTAATTAACGATAGTACATTTTTAGTTAGACGTATTTTGAAATTAGATATTATATTAATCATTGAATGAATGTGACCGAATGATATAAATGGACATATAAGACCCCTCCTCATCTACGAGTATTTACTATGATGTATTTAGTATTATAATCTAAGTAAAATGTAATTTGACTAATGCAATAAATTATAAATTGTAGGTTTCCTAAAGAACCTAACGCCAGGGAACAATGGATTGGCGTGACAGGTAGAGGTAACTGGAAGAGCCGATAACTGATGTGGAAGAAAGGTTCTCGAGTGGCGACCACGTACTGGAAAGTGCCGAGCGGGACGACCTCCCACCAGGTGGACCGACGACCTGGGGTCCAATTCTCACTTCCCTCGAACTAGCCTTCGAATCGAACTTGCATTACGAGTTCTATTTCGACCGTAAAATTTCGAGGGGCGGAGTCTATTTTTCGATTCATGTATTCTCGGCACTAATCGAACTAACCTTCGAAATAAGTTCGAGTGTAAGGAGTAAATGTTGCCATTATGATGGATACAAATTGCACGATGCGTTTCATTTCACTTGATAATTGCGTTTTGTTAACGTACGTGATAATATTATATCTTAAACTAGCAGACCCCCGCGGTTTCACCCGCTAAGTTACTCTTTATAACATCAACTATGAACCGGAACAGACAGACAAAAATGTTTAAAAACTCAATCCGATTTTATTCAAAAAAAGTTGAACTCACATAAAAGCTTGGTGCAATGCAAAACTCTTAAAAACTGGAATAGAAGAACATTTAAATCAAAAGCACTAAGGAGTATTGCTATCAACTTCGATGCAAATCACCCCGAAAAATCAAACACGGATATTTTTACTATCAAAACTAAAAACCAATATTATACACTAACAAATAAAACTCAAAGAATCTTATATATTATTATAACAACAAATTAAAAAGAAATTAAATTAACTACACTCAAAATATTCTAATTAAATAGTGAAAATAAACTTCCAAACAAATTATACAGCAATCGCAAATATTCGCTAAGTATAGGTAATCTAAGAGATTTCCAAGGAAACGCAAGGCATAAGGTAAGTTTTTCATTCAAATATGCAAGAACAAAAAGAATTTAAGTTTCGAATTGTACTCCGATTTCAATATTCTTTTATATTTGACATTCCAATTTTAAAAAGTATTGCATTCCACCACGTTTTTTGAATAAAATCGGCTCAGATTACAGAACAAAAGGCAGATAGAGCGCGCGAAACACAGGAGTGAGGCCAAAAAAACCACAAAGTTTATTTAAACGAAAGTGTTTTTCGTTAAATAAAGTTTTTTAAACAAAGCAAATACAAATTCAAAAGCGAATACCAGGCCCCTATTTCACCAAGCTGATTGGTGATAGGTGATATGTGACAATTTACAGGTGACAGGTTTTAGGCGACAATTCTACAAATTCGCATTAGATTACTAAGGAAATGCGAAAAGTTGTCAAAAAAATCGTTTTATTGCTTGATATAATGTTTAGATTTAAACACAACATACACAACATATTTGTAGATTTGTCGAAAATAATTGACATGGGGCAAGATCTGTGTCGGCTTCCTCTACTACAATTGTCTTGTTTTTGTTGTGATCATTTCAAATTGGCGAAAGCAGTAAATAGGTAGGTAGTGGTGGCGATAATAGTTTCAATGAGTTCTCAAACTATAAAGAACGAACATTTAAAGAAAATCAGATTACCTAGCTAATCTTTTTTATTAATTTATCTTTTTGGTTATCCATGATAAATATGATAATTATTATATTTAATTTGAAACGCTTGTAGTAAATGCCATGTAATTATTTATGTATTTATTTAATAGTGTAATTTAATTCAAATTAAAAATATGTTAGAGAATAGCCCGTTAAAAATAAAATAAAAACAACAAAACAACTATGTAGCAGCAAAAAATATATAAGTATGTGTGGAAATTGGTGATCTTATGGCCGATTTCTATAAGTTATGGACCGTTATCGGTTAAAATTAAGACTCTTATATCTTTACTGATAATGAAGCAAATACATCAAAGCATTGCATAGCAGACCCTCCCATATGGAAGTAGCAATCACATGTAAAATTAGCTTACAAAATGATCTATATGCCCAGTTTGGCAATAAAAAATCTACCATTGGTAAGCAAAACAATTCGTTTTTGTTCATAGAAACCGGGCATTAGTTAGCCCTACGAACGGCGAGACGTGAGAATTGTAATTTTTCAATGCATAACGCCTGTCATCAGCCGACATACCGTTGGATTTTGTTGACATATGGTAGAGGTTTATGATACAATAATTATCGTGACATATCGGCAATTGCCATATTTTCATGACAATTGTCGCACCTGTCCGTCTGGTGAAATAGGGTCCAGGTATGTGTTTTACAATTTGTATTTGCCTCACTCCCGTGTTCCGGGCGCCCCATCTGCCTTATTCTGTAATCTGTGGAATTCGGATTGAGTTTTCAAACGTGTGTCAAAATAAAATGTAATTTAAATCAATAAAAGTACTAAGGAGTATTGATATCAACGTCGATGCAAATCACCCCTAAAATAACTTTCTACCCCTTTTTGACCCCGTTAGGCGATGAGTTTCAATAAAATACGAAACACGTCTTCCATCAATTCTGTTAAGGAATGTTTATGCAAAATTTGAAGTAGATCGGACCAAGGAATCACGTTGTCCCATACAAACTTTGCCCCCGTTTTTCACCCCCTTAGGGGTAGAATTTCAAAAAATCCTTTCTTATCGGATGCCTACGTCATACAAAGAACATACCCTCCAAGTTTCAGGTCTCTACGATCAGCGGTTTAGGCTGTGCGTTGATTGTCAGTCAGTCATTCAGGACAAAGCATTTTATATGTATAGATTACTCTCTTAGGGGTGGAATTACCAAAAATCCTTCCTTAGTCGATTCCTATACCGTATAATAATACATTTAGTGAAGTTTACTTTGAAATTGAAGGACTTGATTACACAACTTCATCCCCCTTTTCCTCCCTTCGATAGTGGAATTATCATAAACGCTGAGATAACTATACATTAATTTTCAATCGTCAGCCTAAACACAAAATTTGAAGATCCTAACTTCAAAACTGACGAACTTGCATACAAACTTTCATCCCTTATTTTACCCCCTTAGGGGTGGAATTTCCAAAAATCCTTCCTTAGTGGATGCCTACACCGTATAATAAATACATTTAGTGAAGTTTACTTTGAAATTGAAGGACTTGCATACACAACTTCATCTCCCTTTTCCTCCTTTCGGTGGTGGAATTATCACAAACGCTGAGATAACTATATATTAATTTTCAATCGTCAGCCTAAACATAAAATTTAAAGATCCTAACTTCAAAACTGACGAACTTGCATACAAACTTTCATCCCTTATTTTACCCCCTTAGGGGTGTAATTTCCAAAAATCCTTCCTTAGTGGATGCCTAGACCGTATAATAATACATTTAGTGATGTTTACTTTGAAATTGAAGGACTTGCATACCCAACTTCATCCCCCTTTTCCTCCCTTCGGTGGTGGAATTATCACAAACGCTGAGATAACTACACATTAATTTTCAATCGTCAGCCTAAACACAAAATTTTAAGATCCAAACTTCAAAACTGACGGACTTGCATACAAACTGTCATCCCCTATTTTACCCTCTTAGGGGTGGAATTTCGAAAAATCCTTCCTTAGTGGATGCCTCCACTGTATAAGGTATCTTTGTGCAAAATTTCAAGTCTCTAGGTCCAGCGGTTTGGGCTGTGGGCTGATATATCAACAATCAGTTTATCATTTTATATATATTAAGACTAGCTTTTTAGCCCGCGACTTCGTCCGCGTAGATTATTTCTATTTTCTAGATATGAATCATTGTAACAATATAGAGCTTTGTTCATGGCTATTGTCCGCCAATACGTGTGATATTGACAAATGTTCAGGTAGATTAAGAGCTCATATGCGAGGATGCCACATAAAACTGAAACAGTCCTGCCGCAAATCAACTCTAGCAAATTTCAGAGTTTTTCCCTGTGACTACAAACCTTAATTAGGAACTGTTATCTTTTAAATTCAAACGGAAGGTGAGTTCAATGGTATACGCGGCAAGAAGACTGTTTCTCCTCTGGCAGAACCAGTAAATATTTTGACCTCAATAACATTGCGGCGGAGAGCTGTTACTTGTAGTCTAGTTCCACAGCACAATTTTGGAGGCCTTATCTCTTTCCCTCATGTCTGAGGATCGTGGTCAACATCGGGTTTGCTTCTAGAGCGAATGATCTGCCTCCACTGGTTTCTGTAAAACTTGGAGTACGATGAGTCTTTTACTTGATCGGACCATCTTGTTGGTGAACGACCACGTAGTTGTTTTCCTTCCGTGTTCCCAACTATGATCAGATTTCCAAACTTTCATCGCCTTTGCGCACCATGTGAAATACGAAAAAATACGTTGGTGGCATATGGTGGACAATCGTATTTTAATTTGGAGCTGTGATAGGATTGATGCATTGTTGCGTTTAGCGGTCCAAGGTATTTCCAACATCCGTCGCCAGCACCATATCTCGAATGCATCAATCCTTTTTCTTTCTCGGGCCAGTTTAGTCCACGCTTCCACTCCATACATGAAAATGAGGAATACCAATGCTCGTATTAACCGGATTTTTGTTTTAATACCGATTCCTCTCTTTTTCCTGATGTTATTTAGGCGAGTCATTTCAATACGCCAATACCATAAGCCGAAATAATAAATTATAAAATTTTCACTCCGAAAATAAAGAACTTCATATACTAAATTTAATCCCCCTTTTCACTCCTTAAGGGGTTCAAATTCCAACAACACCGATATTCGTGGCGTAAGTTTATAACCATAAGCTTAAATAATAAATTTTGTATACTTCCATACACAACTTCATCCCCCTTTTCCTCCCTTCGGTGGTGGAATTATTACAAACGCTGAGATAACTATATAATAGGTCTTTACCTATGAAATTGCCGTTCTGCAGTAACGGCCATTTCAAATCAAAATAATTTTTGTTTGGCTAAGAATTCTAATTTCAAATTAATTTTATTTTAAAAACATGGAATTCTTTTTCCAAAAGTAGTCATTTGTTTATTGATTAGTGTTACATTTTCATCGCATTTCAATCTTTTTCGTCATCATGGATACGTTAAAAATTCGAGTAATTATGGAATATGAGTACCGTCCTGGCAGCAACGCGGCACAAGCGGCACGCAACATCAATGACGTTTACGGAGCTAACACTACAAACCAACGCACCACCTGTTATTGGTTTGCTCGCTTCCGTTCTGGGAATTTCGACCTGAAAAATGAAGCTCGCGGTCGTCCGAAGACTTTGGTCGACAATGACGAATTAAAGGCGATTGTGAAAGCTGATGATACACAATCGACGGCTGAATTAGCAGCAGCTTTCGACGTTAGCGTCAAAACAATATTGGTCTATTTGCGTCAAATTGGCAAGGTAAAAAAGCTTGACAAATGGGTGCCCCACGAACTCAATGATCGCCAGCGCGAAGTACGCATCGAAACGTGCCTTGCACTGCTCAACAGACACACAAATGAAGGAATTCTGAACCGCAGGTATTACTTCGATTAATACAAATCCCAAAAAATACATGAAAAAAAAATCGTTTAACTTTTTTCATACAAAACGGAAAATGGTGAAACTGCGAATTTGGACTGTAATCTAGGATGGAAAATATGTCAGCGAATCGGAGAGAGGATAAAAGGTAGGATTGTGCACGCCTACCTTTCTGGTGTACGTTGCGGGTCTCTGCGATCGTAGAATTTCTTTCTGTTAGGTATTTCCAGGTATTTCGTAATTTTCTGTATTTTATTTTCTTTTGATAGCGACTGCGACTTTTCTCTTCCAATTTTTCTTCTTGAATGTCAATATTCAAAATGTTATTTCTTCATCGGCGTTCAGCGCTATCTGCAGCCAGTCCTATGGCGCGGCTAGCGGGCGCGTCGAGGGCAACGCGCATATGCAGGTAGGCGTGCGTGCGATAAGGAGAAAGGATAGGGAAGGAAAAAGGATTGACCGCCGACATATATGAAATTTTGAAAAAGAGTTCGGATATGGCGGAACCATTTCCCCCCGGCCTTAAAGGGTTACCTTTAAAAATTTAGAAATATTAATGAAAATGCGGATACTGAACCTATTTAGAAATATAATTTTTAAATTAAGATAATTTGAGCAGGTATAAGTATTAAACACTAGTCAATCATTGGCTTGGCAATGGACACAATCGCACCACTGGGCGTACAAAGCTCCCTTTACTCGTCCTAACGGTGACTACACGCGTCGTACCATCCTTCGAGGGGTGGATAGCTTCGACTACACCGAGAGGCCATGAAAGAGGCGGCGCGTTGTCTACAATAATAACCACCACTGATCCTAGCTGAATCGGAGTGGATGGGATGGTCCACTTGGCACGGGCTTGCAATTTATGCAAATACTCGACTCTCCATCGCCGCCAGAATGACTGGACTAATCTATCTAATAGCGAATGTCTCTCTAGCAAGTTACCTGACTCTATGTGAGAGGCGGGTAGCGAAAAAAGAGGTGCGGTATGTAGAAAATGAGCCGGCGTAAGAGCAGACGGCTCTGCGGGATCGCTACTCAAAGCAGTGAGTGGACGCGAATTAAGAAGTGCCTCAACTTGAATAAGAACTGTCAAAAGCTCTTCATAAGAGAGTATCTGTTGTCCTATAACTTTAAATAAATGAGACTTAACTACCTTAACCATAGACTCCCAGCATCCACCCCAGTGAGGACTGGCAGGCGGTATTTGCTTGAAATCTATGCGGCTTTCAGAAAGCTCAAGCTCGAGACGCGGTCGATACTCATCTAGAAACTTGTAAAGATCTCGCAAGTATGATCGACAACCTACGAAATTTGTGCCGTTGTCAGTGTAGAGACACTGAACCGGACCGCGGCGGGAAAGAAAGCGTTTGAGTGCAGCGAGAAAATTGACAGTACTCAACTCCGTGGCTATTTCAATATGTATACAGCGTGTTGTAAGGCAAGTAAAAATACAAAGCCATGCCTTGCGGCTTTTAACTCCTCTACCACGAACTGGCGTGTATTGTAGAGGTCCTGCGTAATCACAGCCTGTATGTGAAAACGGTTTGATAACCTGGTTCACTCGGTAAGCAGGCAGATCCGCCATCATAGGAAAAGATGGCTGCGGTTTTGCTCTAAAGCAAGTATTACACTTGTGTATGCGGTGGCGAATAACTCGCCGCGCGGAGAGTATCCAATAACGATGCCTGAGTAAGGACATCAGCAGTTCGGGTCCGGCATGTAAATGCTTCCTATGATAATAATCGATAATTATATCAACCACGTGATCGTGTCTCGGTAGAACACGCGGGTATCTTTGAGAAAAATCTAAATTAGCATTCGATAGCCGTCCACCGACGCGAATAATACCGTCTTTATCCAAAAACGGTTTTAACCTTTGCATAGCGGGTGAACAATTTTTATTATTGTTTAAGTTATGTATATCGCGACTAAAGTGAATATATTGCAAAGCCTTTATGACTTCTTTTTCTGCAAAATCTAAATCGGAACAAGTCACGATATGGTTGCGGGGTAAAAATTTTAAATATCTTAAAACGAATACAACAATTCGTAAAAGCTTCGACCATGAAGATATACGTTGAGCGAGTGTATAAATTGGCGATTCAGTTGCGGTTGTAGTTACAGTATGTACAAGCGGCTTTAGATCTGGCATTTCATTATTATCGCCAAGATCAAACTCTGCGATAGGCCACTCTGCTGGATCTTTAGAAACCCACGGTGGGCCTGAAAACCATAGCGGATGATTGATGAGCATCGCTGGAGAGAGGCCACGCGATAGGCAGTCAGCAGGGTTTTCAATTCCTACTACGTGATGAAAACTACCGACAGGAATATTATCAACAACCTTGGCAATGCGATTAGCAACGAACGTTTGCCAACGGTGCGGCGAAGAGTTTATCCAACATAAGACGACTTTAGAGTCAGTAAAAGCAAATATATTAGTGATTTTATACCGCGGTTCAAAATTATCAAGTACCTTACGCATCAACTTTGATAGAAGAAGAACAGCACACAGCTCTAACCTAGCGATAGTAATAGTTTTAAGCGGCGCAACTTTGGACTTAGAGCATACTAGCCTAACCGTTCTAGTATTCCCAACGATGACCTGAAGGTATATTACACATCCGTAAGCGCGTTCACTTGCATCAGCAAAACCTATAAGATTAGCTACGCAACCCTGAACAACCCCTAGATGTCGCGGTATGCGTATGTCGTTGAGCGAAGGCAATTCATTGCAAAATTGTAACCAAAGTTTCACGATACTTTGAGGAGGCGTGTCATCCCAATCACATTTCAATAACCAAAGCTCTTGAATAAGTAACTTGGCATATAATATAACGGGAGCCACTAAACCCAAATTATCCCATAAGCGTGCGACGACTGATAAAATAATTCGTTTACTGCATCCTGACTCAGGTGTGACAACCCTAAATTTATAGACATCATCAGCCCTATCCCAATGCATACCTAATATTTTTGCGGTGCAGCACCTCTATCAATCTCAAGATCAAAAGAAGCTCGATGTGATGCGGGAATGTTGCGCAGAACAGCGACCGAGTTACTAGTCCACTTCACCAGGTCAAATTGACCACACTTAAACATGTCAATCAGCTCGATACAGGCAGCTACAGCGACGGCTTCATCATTCTGTGATGAGTCATCCGCCATTATACTGAAGCATACATCATCCATATACGTCGAATTGGATGCAATCGCAGCAGCTATGGGAAACTTATGCCTTTCATCGGCGATGAGCTGATGAACGACACGAACGGCATGAAAAACACTCGACTTCATTCCAAAGCAAACTCTATTAAATTGAAAGACCGATATAGGATCTTCAGGATGAAATCTAAAAAGAATTCGTTGAAACCTGCGATCTGATTCCTGCATACCAATCTGCAAAAACATCTGACGACAGTCGGCAGAAATCGCTATATTAAAAAGGCGAAAGTTCAAAAGTATGGCATACAAATCACCCTGTATATTAGGGCCTGTATGTAACACCTCATTCAGAGACAACCCTGTGCTAGTCTTACAACTGGCGTCTAAAACCATACGTACTTTGGTAGTCGTCCTATCTTCACGTTGCACGCAGTGATGCGGGACGAAATAGGATGCGGTGGAATCGCGAGCGATATTATTAAAAGGTCCTATTTCACTGATATAACCTTTATCGAGATATTCACGAATGATATCGCTATATGCGGCGCGCAATGTATTTGACGACTCCAACTTGCGTTCTACGCACAGAAAGCGTCTATGTGCGGTAGAGTATGAATCTCCTAACTTGTAGACATCGTCACTAAACGGCAAAGCAACAGTGTATCTACCACTAGAATCACGTGTAGTGGTAACGCGAAAATGATTCTCACACTCAATATCATCTTGACTGTGTGCGGGCGGAGCGGTAACCTCCTCGAGTTCCCAAAACTTCTTGAGAAGGTGGTCCAATGAATGTTGGACGACAGCACAACATGCCGATGTCATTTTAATATTATTCGGTAATAATACGGGAGCAGAACCCATAATAATATAACCTAAGACGGTTTTGATAGCGGGCGGTATTCCATTCACCTTGCTATGTACCTTACCCGGTAGCAACAAGTGCGGAAACAATGATGCACCAAGAAGTACGTGCACCTCAGCGGGCGTAGCGAACGTATTGTCCGCGAGCGGGAGTGAAGTCATGTGCGCGAACGCTGACTCATCCACGGGAACCGACGGCAGGTTATCCGTGATGCGGTCGACAACATATGCCGATACGTTAAAATTAACGTTATTAGAAAAACGCGAAAATATTTTAAAATCAGTGGAACCTCTAATAGGTTTTTCAGAACCACCGAAACCACGCACTATTATTTGCATATTTTTATTATAATTCAAACCTAAACGCACGCAACATTCGTGTGTTATGAAATTGCTCTGAGATCCCGAGTCTAATAAACATTTTACTAAGTGTGCCTGTCCCATTTGATCATAAATAACAACTTGCGCGGTTGACAGCAATATCGTTGTTAGTTGCATACATTGTGCGTTGTGACCATCACTACTCACGGATACCGGAATTGACGCAGCAATAGATGTATGCAAAGATGATACGTTCGTGTCGCATGTGACGGGCGACGGCGGAACTCGCGGTAGAGCAGCACTAGCAGACTGTGCGCTCGATGCGGGTTCGATTCCAGACGCAACAATCATTCCACTAGTGTTGGTTTGCGATGCGGTCTGGTTATTGTCATTATTAAAATGCAGTAAAGAATGATGTTTTTGATTGCAACTGCGGCATTTAAAATTGAATTACAATCGCGGGATCTATGTTTTAAACTTAAACAATTAATGCATGCGTTATGTTCTTTAATACATTTGAACCGTGCGGATGGAGTAGAGTCCATGAACTTAGGACACTTGTAAAAATGATCATGTACGATATTATCACACATACATTTTTTCTGAGAAGCAGATACTGCTAAATAAGATTGCGGGTTTGGTACATGAGTTCGCGGCTTATTCGTATTTCGTGAAGAACTAATAGTACTCGTACTCGTGGTCGGTTTCATACTTTGGTAAATCCTAAACTGTCCTCTAATAAAATCTGTCAGCTGAACGAAAGTAGGCATCTTCTCTTCGCGATACTGTGATTCAAATGCTCGGATCGTTTCTTCATCTAACTTCTTCAAAGCGATATGCAACATCATGAAGTCGGACAAATTATCAAGCTTCAGGTTTTTAAGTGCGCTCGCTGCGGTGGCAAATTGATCCATAAATATTTGAAACTTAGATGAAGAAGCGGGACCGCTCAACTTTAGATTATACATCTGATCTAAGTAAGTAGATGCGAGAGTACGCGTATCTTGATACCTATCAATGACACATTTTAATATTGCGTCATAATTTTCGGCACACGGCGCGATACCAGCGAACACTGCTTTGGCCTTACTTGAGAGCTTCCCTACTAAATAGTACAACCTCTCAGCGTCCGTCAGCAATGGATTGTCGTGTATCATAGACTTAAAGCTTGAGTAAAATAAAGGCCAATTTCGAATGTCCCCATCGAATGTCATAATTTCGATCGGCGGTAAGGATGGCTTCTTACATTTTAAACCTAAACGATCAGTTGACCCCTTCTGATCCTTCTGATCATGATCAGAGTCCACACTCGAAGGTTTGGGTTCGATACGCTTTAGTACACGCTTGATACGACAGTATAAATCTTCAAACGAGTTTAAAGATTTAAAGTTAGGTTTACTAGTAGGATCACATTTGAGTAGAGTGCGATTGTATTCATTTACTAACTCCCTAAATTCCAAACGAATGTCATCGATAGTTTCGACAGAACTCAGGAAATTTTCCATACATTCCTCACTATTGTCGATTGTTTTTGAACTATCATATACTATTTGAACATACTCGAAAAGGGTATCTCGTTTAGTTTCTAATAAAATTAATTCATTATTTGTTTTAGAAACTGAACTCTCCGTATCCCCTTTCTTAGGCATATTGACGGAGTAGTTGAACACAAAATTATGAAATAAACGAAACGGGATAGAATATTATATTTCTACTAATAGAAAATAGCAGTTTTATGTAGGTTAGGTATCCTAAATTGAAGTAAGCGGTTTTATATAAGTATTATATTTACGACAAAATAGGTAGGTAACCTCAATAAGGTGCGGTTGAGAAGAAACTAGGAAGTTGCTAGAAAATCTAGACTGAAAAAATATGCGAGTATCTAGACGAATCTAGAACGAACAGCGGGTGTATCTAGAATAATCTATAACAAACAGCGGGTGTATCTAGACGAATCTAGAACGAACAGCGGGGCTAGGTATTTAGACGAATCTAAACCTATATATGGATGATCCCTAAGGATATGAAAAATGAGAATCCGGGTAGACGGACCAAAAATGGTGAAACTGCGAATTTGGACTGTAATCTAGGATGGAAAATATGTCAGCGAATCGGAGAGAGGATAAAAGGTAGGATTGTGCACGCCTACCTTTCTGGTGTACGTTGCGGGTCTCTGCGATCGTAGAATTTCTTTCTGTTAGGTATTTCCAGGTATTTCGTAATTTTCTGTATTTTATTTTCTTTTGATAGCGACTGCGACTTTTCTCTTCCAATTTTTCTTCTTGAATGTCAATATTCAAAATGTTATTTCTTCATCGGCGTTCAGCGCTATCTGCAGCCAGTCCTATGGCGCGGCTAGCGGGCGCGTCGAGGGCAACGCGCATATGCAGGTAGGCGTGCGTGCGATAAGGAGAAAGGATAGGGAAGGAAAAAGGATTGACCGCCGACATATATGAAATTTTGAAAAAGAGTTCGGATATGGCGGAACCAGCAATTTCGTAGGTAAAGATCTAATATTAATTTTCAATCGTCAGGTTTGGGCTGTACGTTGATATATCAACAATCAGTTTATCATTTTATATATTAAGATTATTATTAAGATTATCCTCTTAGGGGTGGAATTACCAAAAATCCTTCCGTAGTGGATGCCTACACCGTATAATAATACATTTAGTGAAGTTTACTTTGAAATTGAAGGACTTGCATACACAACTTCATCCCCCTTTTCCTCCCTTCGATGGTGGAATTATCACAAACGCTGAGATAACTATATATTAATTTTCAATCGTCAGCCTAAACACAAAATTTGAAGATCCTAACTTCAAAACTGACGAACTCGCATACAAACTTTCATCCCTTATTTTACCCTGTTAGGGGTGGAGTTTCCAAAAATCCTTCCTTAGTGGATGCCTACACCGTATAATAATACATTCAGTGAAGTTTACTTTGAAATTGAAGGACTTGCATACACAACTTCATCCCCCTTTTCCTCCCTTCGGTGGTGGAATTATTACAAACGCTGAGATAACTATATATTAATTTTCAATCGTCAGCCTAAACACAAAATTTGAAGATCCTAACTTCAAAACTGACGGACTTGCATACAAACTTTCATCCCTTATTTTACCCTGTTAGGGGTGGAATTTCCAAAAATCCTTCCTTAGTGGATGCCTACACCGTATAATAATACATTTAGTGAAGTTTACTTTGAAATTGAAGGACTTGCATACCCAACTTCATCACCCTTTTCCTCCCTTCGGTGGTGGAATTATCACAAACGCTGAGATAACTACACATTAATTTTCAATCGTCAGCCTAAACACAAAATTTAAAGATCCTAACTTCAAAACTGACGGACTTGCATACAAACTGTCATCCCCTATTTTACCCTCTTAGGGGTGGAATTTCCAAAAATCCTTCCTTAGTGGATGCCTCCACTGTATAAGGTATCTTTGTGCAAAATTTCAAATCTCTAGGTCCAGCGGTTTGGGCTGTGGGCTGATATATCAACAATCAGTTTATCATTTTATATATTAAGATTAAAATTTAAAAGATTTTAATGAATATTTTAATAAAATATTTAAAACAACGTTTTACTCTTATTATATCCTAATATATCCGGAATTCATAAGTTAATCAATTTTATATAATAATTATAAATGAATATGACAAAATATTTTCTGTGAGTAACGGAAATCCTTAGGCTTATCTGTCATTACGTTTCCAAATGACAACCTAACTGTTTGACGTTTGATAGTTCGCATTCGAAATACGTTTCGAACGGTCCCGACCAGTCGAAGTAGTTCGAGCGCTAGCCCTCGAAAAATAAGAGAAAATGGCGGCTTTGAAATTCTCAGAATAGCCTAACTTGATTTTCACTCGAAAAAAGTACGAATTCGAACTTTATTTGGAACAAGTGATTAATTCGAGTGAATGAGAATTGGCTCCCTGGTCAGATCTACTATCCGATTCAGTTCTACACATTGTGGTACACTTTACGAAAAAACGATCACACCTCTACAGATGATGCACAATCAAGAATTGAAAGTATAGGATCAAATCTATATTTGAAATTTAGCATAGGTAATTAAAATGTTTGTCTAGATGATAAGACTTACCATATACATTGAGCTATAGTGATAATAGCTCAATAACCATATATGGTTTTCCGGGGTGTGATGATGAAGTACGAGGGCATGCGCTGGATGGGGTTGTTGGAATTGTCGTGAGATGAACTTTGACCACATGTGGTATCCCTGGTCTGATGATGGAGTAGAATGGTAGGTATTTAAACTGTATAACGGAGCAACTTATCCTAGCCGTGTTTGGGGTTGTTGGAATTGTCCTGAGAACAGCTTTGACCATATATGGTTTTCGGGCTCTGATGATAGAGTAGGAGGGTAGGTAATGGAACTCCATAGTGCAGCAACGTATCCTAGCCATGTTTGGGGTTGTTGGAATTGTCGTGAGATGAACTTTGGCCATATATTGTATTCAGGGTCTGATGATGGAGTTGGAGTGTGGGTAAGCACTGAAACTCCATAGTGGAACGACGTATCCTTATCCTAACCATATTTGGGCTTATTGAAATTAAAATATTAAACATACTTACAAAAAAATCTTACGAGCCCTTACAAAGCTGCGCTTTTAGCTAGTATATAGTAAAAAAATAAAATAAAATAATTTCTTAATATTAATTTCATGTTACATTTTTCCCCACGCATTCATCAGATAATTTATCGATAAAAATATCGACTTTATCAAGCAAATCAAATCTGTCAAATTTCGCTTCATAATTTTAACAGCTCACGCCTATGAAGTATTTCTTCGGTAATTACCTACTAACGATAATGTCGTTCTTCATTGACGGGTCCCACCCACTTAGTGAAGTGCCACGCACAACGAACAACCAGACTATCAATAATCAGTTTAGAAATAAAACAAATCGAACATTAGAAGTTAAGATTTAGTTAACTATATAATTTGTTGTAAAAATTTTCGTTATTTGCGCACTATAATATAATATATTATATATCTATCACGCAGTTATCCGTAAAAAAACCACTACATACCCTAATAGTTTTATTAGTTTTTAATTGTCACAAATTGATTATTGCCGGTCCAAAAAATCATTATGCTGAATAATAATATAATTAATTCAATAGAAAAAGATATGTTAGTTTTGTGTAATCCGTACAGCATAACCATGCAACTATCGATTCCAAGTTCTATGAGAATAATAATTGATAATCGAACCGATTCATTAACGATTATACACTACCCATCCCTACCGTAAGTTGTCAACATTTTTGACAGGTGTATGCATTTTTGCGTGTGTGAGTGTCTATGCCCACGGTAGCTTAGTGCTAGTGGGCGAACGAATATCTGCCCTGAGATTTATGTGTGCGTGATTTGGATGTGTGCGAAATATTTGTAAAAATATGATTGCGTATGTGTAGAAATTAAAATAGTGGGGGTCAAGCGGCGACACTGGTCCTAGTACAAAATTGGAGCGAGGGCCTTTCCAACCTTATTTATCTATTCCGTGAAGATACACCCCGGTAGCCACAATATCTAAATCAAGTATTGTAAATAATAGAGTAGTGTTCAGTGTAATAGCCGTTCTGGTATCTCTGATTAACTTTTCAAGTAATTTCCCCCATCTTTGAAACCATTAACTTACCTGAGAACGTGAATGCCGTTCTCAGGTAAGTTAATGGTTTCTTGTGCACTTTTACTTCTTGTTTTGCAACTTTCATTAAGCTTCCTTTAACGTGAATGGATTTGTTGATTACCTTAGTTATTAGGTTTCTAAAGCATTCAATTCAATTCAATTCAATTCAATTCAATTTAATTATTCCTTAACATTTCTAATATAATGCATGTAATATTTACAGAAAATACAGCTTTAACATTTAAATTCCGAGATTGTATAGTTTCCACTTATTGCGATCCGTTTTGACCCTTTTGGTACTGAACTTTCTATTAAAATAAATGAATAATGGTATCCTAAGATGACAACAGAGAATGAGGTCAACCGTTGACCTTTATGAAGGCACTTGCTTTGAAATTCTTTATCGAATGATACATCTTTATTTTTAAACAATTTTGAATACAGAACTCCGTAAAAATGTATACAGACTTAGCTCCAACTAGCAACAAAAAAGAAATTAAGGATCGTTCTTATTTCAAATATTGAATCATCCCCCAGGATCAATGGGCCCAGGAGTACCTGAGAATATCACAGTGACGTTCCTGAATCCCACAACGGTGAGGGTATCGTGGTCCACCACGGCGGAGCTGGTTGAGAAGTATGACGTCACATACAAGCCCTCTGACGCGAGGTAAGTGATCGCGGCCAATGACGTCATTACTTTGCTTTCTTCTATCTGTCTGCTTACTTTATGTTCACTGTTTATCGATACTTAATAACTGGCCTTCCTTACACAAGAAAGATTGACAAATGGAATGTACTGAAAGTGACTGAAAGTCTTATTGGGGATTTTTTTTTCTCTTTCTACAACCGCTAAAGCTTGAGTGTCGTTATCTCATTGTCGCTTTGAATAATGGGTATGTGATTTTATTCTGTCAATCTCCTACATGATGGGCGAATGTAGTGCGATTGATATGAATAAATGAAACACCCCAAAATATATCCTTGCCAATATGCGATCGCCTTGATCTCCTAGGCATAACATTAACAGCCAAAATAAACTTTGGCTGTTCTATTGAGTCGAAGGCAGAAACAGCCGCTAGAAAGCTGGGTATCCTCTCTAAGGTCAAGCGGTACTTCACGCCTGGGCAATTGCTCCAACTTTATAAAGCACAAGTCCGGTCGTGCATGGAGTACTGCTGCCATCTTTGGGATGGATCAGCTAAGTACCAGCTTGAGGCCCTCGACTCAATAGATCGCCGAGCCAGGAGACTAATTGGAGATGAGTCTTTAATTAAGGCGAAACTCACGAGCCTTGACCATCGAAGAAAGGTTGCTTGCTTATCGGTTTTCTACAGGATATATTTTGGAGAGTGTGCGCAGGAATTGTTCAACCTTATTCCACCATCCCCATTTTTACACCGAACCACAAGACGCCGGGAAAATTTTCACCCGTACGTTGTTGACATACCGAATATACGGACACAGCGTTTTGCATCCTCATTTTTAATGCGGACAGCAAGGGAGTGGAACTTGCTTCCGGCGTCTGTGTTTCCTGACGCTTACAATCTTGGTACTTTCAAGGCCAGAGTGAATAGGTTTCTTCTGGGTAAGCGTGTTTCATCTTAGGCTTCGTCATCGCCCCTTATGGGCGGGTCAGTGGCCAAACGCAAGCCCATCAAATTTAAAAAAAAAAAAAAAAAAAAAACACCCTATATACCATTCCTACATACACCATGAAAAGAACTGCAACCCGACTACGAAAAAATAACTTTAATTAAAGGAAAAAAGTTTAATAAAAGCCCCTCTAGGGATAAAAAAGAAAACTAAAAAGTTAAAAACAAGGTGCTGATTGCTAAAATCGTCTTATTGAGTAAGACAATGTTAGAAATTCCTGTTTTTTTTAGTTATATTTAATTCTTCTGTCATTTTCACATTAATAATATTATAATTCAACGTGCGTTGTGAACAACAAAAACCAAAGATTCTAATTTGATAGATAAATAAAAAAATGGAAATGATAGCGTAATTTATAACTATAACCATAAATAATTAATTATTCGTGGAAATTGTCTCTTAATAATTTACAGTTTTGAACCACAATTTTCAATTTGGAAAATATAAATATCCATTTATTTGTGGTTACGCTCAGTGTAATATTTAAGCGTAACATTTTCGATAGCATTATTAATTGAGGTAAGTTTGCACTAAATTGCTGTTCGACGTGTAATTTTAAGTTTAGTGTTGAAACGTGAGTTTGTCGTTTTTATATTTGCTGGTATATTCCAGAGTAAGATATAGATAATAGTTAGAGCCAAAAAGGCAGCTAAAACAATATTGCTAATGGAATACATTTTTTCAAATTCTCGACAGATATTACATAATTCCAAGATTTTTTTGGTAAAATAGTCACAAATATAAGATATTTACTCTAAAGTGACGTCACGCACGAGTCCCCACTCCCGAACTTTGAAGCGCTTTATCTTTGTAAATTTTAGATGATTTGGTAAAGAAAAAATACGTGTCCAATATTTTTTGATAATCTAACTGACGGACAAATTAGTTTTTTTTTTACCAGGAGTCAGCCCTATTCAATTCATTAAAAGATTCGAAATTGATGAATTGAATAAGATCTGCTGTGAATTCGAATAAAATTAATTCCATTAGCAATAGCTTCACATAAGAATACATAAGATGTCTTATTTTTAATTATTATTTGGCCTAAAGTTTGTGTGTCATCTTTATGTATAGTGATTGAAAATTTTTACTGTGTAAATATAGTTCATAATAAGAAATCTTTATGCGAACAAAAAGGAATCAAATCAGCATCAACGCCATCCTGGGACATTCCCTAGAACTTTACAGCTACGTTGAATTAAGTATGATCAGGTGAAATGGGTCCAGAACGTATCCGAAGCATAATCTCGTTCGAAACGTTATTAAACTTTGCCACTCCTCAGAATTGGAAACAACTCAATATTAAATTAATAGCCAAATTACTTAAGCCCCGGAAAGTTAAAATTGTGATGTCATAATTCCTCCTTGAATATACAAAAGATTAATTAAAATGAAAGTTTCTTTGTACCGAAATAAAATACGTGATAGAAATTAATTTTGGGATTTATACCTTAGCTGTAACGTTTTTGGATAGCATTATGAAGTGTCAAATAGTTAATCGATGTTTGGAATACTTTTATAATATAATAAAAGGTAAATTTGTCATAATATACCTCCGTCTCGCGTCACCGAAATACCATGGTACTTTGCATATCTACTTGTTCATTTAAAATACTTATTATCGAAATCAACATAGATTCTAAGTAAAGTTTTTCCATCTTTGAAAAAAAAAAAAATACGCAGTCAAGTGCAGCTTTTGGACCGCAACGATAGGTGCTTGGCGACGGACTTTCAACTTGAGGGTGGTAGCCAGCCAGATGGGTACCACAAAGTACCCTACCAACGTCCTATGATCACGATGTTTTCCTTCACCGAAAGCTCAAGCTCATTGCAGGATTCGTACCCGGGACCGACGTTACTACCACTGAGCTGTCATTGCCCTAAAATTCGGCTGTTCTCCTTTAAGCATTTCTCAACCTATTGTCGTAAAAATTTGTGAGAATTATGTAAATTGGATAACTGATGCAATATTATCATGACATTGAGCTGATCTGATAATGGAACCGGATCGTGGCCATGGGAATTTTACCTTCAAAGTCAAATGCCCAGAAGGGCACTTATGGAGGTCTTTACTGAAGTTACCACCAGTTCGGAACTCATTTGTGAAATGTGGCTTGTGCTCAGCAGTAGCGCATTTTAGGCAGATGATGATGATTTACACGTAGTACCTATATACGATCACCTACTTGTCTTTGCCAGACGATGTGACCTTATCACCGTATTCATACAATGACTATTTAAGCTAATTTGCGGCCCAATAATATTCAATTACTCAGGCTTTTGTTACATAACCAAATGGCTACAAAACATAATTTAGCTTTGAGCATTTAGCGAATTGCTACATTATGGTAATAAGCAGAGGGGAGTGCTTGAAATCCAAACTGTAGATTTTGAAGCGTGACTCCATTACATATTCCAACGGTTTTGTATTAAAGCTAATTAGGAATTTGAGGAGAATAAAATTCAGCCTCGAAATTTGTGAATACGTAATTGAAAATTTAGATAGTTCAATTTCTGTAATATCTAAAAGTGTAGTAAGTATAGAATTTAGTCCTAACGCATTATATTTTTGAACTTAAATTCGTAAATAATGAATGATAATAACTACGACTATTATAATAAAATGTGTACATATACAGGGTGTTGTTTTGGTCGGCGACAAGCGACCCAGGAGCGGTAGTGCAAAATATATATTCCCCAAAAATGGACTTAATTCCATTAAACACAGTAAATATGTTGAGAAATACCTTATTCAATTTGAAATAAAATTACCGCAAAGTATGGTTACTAGGCACGTGCACTGACTAGAGCTAGGCACAAGCCGCCATCGCCCCACCCCTTTACTCCCTCGCACTCCCGTTGAATATTATGTCTACAATTTAGCTTATTACATGATATATTTTTATTATAAAAAAAAAGTATTTTTTTATATTTTTTTTAGCACCAGTATTATTTGTATTATCGACCCTGAGTCGCTCGTCGCTGACCAAAACAACGACCTGTATGGCATTTATCATAGAGTAAGAATATTAATAGAGTGATAGCGTTAATAACATTACCTTGTGTGAAATCTGAGCAGTTTGCAGCTGCATACATAAATATATTTTACACTAGTGATTCAAATTAAAACTATGAACGCGCAGTTCGTTTTAAGTTAGAGATGACTAGAACAATCGTTCTATTAATATTCTATCTCTAGGCATTTATTCCTTAAGTTATATTTAGTTCCTGTGTTTGTTTTCAAGATCACGTTCAACATTAATGTAAAGCTATTCGTACGAGGGACGTGAGTTATGATATCTCCAGAGAATGTACAGCGCAAAATATGTTTGCATTTGTGACATGGAATCATAAAGAATAGAAATACTATATAACGATACTATACTATATACCATAAATACCTCCTGATAAGATTTTTAATTTTTAAGAAATTTTCACAAATTATCACCAAATGAAACATGTAATAAAATGTGTACCACTTTTTCTATTTTAATATTATTCTAAAAACTACAAGCCAAGTGAGAATCGAACTCTCACATGAAGGGTTCCATATAAGCGTGTTTTATAGCGACTATATACAATCTGTGACATTTCAAGAGTCTACTTATTGCCATAATTAAAATCGAGTAAAAACACCAAAGAACGTTTTTGGTATGGTCTTTACTGTTCAAAATCAGTGACAAATCACTAACTAGTTTTGAATTTGATTGTGCAGTATTACTACTCTAAAGGGATTTTTCCTCGATGGATACAGTCCTCTGACAGACAGACAAACGGACGGACAGTTTAGATTTATCACATAAATATACATTCTATTCTCACTAACAATAATTGCGTGCCTTTTTTTCACTAGATTAATACGAATGACCACTTCTATACCTCCCTGTTTATTTAGATGTCTACGATCTGTATCCACAGAACAGATTTATCTCACGTCACTGAGCACGTTCACTGTGAATTATAATTTTTCAAAAACCAACTACACAAGATATTTTATTTGGCAGCTGAACATGCTATTCAGAAGTTTTAAGTGAATATATTTTATGAATGAATACTCGGTTTATATTTTCATAGATTAGTTGGGTCTAATATTATATATGCTCAATGGAACGGAATGAGGTTTTGTTTAGAAAAGCTTTCTGATTTTCATGCATGTTTTATATTCTTTTAAGCCGATGACAGCTCAGTGTTAATGACTCGTAATACCGTGATGAAGGTCGTTGGGTTCAATGAACTTAAGTTTTCAGTAAAGGAAAACATCGTGTGGAAACTTTAGCCCAGTGGAAGAATGCTTTGTAGTACCTGGAGGTAGGCTACCACCCTCAAGTTCAAGATCTATAGCCGACCTACAAAGTTTCCTGGCAACAGGCACTTCAGATCCTGTTCCCTTCTACGCTTTGTGAGCTGGTCACATCATAACATACTATGGTGTTATTGTGGTAAATAAAAACCGGCCAAGTGCGAGTCTAAATCTGAGGGTTCTGATTCTGACCTTGGTCGTGTGGGCCATAACTGTTGTAAAAAACCAGACCGCATAACTGTTTGTATTCTTCGTTATATTTTTTCCTGTAATATTTACATCACTGTTTATCAACTTGTAATGATTTATTATTAATTAATTTTCTGTAATTGTAAGAAAGACGGACAGATTGACGGAGTAGCATCATAAGCTATAGGTTTGTTCTTACTTTGTTTAGTTCGGAATCCTTAAAACAGGTCACATATTATAATAAAAATAGTACCATCCAGTTATATCGTCAATTTGTCACGCCATTTACACTCGTTGAAATATCACCTCCTGGATTTCCTGTTCAAGATACCCAATAGGTTTAACTAAGTCCAGTATACAGACAAAACAAACATTTCGAAGCAAAGAAACGTCAATTTTATCTGATCTGATCCAGGATTCAAACCCAGGTTACAAAGTCACGATTTGCACTTGTAAACAACTGATATAAAATACCCGTTCACCTCTTTCCACTCTAGGGTCGGGGAGTCATTGTATTGGAGTGATACTCGACCTATTGTGATGTGGGTTGACCCGTTTCAACTTGATGTCACACTCGAAATAACTACGACACGATATACTCATGCATTGGATAGAAATGAGAGTATGAGCTTTTAATATTTTAAACACATAGCTTATATTTGTTTTGTACATAAATATCTACATATTTAAAAAAAAGTGTTGTAAGGTAGGTGTTGTAGGTAGATCCCATAGCAAGCGGTCCAGAGTTCTGCGGTGAGAGTTCTACGTGCGTTCTCCTTGATTGCCGCGCGGCCGCGGTTGCTGTATGCAATGATCAAAAATACCGCAAAACTCTAGATTACTCTAGGTGAGTACGGCGCCATTTAAGAGGTCAAATGAATTCAATATATAAATAATTGATGAGTAGATGTATTTTCTGAGATTCGAATAAATAAATTAATTGTATGTGTATTTACATTGCCACCCAATGCAATGCCGCCAGCATTCTGGGAACGTTGAACTCTTGAGTTTTTTATTAAGTTTATTTAATTTCGTTTACTTATGTAGTTTTAACTGATTATTACTGAAGCACTCGTAGTGTAGCTGTTCTTAATCGATCGGCAAAGTTAAGCTACCACCGTCGTGGTCGGTACCTGGATGGGTGACCGCCTAGTGGTATTTCAAATCGAAAGTTTATGTGCTTCGGAAGGCACGTAAAGCCGTAGGTCCCGGTTATCACTTAATTGTTTGGATGCCTCCTAGGCGGCTTGAAAAATTCCAACAGTAGTTTGACCACTAGCCTGCCTCCACCGATCCGCAGTGGGCATGCGTGATGGAGTATCTGCCCATTCCCTTTCACCCTCATTTGAGAAAGGAGACCTGTGCTCAGCAGTAGGATATTATAGGCTGATAATAATGATGATGATGTAGTTTTAAATAAATTGTAAAAGCGAATACCCGGTATCTGATTTTGAATTTGTATTTGCTTTTTTGGCCTCACTTTCGTTTGTACGTAGTATTTGAAGTATTCCCATTTGCGCACCGATTTTTTGAGCACCGATCCTATTCCCTTTTCAGCACTGATTTATATTTTGGATCGGTGCTCAAATGGGAACAAAAATTTAATTTAATCATTCCCTTTTGAGCACCGACGGATTTGTAGCTTCTAGTGTTGTGGTGTTTTGATCTCTCTCTAAATACCTCCAAAAAATTATACTTGGTAATTAAAGAAAAAATGGTACCAAGACTTAGGTACTTACGTTATTTTATTGAATATTCCCATTAGAGCAACGATTCTAGAGCAGCAGCTAATATTTTAAATTGTACCAGTATAACATAAGCTCGAAGGAGCTCTCTCCTTTTTCATAAGTTAAAAGAATATATATGTTGTTTTTTTACTAGAGAGAGCTCCTTCAAACTTCTGTTATACTGGTACAATTTATAATATTAGCTGATGCTCTAAAATCATCACAGATCATTTTACCTAAGCTCTTCATAATAATAAAAAACGTATGGTGACTTGTATTGTTTGTTTTGTTTGAATTGAGAAAATTTAAGTCTAGGAAAGTAATAAATAATTAATATTCATCTGTAATTGATAATAAACAATTAAATTATTCTGTAAAATAAAACTAATTTTTATCGATATATTTTATTTAAACACCACAGTTTTAAATAGTTTTAAATATACAAAACAACATATATTATTATATATTCTTTCCACTAAATGTATACTTATTACTACTTATGAAATATGGTACCAGGTTTTGTTTTTAATTTTTTTTGGAGATATCTCCTTGGAGCTTATGATATCTTGGTACCATTTTTTCATAAGTATACATTTTTTGCGTTATTAAGAGAGAGATTGAATATAAGTAAAATGGAGAGTACATTATGTTTCGATAATTAGTCAGTACCTAGGTTTTCTAACACAAGCTAGTCTTTGCTTAAAAGGAGATTCCAAAAATATATAAATTAAGATTAGTTATTTAGAAATAAATTTATTATTAATTTATTATTTTTACTAGGTAATATCAACAACAGTAAGTATATTTTGTTCAGCAATTGACAACCAACCTAACATCGGCATAGTTTTGATGCTCTAAAAATGGGTTCTCTAACCGATAATACTTTTTATAATAAAACTGTTAATTTTTATCGATATGTTTTATTAAACACCACAACACTAGAAGCTACAAAACCGTCGGTGCTCAAAAGGGAATGATTTCGTATTAAACTTTTGTTCCCATTTGAGCACCGATCCAAGATATGAATCGGTGCTGAAAAGGGAATAGAATCGGTGCTCAAAAAATCGGTGCGCAAATGGGAATACTTCTAGTATTTATATACTCTGAGCTTTCGTGTTCCGAGCGCTCCATCTACCATTTGTTCTGTAATCTGAGATCTATACTAATAATAATAAAGCGGAAGACTTTTTAGTTTGTTAACAATTCTAACTAATAACTAATCTCTGGAACTACCACTGAGATTCGAAAAATTCTTTCGTTTTTTTTTACTTTTTATCCCGGGAACGCGGGTGAAACCGCGGTGAGCAGCTAGTATCTAATAATAAGACTAGGGTAACGGGACAGTATACATTCAAAATACAAAATTCAAAATTCAAAAAAATGCACTATTACTGTTTCGAAAATACAGATCAGTCTATATTATTATCTATCTATTTACCTCCGCCTCATCAATCATTTTCTTGACTCTTACTCTAAACTCTCAAACTACGATATTACTGGCTATATGTACGAGTAATAGCCAGAAACCTACTTCACTAGCATCTGAAACCCCACTGCCTCTGAACAGAAGCACACTTACACCATGGAGTAGGTATTTACGTATGTATGAAGTACTCTCAACGAATCCTCAGCTCAGTCTCAACGTATGTAAATGTTATGTAATATTTCATTCTGTTACTTACGTTACGCTGAAATTTCAGCCGCCTTCAGCTTTGTTTCCGGATGGTGCCTACGGCTTGTTTCGCTGGGTTTACACGCTTCGGCGATTTAACAAAATAACCTACACGAGAGCAGACACCTGTTATGTAGTTTCACTTGCTTAAACAATAATAAAGTCAATCTATTTTTAACTGAACTTGATTTTATGCACGGTATTTTTATCGTAAAATTCCATTACCTATAAACCTATGTAAAAGCTCTATATGGGGTTTCGTGAAAGCGAGAAAAAAAAATATAAAGTTTTCAAAAATATTACAATATTTTTCAGATCATAGTCATAGATAAACAAATTAATAAATCAGCGTATATACTTAAACTAGCTGACCCGCGCGGTTTCACCCGCGTTCCCGGGATAAAAATTAGCCTATGTCCTTCTCCATACCATAGGCTATATGCATGCCAAATTTCATCGCGATCGGTTCAGCGGTTTAAGCGGGAAAGCGTAACAGACAGACAGACAAGAGTTACTTTCGCATTTATAATATTAGTTAGGATTATGAAGGATTAAAAACCAGTCAAGTTCGTGTTGGAACAAGTGCAGTGTAGTTTTGAAGTCAGTACGATAGTCTTAAAGCTAAGGCTTCGTACTATGGTTGAACATAAAGGAAAATAAAGCGTCCACGAAAATAACACATTTTCTTCGTTTTATTTGCCATTTTAAATTCTAAAATGCGTCGCAAGATTAGGTAAGCTTGGTTTTGGAATGGTGGGAATACCTCGATCAATGGCTCAACCAGTGGCGTGGAGTACCTAATTATATTTTGCCCTGTAATCTTGCTACAGGACTTACAAGGTAGGGCGCAGCAAATCCTACCCTACCCTATTTATTAATTAGTGCTTTTAATTTTAAAATATTACCAATAAAAAATGTTTTATTTGATAACTTTGTTTCCGTTATACATACTTCTTTTCAGCATGATACCCTGGTAGTCTTGGAGTAAAATGACCATGACAGACAGACATACAGACATGATGAAAATATAAAAGTAAGGGTAAATTATAACGATTGATTGACTACGGAATAATAAAGAGGAAAAATATATGACATAAAACCCAGTTGACCTAGTAAGAAAATAGTATCTATTAATCTATTTTTGTAAAGTACCTCCATCCATAGTGGTCTACTGTAAGCATTAGCGAGCAATTACGTTTATTTCCATGATAAAACCTAACATTGTATGACAGGGCTATGACAATTTTATAATGCACATCAGTATTAAATAATAGATAACGCCGTGGAAAGCTCATTATGTTGAAGGTTACCTGTGTAGCGCGTAGCATCTGTCTGCTTTTGTAGTCTTGGGTAGGACACCTTGGAAAAATGAGAATTGTGCGAGTCTGTTTTTTATAAAATGTGGCTACACAGTGTGCTACCACGATTGAGGCGAGGCCCGAGCGAGGCTGCCGCTCGTACTGTGTTGTGTCACCTGTGTGCTATGTGTGTGAGTATACAAGATGCACATACCATACATACAGTAACACGCACTCGTTACCTATACCTACTATGTAGTTACATTCACAGCACAACAGACGATTTCGATATACTCACCACCACGATTGTGTTTATCAAAATAGCCCTTTCAACCTGTTAAAAATCCTAATTATCAATTACTATGTAGATAAATATATAGGAATAATATTCGTGAGGCATCGAAATTGTGGTAGCACATTTTAACATAATGAGTGAGTTACTCTTACAGAATAAGTGTGCAGCTACAATCGTGCTAGCACACGCGCGAGGCTCCCAACACTATGTTTTTGTATCAATGGCAGTATCTTTATAAATAATATCGTAATTAATTCCGGTATCTGCTTTGAGTGCAGTTCGAATTGTCCTGCATTAGAGAACGCAATGTTATAGTAAATTACGTTCTGTTACGTATGCACACCACGGTATGCACACGCTCATTCACAACTGAACTGCCACCACAAATGTTCGTAACAAATGTTTTATTAAAATAACTTTTGTAAGGATAATGAAGTTCGAATTTCTATCTCTATTTTGATGAAAATTGGCAGAGTACATATGATAGCTTGAAAACATTTACATAATCAATAATATGTATACAATGACATAATAAGCAAATAGGTGGATAGGTTAACTACAAAAGATTTGAACTTTATAAATGGAACATTATTACGTTGACGTTCTGATGCTAAAGAGAGCTAATTAGCATAGTTTTAACGTGCCAATCGCGGAGTGCTTATAACCTGTCTACCTCTTTTACTTAAAAAATCACGATGTATTTACGCAAATTAATTTTAACATTGTTACTTGAAACCAATCCTTTGAAATCCATTTTAGTATAGTGATGTTATGTTCGCTTATGTCGTAGCGTTATGCAAATTTTACACGTACCCACTATTCTGAAAGCAGTTGTAATAATATTATCAGAGACGGTATTACTAAACTAAAAGCTATTTTACGTTCTCTTAGAAGCTCTATCAAATTCTTAGGGTTGTTCTACACGTTAATACATTTACCCTCTTATTCATAATAAAGTTATCAAACGTTGATTAGCTAAAATTCCGAAGTCTTTATCTGACACGTGATATTTGGTGATCGAAAGAGTGAGAAGGAGGACACTATTACACTGATTTAGTTAAAAAGCGATTATGAATAAGGGGTATGTATTTTGATAAACATTAATTATGTTATAGTAGTCATCTAAGACATAGAGATAGAGAGTAGGTACAGGGGTCCAAATCTGCTATTTTAAACAAAACACTATATTCTGACACGATCCAAATACGACTCCATTGCCATTGAGCCAATGTTTGTTGTTTACTAAAATTAATAATAGTTTTCGACGCCATTGAATTAGTAGAATACCAAAATTTTCAAAATTACTTAACTTTGGAATTTGTGCATACCTTGAAATAAAACTTAGAATATTTTTCCCAACACTGGATATCTTCTAATCTCTCAGGAACATGGGTAAAAACACGAGGCGTCTTTAAAATAATGTATGTCTAGTTATTCAGCGTTTGTAAGAGCCTTAATGTGGTCCGTAGGAAAACCTTATGAATAAGCGATACGTGACAATCTAGTTTCTGAACTTTATTGGAACTTTGGAATTATGTACATAAAGTTCGTTCTTAGATGGAGAAATTACGTTGGATTGATTCGAAATGTTCCTTCATTTTGCCTAATTCTTTTTGAAAACTATTTACCCGAGCACTTCTGCTAATCCTCTTCAATGCTAAACCCATAGATATAGATATAGTTAGATAACGCAAGTATCACGATCTGTAACCAAGCGTGCCATTTTTTGACTACCTACTATTTCGTCACAAGCACTATTTAGTGACGAAAAACCAACTCAACAAACGTGTAATTTTTTGACTACCTACTATCACGTCATAAACACTATTTAGTGATAGAAAAAACCAAATCAATTCAAGTACACCGATGCCATGTGGGTGCGATAGTGGCCACGTTAAGCATTTTATGCGCGAAGTAGGTGCTCTTGCGTTATCTAACTATATCTATATCTGTGGCTAAACCCTTCGGCCATGTCATTACATGTCATGATAAGATTCAGTCCTATGAAAAGATGGGCCTTTTCAATAAAAAAAATAAGATGTAGTCGAATAGTGACAATACTTGGATGTAAAGATCCATATTTATATGAATTAACCCTGTTAAGATTTTTTTCTGTTCTATTTCCACACAAATGTGTCGTAAGTATAAACTTAAAATTTAATAATAGTCCAGTATTTCTAGATTACAGATTGAAGATATATCACGTGACTTCTATGAGCATTTTAAATTTTAAAGTTATCAAGCGTTGATTAGCTAAAATCCCGAAGTCTTTATCTGACAGGTGACATTTGGTGATCGAAAGAGTGAGACGGGGCACACTATTACACTGATTTTGTTAAAAAGCGATTATGAATAAGGGGGTTAATGTACAGGACATAAATATAAATATGTATACACCTAGTAAAATTAAACAATGGTGCCGATTCTGTTGTAAATCGCACTAAACTAATTTTAGTCACATCTCATCTCTTTCTTACGAACATTATTGAAAAAGGATAGAACATATTTTAAGTTTAAAATTAATCTTTGCCGTCTTATTTTGCGTGTATTTAGGCGTAACCACGATAGATGGCGACAAAATTTGTATTGAAAACAAGCATTGGACTAATTTGACAGGACTAAATTTCTTACATCTTTTTCTTATGTTCTGTGTTAGAAAGAGACATAGTGAGATTAAAATTAGTTTAGTTGTGAACAACAGAATCAGGGCCAATGATTTTCTCTTAAACTATTGATTGAAATTATGAGATACTAGCTGTCCCCCGCGGTTTCCACCGCGTTCCCGGGATAAAAAGCCTATATCCTTTTCTTTCTGCATTTCAAATTTCATAATGATCCGTTCAGTAGTTGAGGCGTGAAGGCGTAACAAACAAACAAACAAACTCACTTTCGCATTTATAATATGAGTTAAGATTATGCAGGCAGAATATTTTAACATACTTATACTATATCATTTGTATAATATTTCAACATTTGAATTTATACAATGCGAGAAAACAGCTCTTGCATCCTACATAATGTATGCCCTCGACTGTACCTAAAAGTGACGATATTACAACTCGAGTAAAATGGTGCAATAATTAATTCAGTGTGTAAAATTTATACGTTTTACTTACATGTTTTTTAATAAAGTCGGTAGCTACGAGTTTCCATATTTAATTTGCGATCGCAGATAGATTGAATATAAAATACCGCCATACGATATATAAGAACAATTTTAAACTGCATTAACTATTTATCTTCGCGCATGGTCCAAATTAGGTATACAAAATAACTATTAATTATGTAGTACTATTTTTTGATATGCAAAATGTTTTAGGTATCTACAGTAGTGCCCAATTAATATGGCTTACAGTATTACCCAACTGATATGGCGCGTCGTGAATCTTCGTTCGCACAGAAAAGAACGTATGGCCCCGAGGATTAACGAAAGAATGCTTAAAACTTACAATCAACCTTAGATCACCATTGTAAGGTTACATAATACACTGCAGCTGTTAGTTCCGTCTCACTCGCAAGTCACGCCCCTCCGCACGGCGCGCGCTATCATGGCGGCAGCTGCCGACGAATAGCGATTCCCGCGCTTTGATAATATATCTTCTGCGCAGGTACATCGGTAAGCCATATTAGTTGGGTACTACTATAATACTGTACAAATATTTTACTTCAATGTCCGTGAACTAGCAATGATTATGCATACCAATTTAAGCTTTTACTAATAAAAATAAATACTTATTTATACGTATTTACTTATAAATAAGTACTTATTTTCATTTTATATCCCATCCAATGGAGTAAATATAAATATTCAACATTTAAATCGGAATACCGCACTGTTTAATATTCAACAGTGAATCGATACTGTGCAACTAAAAGTAGAAAGTTCACAGCCTCTAAAATGGTAGGTATATGATAATGAGATTTAACCTGCGGATAGCTGACACGGGGATATTGGATCTTGACATCGGTTAAGCTGCCTCGACTGAAAACATTGATTTTATTCATGAGACTAATTTAGCACCATGGATTTTCACCACTATTATGTTCCGTATGAACTTTAAGTACTTTCTTAATAATATAAGAGAACCCTAAGTATATAAGTACCTTTACTCATATACTTAGGGTTCTCTTATATCTAATTATCAGATAGATAACTAGTAAGTAGCCCAAAATCATGCTTTTATTGCATTATTGATGCTCGTCAAGGATCGCTGCAAGAAATTTGAAAAATAGGTTTTTAACATATCTATTGCTGTCACGCTGCGCCCGAGCTATCCCGCCCGAGGGCGAAAGAGACAACTACAGCTTGGATCGATTATACATATTTAAATTAGACGAAATCGCTATTTCGTAATCCCCGGTTTTCTCATACAAAACTGGATTGATAAAAAAAAATAACAAGTATCATAATAACAAGGGCTTTGGCTATGTCTGTCGGTTTTCCTTTGTTTTTTTTATATTCGTCAAATTTGGTCGCTGGACGTCTGATAAGGGCCCTAAAAATGGTAAGTTTTTGGGATTTTAGAAGGTTCCTAATTCTTATAAAAATTTATTTATGGAGAAAACAGAACCGAGGGAAAACGGAACAGATCATTGCTCTAGTGTCATTAACCAGAGAGGAAACTGAGGATTAGGTACGTTTGTGTGGAACAAACGTCACCAGCATTTCCTCTTAAGCATCAATAATGTCCTTACAGCTTGATATGGATGCTCGATACTAGCAATGGTTTCGACACACATGCCACTAGGTAGCAATTGCTTAATAATAGCATGCCTTCGTGCTGCTTCCTAGCATGTGTATCTATACTTATAACTACGCTAAGGTATGAAATACATAACAATAAAGCATAGGTATGTAATCATATTTTGTTTTCGTCGAACAAAAGCTTTCACTCTATTTACTTAAATAAATTGAATTTTCATCGGATGGCCATTTTCCGTTTCTCTTTGTACTGAACGTACCTTCGCAATTGGAGAGGAAATATTGTAACGCATTTACATTGAAAGTAAAATATCAATACACATATATCTCGCACATTTAACTACCATTAAAATGAACCTTTCAAGCTTCAAAATGGAATTGTACAGTTTTTAAATTGCATTATTCTTTTTAATTATCTTTTTATATCGTAAAACAGCCAATATAGTTTGTCTATTTTATACCGGTTTTCCTCTGTTTGGCTGACTTTTGAACCGGGTGATAACTTCAGTAGCCTTGACCGTTATTAGTGGGCACCAGTTTATATAATGTACTCTTTGGTGGGCACGGTGGGTACTAATGACTGTGGTGGGTACTAATGGAATGGTTTAGGAGGGCTCCTAAGACTATACTGAACTAAGGATTTGGACTCTACATTAATTTGAAAACCAAAATAATTATATAACAATCGCACTTAAAAATACTTACATAAGACACTTCTCATTCCGAGATAAACATTAATACCACTTGACAGCCATAAATAAAATGCATTTTATAGTCGTTCGATATCGACTTAGAATTGAGTGGTTTAAAAATAGCACATTCAATATATCTAACGGAGCACATAAAATCTTTATCCATCGATGTCCCATGGGGTGTGAGCGGAACGGGAAACTATAAAATATGTAGGTCGCCTAAATGTTCAGCTTAGTGCTGGTTGGAGCTATGAAAAAACTTAGGATTTAGTTTCTTTCGCAATACTTTGATTTCAATGTGTTTAACTGTGTACCTGAATTTTCATTTCATTTCATAAAACGAATTTCATATGAAGTTGAAAATGTTATAATTTTTTTGTAATACTTATTGGCATGCGTACGGCCCGCCTGGTGGTAAGCGGTCCCCGCTGCCGTATGGCATCACTCGCGCGTACAATTTATAATGTACGTATTATATTGAAATTATTAACAAACTATTAATTAGATGATTTTGATGGATATTGTACGTAGTATTTATATACTCTGAGGTAATATACAATTTGGTCAGAAATATCGATCACAACGTAATGTAATTAATGGCGGTTCGGTATGAGAGCCGATAATTGACATCAAAAAATAAAAGGGGTTTTTATAGTCCGGATAAAAATACCTATTATATTATCAGTATGAAGTATATCACTAACGATTAAGGCAGTTTTCTTAACTTTTTAGGTTCTCCAGTATGTATGTATGTATCTATATAATCTTCAAACGTAATTTTCATCGACTTTATTATATTTTAAGTTAGGCAATGGAGAATTTTTTGAATTTTTGAGATCAGAATGAGTTAGCAATATTGAAATAAATGCTAAATATTGTTGCATACAAAGCCAAATTATTTCTAATGTATTTACATTTTCATCATGGTATATTTGGCTCAATTGTTTCTTTATGCACCTAGGTTGACCAGTTCACCTGCCTTTTATGGGAAGCTATTAAAAATATGCTTGTAGTTTTATAAACTGCATGACACACACATTAAACATTGCACTTTTACAGTTTCCCCAAAACAACCATTTCAATATAACAAACAGCTAAACAAAAAAATCTACACCGCCTGTAAAAATTCACAGAGTCCATAACAATAAAAATACCCAGTTTGTTTACAGAACCAAAACATTGCTTCATCAGAAACTAGACAGTTGGTCATAAAAAACGAACGATACAAAGGGAACAAAAAAAATCAAATGCCTGAAATAAGGTGGGGTAAAGCGGAACTGATATTACCGACGAATTTCCTGAAGGAAAACGCGACCGCTTTGTGTGCCAAACTACGGAACCTTAATTTGTTGTGATGGAGTTTCACACAACATCGATAATAGATAGTGAGCACGATATCGTAAACTGAAATCTACTCATAGTTTCGGCCAACAAAGAATTAGTTTGCGATACTGTGAACAATTCGCTGACGTATACAATTCAGAAGTAAAATGTTTCTTTTATAATAATAATTTCTTAACTTTTTGATCATAATATAAAACGTACAGTATTACCCAACTTATATGGCGCGTCGTGAATCTTCGTTCGCACAGAAAAGAAAGTATGGCCCCGAAGATTAACGAAAGAATGCTTAAAACTTACAATCAACCTTAGATCACTATCTACTATAAGGTTCATAATATACTGCAGCTGTTAGTTCCGTCTCACTCGCAAGTAACGCCCCTCCGCACGGCGCGCGCTAACATGACGGCAGCTGCCGACCAATAGCAATTCCCGCGCTTTGAAAATGTATCTTCTGCGCAGGTACATCGGTAAGCCATATTAATTGGGTACTACTGTAATTAAGTTATCCTCAGCTCAGAAATCGTTTATCTAACTAATGCGAAAGTTTATGCGTGTGTGTGTTTGTTACTACTGAGCTCTGTAACGGTTAAACGGCTGGGTAAAACTTGTCACACTGGATCCCTCGGAAGCGCAGGTTAATCCGCGGGATGTAAGTTAGTAAGAGAGGCAGATAGTAAAACCCGTTATCCGATAATAATATTAAACAAACTTGAAAAACTCGATGTTACAATTATTCCCAGTACGATAAAATCAACCTTCGTTTATTTTGCCAATACCCCATTCTTCTTCTCAATCTTCTTTCTTCTTTACTCTTCCTTTTCCTTCTCCCATTGTTAGAGAAAACGACGAAATTGACTGATGGCTCGTTAGTTACAGAGTGGTGCTGGAGGTGGCAGGCAACTCGGATGCTGTCATTCTGAGTGGACTGGAGGCTGATACGCAGTACCAAGTCACTGTAGCCGCGCTTTGGGGCGGGCACAAGTACAGGAGTAGGCCTATTGTCTTCCGCACGCTGGGTAAGTAGTATTAGGATTTTCAGTTCTTACCTTTAAAGAACATATACTGTTTTACTTGGGCTGAATTTATAATTAATCTGTCATATTTATAAATCATATCCGCTATTAATCTGAGCATCAATTTTAATAGATATTGGCAACAGTTTCACTAAGTAATTACCAATTCCTTTGAATGTTTCATAATCTTTCATTACAATTAGCTATTCTAGGTGAAGCGCTCGTGGTGTAGCATGATTAGCCGTTCTTAATCGATCGGCAAAGTTAAGCTACGCCTGTCGTGGTCGGTACCTGGATGGGTGACCGCCTAGCGGTATTTCATATCGAGCGTTTCCGTGCTTCGGAAGGCACGTAAAGCCGTTGGTCCCGGTTATCACTTAATTGTGATAGTCGTTAAGCTAGTTGGATGCCTCCTAGGCGGCTTGAATTCCAACAGTAGGTTGACCACTAGCCTACCTCCACCGATCCGCAGTGGGCACGCGTGGTGGAGTATTGCCCATTCCCTTTCACCTTCATTTGTGAAAGGAGGCCTGTGCTCAGCAGTGGGACATTATAGGCTGATGATGAATTCTAGGTGAACGTACCCTAGCGGTAGTTAATGTATAGATTACATATTCCATACAAAATAAAATTGAATTCTAACAACTTGCTAATAATTTACCGTAACTGTATTTTAAATACGATACTGTCATTCATTGCGTGACACAGGTGAACAAAGAACTTTTCCATCAACAATTTTCACGTTTCCCTTTTCAAAATTTGCGACAGAATAAAAAATTCATGATTATTTTATTACCCTAATTCAAACTTTGCAATATAAAGTAATTAGCGTTCATTAAATTGTATACCTTCGCACAAATTGGAACAAATTGAGACCTAAAAGTAAAGTTATTGTTTAAACAAAAAATAATTCAATTGCTTTCCTCCATCTTTCAAAGCTCGAATCGAGGTCTAGTTCAATTCCGAAGGCACCGATCCCACTGAGAGAGTTCTAGAGTTCCGAGTTCAGAGGTCTGGGTTCTGAGTTCCGCGTTCACTGTAATCTATGCGGCGCCTGAGTGTCACAAGTTAGAAAGGACAATGGGTATCCCACCAAAAACATTTTTATGTAAAATGTTGCCAAGACATATGGCTCGCACTGTCAAAAAGTTTTCAGATCTCATGTAGAGCCAAGCTTATAACTCTACATGCACTTACTCTACAAGCCCTAACTTCACAAACTCTACACCTTAGTCAACATATGTGGCTTGGCCGTTTCGCTACCGTTACATGGGAGTACGGTGAAAAATGTATTCACTATTCATAATTTTTTTGTTATTCAATAGTTTTTGTATTAGTGAAACGGCCAAGCCACATATTTTGACTACGGTGTGTAGTTTGTGAAGTTAGGGCTTGTAGAGTAAGTGCATGTAGAGTTATAAGCTTGGCTCTACATGAGATCTGAAAACTTTTTGACAGTGCGAGCCATATGTCTTGGCAACATTTTACATAAAAATGTTTTTGGTGGGATTTCACTTCTTTTTGTAAGTTGATTAATTTTTTTTTTTTGAAATTTCCAAGTTTTATAATTTTTTTGTTGTTTGTATACTAATACAAGCTTACATACCAAATTTCAGCTTTCTAGGACTTCAGGAAGTACCCTATGAGTTTTGATGATCATCAGTGAGTCAGTGACGAAATCGGGGTTTTTTAGATATCAATAAAATCTAAAGTATAAGAGCTACATTATTGAAACTTAATATGTTTAATAAGTTCACTATTGACATCATGTCCTGAGAATTTTGTTTATCTAGTATAATCCAAACCCAAGTTATGAAGGTTCAAAAAATCGACGAAGCGCTTCGAGAAAAGGTAGGTAGTGCCCTTTCGCTTCGCTTGGCTGTCTTGGCGGGGGGCACTCCTGTGCCCCCAGATTCTGGCCCATGAGCGGTCACTAATGAAACTATAGTATGGATAATGAGAAAAACAAACTTTTGCTTGCTGTATATTTATAATTAGGTACACCTTTTGGTACGGGATACAAATTACATTTATTGTAATCTTAAATCTTCTATACTATATACCTAACTTTTTTCTAGATACACCACAGTAATAAGCTTTCATGTTTTTGTTAATATTATTTCCTAATGGAAAACATAGAAATTATTGCTGGCCGCCAATGGGACAAGCACCATACAAATTTGCCCATTTTCCTTTAGAACTTTAGACTGCTCGCTCGCTGTGTGTACAGTAGTGAACGGGACACTAGGAACTCGGAACGCACAACTCTAGAATTCTCTATGTGGGATCGGCACCTAAGTTAAGTAAAAACGTTTTTGTTTTAACAAATCGTCATCTGATATATTATATATACCTATAGCAGTCATTGAGAGACTGCGCAAAAGCATTGCATCTTGACTACCCCAGGTCGTCGGTTCACATTATGTACTGCCCGGTGTTAATATCTATACTTATAAAATCATAAGCATATATATTTATACAAGTAATATTTTTTTGTAGTTTATCAATTAAATTATAGTTTCCATTACGAACTCTTCAGATTGTGATCAAATAGACGTGTGTGATGACAGTTCCAGATATTAATGTCACTTTAGGGTTGGCTTCATTGTAGCTAATACATACTATGAGATATCCACATATTCATCTATTCTGGGATATTATTATTATCTCTTGCATATTAAGGTCTGTGTGAATGAACTTCGGGTTCTCACGGTATTTTTCAGGCATTATTTCGCGTGCCAAGATTATATTTGATAGCTGAAACATGCAAAGGACACATTAGCATTAGTGGGATGGGGTCCAACAATGCTCAGGCATTGCTCAGGTATCTATGATTTGGTGAATATAACTCGTGACTTATAGAAATTATGATATGAGAGATTCTTTGTGAGAGTACAAAACAATGGGTAAAATTATGGAATAGAGATATTTTTACTTCAGTGAAGTATTTGAGTTTTACTGGCCAACAATATTGTATTTTTTATTAAATGGGCTATCGTTTGGCCACTGACCTGCCTATAAAGGATGATGACGCTGCCTAAGATGTAGTACGCTTACCCAGAAGAAACTTATTCACTCTGGCCTTGAAAGTCTCTAGATAATCTCTTTAGTCTAAGAGTCAGAAAACAGACGCCGGATATTTTGAATAAAAAGCATTTCTTGATATTTTTTATTCACTGTTTTATTGGTACACAAGAAAGCGTCATAAAGTTATATTTATTTTTTTGGTGGCTATCCCACAGAGAGAGAGTTCTGGAGTTCCGAGTTCTGCATTCCGTGTTGACTATTGTGCACACAGCAAGCAGTCTAGAGTTCTGCAATATTCGCTACTGATCGCACATCATACACTTTTTTTACTTTCAAAGGCCCCACATAGCTTACAGTCAACGCGGAATGCAGAACACGGAACGCGGAACTCTTCTCTGTGGGATCGGTGCCTTATACTTCAGAATGCTAGATTTCTTAAAAAAAAACATACTGAATTAATTTTGAGGTCAACTCTAAATTTCTTACATTTGGCAACAATATTAAAAGGTCCTTTATCATTTCTTCATCCACATACATAAATAACTAAGCGAAATAAAATGTTTTGTCGTCTCATTAATCATTAACGTTGACATATCACTTTGACACTGTTTGCGCACAAAGAAAATGAACGTAATATGTTTCGAGTTGTTTTCCTACAAAATTAATGATAAGCTTACATATACGGACACTTTAGTTTACTTTTATGTTATTTATTACGTACTTTGTTCCATCAGCCTAACGTTACTTAGGCGCTTGTGGGATTTTACTCTTTAAACTATGGATTAAACTAGCTGTTCACCCGCATTCCCGAGGGATCATATTTTTTCCCAGGATAAAGAGTATCCTATGTGTTAATCCAGAACATATTCTATCTGTGTGCCAAATTTTATCCAAATCCGTTCAGTAGTTTTTGCGTGAAAGAGTAACAATCATACATACTTTCGCATTTATGGATTATGTACCAGTATTTTGAAGAATTTCGGTAGTTTTGCTTGAATACGTAACCTTATATCAGGGATGTTATGGATATGAAAGAGTTTGAAGATTTTGTCATACTTTTCAGCCACCATTTTGTTTTTTTTATTGCCAACGCGGCGGTTCACGGCAAAACCTATGTACAACGATTGGGGAAATTCACACGCACAAAAACTAATACCCAAAAAATTGTTGTCCTAAAACGACAAGCTACAGAGTTATTTGCAAAAGAAGATAGATTTTTGACTACTTCAATAGCCTTGAAATATCACTCATTAAATGTTTGTATGCTTTCTATGGGGCTAGTTAGATTGTTATTTACTAGAGTTTTCATTACTGTGACAGTTTCGCCTGCAGTGATGCCTGCGGTCGGCTGCGAACCGGAACCTTAAGTCGGGTAAAAGCTGCCAATCTCGCCAACTGAACCACCACTCTGAACTATTAGCGATCTCACTTTGTTCGAGCATCAAAATATCTCGCGTGGATATTGTGCCTCTCAACCCTTGTTTAGCAATCTCTTATTATTATATTCAATATTTAATTACATAATTATTGAATATTATTTATCAGAATAGCTAGTTAGTATTATACTAGCATTTGTTAACATCCTCAATCAGGCCGCAGCAAAACATGAGATTCCAAAATAATTAATGCGAACACTAAATTATCGAATTAACCTATTTTCTTTCTTTTCGTGGGAAAATAGTAATTCCTAATAATTATGTCAGCCTTTTTAATCTTTTATGGGTGCATGCTTTTTGGAGGTGCAGCCATACGAAAGTATGGCACCCCACATTAATATAATGATCATAACATTTAATTTTGTGCTTTATTTCATTAGGATTTGTTTTTAATGGATACAAAAACATAGGTTGGGTTGGTCATAGGTTGAGTGACTTATACTGCATGAATTTTTTCATAGGTATATTAAGTGAAATTAAATAATCAAGTCGGACTCAACTTGGGGTTTTGAAGGATGAGAACAAGACAAATCCACCACGGCAATGGAAATTCTACTAAAGTACAAAAAAAAAGAAAACATTTGGAATGGCCACTGTACTTCCACTTATGATACTTATGCGTTAGTGTACAAACTTCACATCAAAATATTTATATTTACATCTGTAGTAAGAGCCTAATGCGATACTAAAGTTTACTGAATTTTTCCCCCTTAAATGGGATGGTTTAAGCCAAGTCTAGTAAGACCCAGGTTTTAGATATATGTCACTTTCTTACGTCATTTAACAAAAAGAGCTGGGGTTATTTTTAAATGAACTACATATAGTGAAAAAATGTGTATTGCGGTTGCTGAATTTAGAAATGACTTGTTTCTCAGAGATTTAAACTCTCTGGATAAAAAGTATTATGCGTTAATCTTGAATATATAATGCTTTCAGTTCTCTACCCCAGATAAAAATAAATATAATAAATTACCCAAAGACTCGCAAATTGAACCCAGTATTACAGTCTTCAGCAGAGCTTATACCACTAGTTTTTTTTTATATGGGAATTCGATGGCTTATGGAAAAAGTATTTTTATACAATGACTTGAATATGATTTTGCACCATAGAATATTTACTGAGTAGGAAATATATCACTTTCCACACCAAAAACTTTGCATATAAACCACAGATGTAAACCGACCTTTACAATTGTATATTTAGCAGCATGTATAGCTACCTTAACAAATACTAAAGAACATTAAACGACTATTTACCTGTTGCGTGTTAGGAACGTGCGTGCACAGAGTGTCCCAGTGGGGAGCTAGTGAATATAGAGTGTACAGTAAACGGATATGACATGTTTGTGGGTATACAGCTTAAGTTTTATAGCACCCTGTATGCCGTTAGGACTGAGTTATGTTGAGGTGTTGGTGTCTGAAGTATTTATGGTCTGTGTATTTTAAGGTAGTCTTACAATGAGAGATTACTGGTGGGAACAAATACTCGTATAGCATTTGCAAAAATCCTATTTTGTTTGTTACTCTTTCACCCATCAACGGCTGAACGGATTTGGATGAAATTTGGCACACAGGTGGAAAATGTTCTGGATTAACACTTGAGGTTTTTTTATCCCGGTCAATAAAAGGTCCCTCGGGAACACGGGGGAAACCATGGGGCGGAAGCTAGTATGTAATTATAGTGCATTGGGGAAAATTACATCCTCAAAGTAATGTACAGTCGAGGACATAAATATGTATACACTTTTTGACGATTTTCTCGCACGGTATACATTAAAATGTTGATATATTGCTCAAATCGTAACGGTAAAATGTATACATATTTATGTCATCGACTGTACTGGAAACTTTAATCAAGTAACATTAGTTATGTTGAAATGCACGTTTGATACATACAACTAATTAAGTTAAATAATTAAGTTAGTTGATTCCATGGACTGGGTGACTTGGCGTATGTTTATAATTACTATCAAAAGCATTTTAATTTAGAATTTCTACGAAAAAAACAGCTAATTGCTTTATTCATGAATTTATTATAAACTACTCCTTCCATGAGTGAAATTAAAATACACACTTCATCATAATGTTAATATTACATGAAACCAGTTCGATGTAAGTACTTCGATCCCACAAATCATTTCCATATAAGTCGTAACTACTACTTCATCCTATCTAAATACTTTATTTTTTGGCAAGCATTCGCGCCTGATGGTAAGCGATTACCGTAGCCTATAGACGCTTGCATCACCAGGAGTATCTCTTGCACGTTGCCGACACTTAAATAAGTAACGGGACGACTTGATTGATTCTTGTCTGGGCATAGTTATATTATACATATAGATATATTCATATGATAGTGACATTTTATCCGCCCTAATACCACGGGGCCGAGCGGAAATCATTTCACAAATAAACCCTTAGTGAGTAACGATATGTTTTGTAGAACAGTAATCACATTTAGCTATGCCATTTGTGCGCACAATTTGGCGGTGTGCCAGCCGGTTCATTTACCCGTATCCAGTCTTCCGGATGCATGAACGCACGCGCATCTCATGACGTAATTTGTGTAGCTATACTGATTGATATAGTGCATGAACTATACTGATATAAATAACCAGCTCCTTACCGTATCTATTAATCATAGTCAGCAGGTAAGGTCCCTTCTTCCATTCGGTCATTTTAGCTGTCATCATTCACTTTTTTCTTACTCGTATCTCAGAGTATATAAATACTACGTACAACTCGTATCATCTTTCACATAATCCATCCATCTCTTTTCTTCCTTCCTCTTCTATCTTGAATCTAATTTAGGGTAAAATGAAAATCCATTACTAGGTTTGTTTGTGAAGGAATTTTGATGATTTCGAAAAAAACTGTGCTATTATAGAAACATCATTCTATTTTTCCAGTATTTTTTACATCAATGTCAATTATTTTGGATTTTTCGCTTTACGATCTTCGAAAATAAAGCGCCCCGTTTCCCCGGCATATTTTTAACATTTCAAAAAATATGAACAAATAAACTTTATCCTAACTAATATTATAAATGCGAAGGTGAGCTTGTTTGTTTATAAACGATATTTTTTTACACCGAAAAAAGTGAAACCGCGGGAGACAACTAGTTACTCATAATTACTGCCTATAATCGGTATTACTAAAAGTGGGTTTTCTATGGAGCGAATTTTATAAGATACTTAACACCGTACGCTAACTGAATGAAAATTTATCGATGGTCCGCGACGCTTTTAAACATTTTCCCTGGAGTACTTATTCCTTTAGTTGGTGAGTTTTCATTTTAAATTAAACTGGGATCTAATCATACGTCCAATCATCTATACATCCTGGCCATGGGTTTTATTCAAGGTTTTGGTGTAAATCGCACTAAACTAATTTTAGTCACATTACATCTCTTTCTTGCGAACCTTATTGAAAAAGGATAGAACATATATGAAAGCTGTCAAATTAGTATCTGCCATCTTCATTTGCGGGTTCTTAGATGGCGACTAAATTTATAATGAAAACAAGCATTGGACTAATATGACAGGACAAAATTTCTTACATCCTTTTCTTATGTTCTTTGTTAGAAAGAGACATATTGATACTAAAATTAGTTGTAAACAACAGAATCAGCACCAATATTGTGTTATCTTTTCAAATATTAGGATTTCATTTAACTGATTCTTAAGCGTTGTCATAAAATTAAAAACCACATAATGTAACAAGTGCACTATTTATTTCACTGCTTCCGTGACTCCACCAATAAGTCTAAATCTTCCTAATAGTTAGTGTGAGTAAAAAGGCGTAACGAATATATTATTCATTTGGCCTACGAATTCACTATTTATCATCACACTAACACACGTTGTGTATAACATAAAAAAAATATGCAAATCATAGTCTATCCCTAGCCATATTTGCCTATAGATATAAAAACTCAGACGCGTTTACGCTACGTTGCGCGATGTGGCATGTAAATTCGATTACGCGCTTAAGCTGGATGCACTGCATAAATTCATACAATAAAGGAAAAATATAGCAAAGCGTAGCTCGACGTCGTGCCAAGTAACTGCGTTAATATCTCGTTCATTCGAGCGAATTTACGCTGGAAATCTAGAATACGCTGTCTCTGTTGAACAATTTAAATCGGTATGCAGTCGACATAAAGCTCAATTTTAAAACACGTAATTTCTTTTGTTCGCTTTGCCTTTTACGGTGTGGTGATGTAAGCCTAAGGTTGAATGTCCGAATCACAGTTTAAGTGGATTCGTATTTTCCAATTAAATATCAGTGTTCAAAAAGGATTTATTGGATTCTATAGATCTCTTCACATAATTATATGCTTAGCTGAAAGTGATGATAGCTTAGAGGCAGTGACGCCAAATATTACGGGAAAGTTGTGGGATCGAAACCTACATTGAATTTTCAGTGAAGGAAAGAATCACGACCCAATTATAATACGACAAAATATGGAAGGATGGTATGGACAGTATCTGCATGGCTGGCCACCACTAACTAGTAGAATATATTATGTCTCCATGCTCATAATTATCATTGTGTTCTAACTGTATGAAATGGAATTTTAAGTTTCTTGCCGGAGTCTTCTCAGTTTAAGTGTATTCCAACCGGTGGTAAATTCAACTGTATGTACCAATGTAACGTTCATAAGTGCCTTACTAGGGCCTAAACTGAATAAATGACTTTTTGATTTTTGAAAGTTACTGAATTTTTGTAAAATTATTTTTTGATCTTGATTAATTTAAATGTCTTTAAATAATTTGTGCCCTCACAGGTTTACGATGTGGAGATACAAATTTAATTAAACTTTTTAATAGATAGATTAAATCTGACGCGTATCCAATTTTATTAAATTGAGCGTTAAATAAAATTACTTTAACTTTCCTCTCGTTTCCAATCTCGATCAGTAATCGAATCTCAAACGACGGTAATCATCCGAATAGCCACGTCGAGTACAAAGTACGAGTCGAGTGCTCTGACCGATTTCTAAAATTGGCATCGGCATTTAGTTTACTGGGCCTTTGTAAAGGACGCTTTATGTCTTAGGCACTTCAGTCTATCAATTAATTTTATTTGTTAGAATATGTCTCAAGTCAAATACGTTTGTGATTAAATACACTGACTTTTATGCCATATGTCGTGGAATTGATTTCTGTCAATCAAAAGAACTAGACATTTTTATTTAGCTTTCTGCACTTCTTCTTCATATAAACTTTAAGAGTGCGTACAATGCCAGAACAATATGGCAATCTCAGATGAAACAAACTTATGTCTAATCTTCGCGTGGCATGAGACGGAGATAGCGTGTTTCGCGGAACAAAAATGAACTTCTTATCTAAATAACTCGTAAAGTATAGAATATTTTAAAAAATCGTTCGTAGTAGACCTAGGTGATATGTTAGTGATATTATTTATCGAATTTTTGTCTTAATTAGATACACCATGAACAAATAAAAACGAAAATTCATTATTATTAGAGGTATCTTTGTGGTTTTTTCTATCGAGGAATTTTTATTCCATTATGTTTTTGTTCTGGTAGAACCCTTGCGTATATACTGAAAATACCCATAATAAAATATTGTTTCATTTAAATACTCGGCAAGTAAACTCCTCTGTGCGCACAATACCTACGTGTAAAAAGGAGTACAGTAGTACCCAACTAATACCCAACTGATATGGCTTACCGATGCACCTGCGCAGAAGATACATTTTCAAAGCAAGGGAAATGCTATTGGTCGGCAGCTGCCGCCATGTTAGTGCGCGCCGTGCGGAGGGGCATGACTTGCGAGTGAGACAGAACTAACAGCTGCAGTATATTATGAACCTTATAGTAGTGATCTAAGGTTGATTGTAAGTTTAAAGCATTCTTTCGTTAATCTTCGGCGCCATACTTCTTTTTCTGTGCGAACGAAGATTCACGACGCGCCTTATCAGTTGGGTACTACTGTACAAAGTTTTCTCTTAACGTTATAGATTATTTTGATACTCGCAAACTCACGCATTTAAATAGATATAAATAATGTGCAAGATTGTACAGTACAAGTAGAGGAAAACGTCCGAATAAGTTATATGACATCAAAAGAAAATCCCTCTTTTCACTATCCATAAGTTCAAGGTTTTAGATAATTCCATTTGAAGCCAAATGAAAGTTACCGGTACTTTGAAACTAAACATATCTTATCATAACAGAAACCAGTTTTCCATGGAAGTGAATATTACTTAAAAGCTTACGACAAACTTCTGGAAATATTGCTCTTTAGCAGAGACGTTTATGTGTCAGCTGTAGAAACTACAAGCTGTTTTTGAAACAAAGTTCAAGTCTTAATAACTACTATTAGTTTGTTTGAGTGGTGTAATAATTTGGACACAATGAATAATATTGTATGAAATGTTAAACACAGTTCTGATTTTAGGGTTGAAGATACAAATATTTTTTTTTTGTTTGAGCATAATCAGTCGTAATAAGCGTAAACAGTTACAATAATGTAATAAAATATTTATCAATTGTCAACCCAAGCTTACGATTCATAATTTTATCAATAAAATAAATAAACAATCTTATAAACACGTTTCCATTATTTTAATAACAATTATGGCCCTATATTTAGCTACTTCACACCATAATGTAATTGGTTCATCTGTAAAGCCTAATGACACATTTGCAAAGCCTTGACCATATCCAACTAATGCTGGTATCATGTTTGTGCAGAGCCGCCGCGGACGTCGCCGCAGCAAGACGGGGGGCTGGCGGGCGCTACGCCCCGCTCGTCAGTAGCCCCACCCGATCCTTCGCCCACCTTTCCAACGGTAATATTTACTTTAGTAAAATACAATATATTATCCTCAATTATTGATCTTACAATGGGTTGCATTATTCATGCTGCATGATAATTTACTTAAGCTTTACAAGAAGGTCTATTAATAATGTTATGCCACTAATAATTGCAGTGATAAAAAGCGTAAATAAACCGTCATGAATCATGGTGAATATTTCAAAACTCAGTAGTACCATTTTTTTAAAATTAAATGTGCTTGCGTTTGGCCACTTATAAGGGACGAAGACGAAGCCTAAGAAGGAACACACTTACCCCGAAGAAACCTATTCACTCTAGCCTTGAAAGTCCCTAGGTTGTATGAGTCAGGAAACACAGAGGCCGGAAGCAAGTTCCACTCTCTTGCTGTCCGCATTATAAATGAGGATACAAAACACTGTGTCCGTATTTTCGGTATGTCAACAACGTACGGGTGAAACTTTTCCCGGCGTCTTGTGGTTCGATGTATAAGAATTGGGATAATGGAATTAGGTTGAACAATTCCTACTCTTACTTACTCACTCTTACCATTCATTAGTTTAGATCCCAACGGCTCGTAGCGTGATGAGAGAAACCTGATGAAATAACATTTATTTAGTAGGTTCTAACATTATATTATTTGAAACGAGGCTTCTATTTGTTTACAGAAAGTACAATCATAGTTTTGGGTTTGTGGCACAATCTACTTTGGTTTGAACAACATGCGATTAAAGTAATCTACGACACAAAGCATGTGTGAATAACCTACTGTTATTTCCTAGCAATTGACTAATAAAATGGTCAGGAAGCGCTGATTGATTAGTTAGCTTCGACGATAGCATAAAATCTCACTGTGTTCACGACCTTTGCAATTCAGATACGGTTGAATAAATTCTTTTGTTGAAACTTAATTCACGATCAAAATTTTAGGAGAGGACAAAAATGCTAACTGAATGGACGGCAATTTTAGAAAATATTGTACATTCGAGGCAAAGCGAAACAGGTGTGCACAGATTGAAGTTATTCTAAAACACAATATCTTTTCCAGTGAGAATATTGTTCGTTGCAAATATCGGACTTATATGAGATTGTTTCAATGCAGATACGAGGGGTGGAGATCGGGATTGTAGTATTGGTGCTGATAGTGTGGATCGGTGCGATAGCTCTGTTCTTTAACCGATGGGGCAAAATAAGAATGCTGCTGCCATATCAACCAGATTACAAGCAGGAACAGTTGAAGGTAAGATTAGTTTTAAAATTGATGATATAAAAGCGTCTCTATTGTAATATTATAACATTTTCTCAAAGTCAAAATCTTTATTTTATGTATTTTGTGTTCTTTAATGTAACTTTCTACAATTTATAATATAGCAAGGATTCAATAATTTCTTCTTCTTAATTTATAGATGATAGAAAATAAAGGATAAGCTATTATTAGTTTCAAATTACTAGCAAATTAGAGTTTAAATACTACAGCAATAAGTCAGGTTCTTAATTAAACAGCCAAAGTATTCGTACAATTTTGACAGGTGCAACCGTGTCCTCACAAACCAACAACGCTATAGGATAACAAATATGGTGTGTTGTTTTACCGAACAAATTGCTATGACCCAATTCCGTAGCCCCTATTTCATTCACATCAATTACTCCATATACCTTAATAACTATTTAATTGAAATTCAAAACGTTTTTAGAGTAAAATAGTCTACGTGGACTCAAGTTCCATCATTTAGTTTTACTTCTAGATCTTCTATCATAAGTCCTGTTAACAAGTAGCAAGTCTTTCTAGTAGTAAGATCAATTTCAAGCTTGTTACCATTACCAATTTCACTTTCAACATCTATTTCATGTGTATTTAGCTGATTGGCAAGCAGTATATTGTTATCATGTTCTATTTTAAATAAGTATCAGGTAATTGTTTTAATTTTTTTTTTCTAAAGGTGCCAGGAAGCAGTGCTTTAGCAGCAGCGACGGCAGGTGGTACTTGCGGGGCGCATTCAGCGCCCTCTGCGTGTTCGGTAATTATTATTTCATCACTGTTTATAATTAAAAGCTTCTTAAAATGTACCTTATATGTGTAACTGTATTAAACACTATATTCTAATTAATTGATATTATCCGCACTCGGAATGCAACTTCGTGTGATTCAGGATCTTCAGGTGATTTCATTATTTATTAGTTTCTGATTAGTTCGGTTAGATCTGATTTTTTTTACATTTAGGGAATAACACGTATCACTTAATTAAGTGCTTCATAAATTATTCCATTACATCCATGCAAGCTTTATAGTCAATTATAATTTGATCATGATAGTTTACCTTATATCGAAATTTATGTGTTTAGACCAATATTACACAGCATTATAGATATGACAATACATATATACTATATACCTACATTAAATATGGAAATATACGCTACATTTGAAAACCATAATATCGGATCGGTAGATGATTATCCTTTTTACTGCTATAAAGTTTGCTACCTATATGTTGATCTTATTACCATATTTGTTATATGGCGTTAGAAAGTGACGAATATATAATAATATAAAACCTGCTTGATTTAAACCAGCTCAAGTAATAAAAATACTCAACCGTCACAAGTGAACTAACGTAAAGCGCGATCAGATATGACGCATATATCTTATACGATTAACTCAAGTGAAGGTTAGTTGAGACGTGAGTTTACAGGGAAATGCAGTTAGCGTGATTTCTACCACACCGCATTGCACCATGTCGTGAAGGTCAGACCAAATCCTGTAGAGCAATGGGCAGTGTATTCAGAAGTTACTTTTTGTTGGCGAATTTGCACGCCCTAGCGTAGCAAATTGCCCAAAAGGGTGATTTCATGAATGCTCCTCATATATTTTTCGGGCTATTTTTTGTTTTAGAGCTAACTGATTCATAATATCCCTATATACATAATTAGTTATATCTTATTCTAAATGCGTTTACAAAGTGTTATTGGGACTACTTGGCTGATAGTTATCTCAGCTGAATGTTGATCTTAATCTCTTTAACATGGATTTTGTTTTTGTCTTATAAAGCTATTTACGCTACCAAACAGTTTTGTATCAGCAGCTGCTAATGTTAGTTAATGGACGTAATTTAAGACATTACTCGTAAGTTATATATTGGAACACATCCGGGTAGGTAGAGCCACCTTGTAAGCTATATTATTTCAAAGTGAAGTGATTAAAAGTTCGGTGTGTTTTATGCAATTCAAAATATGATTGTCTAATATGTAAAATAATTAAAAAAAAAAAAACTTTATTGCATGATAGGCATTACCTTACAATAGTGACTGAAAAGTTGAGAGGGAACCGTTTAGCGTGGAATGGACATGTTATTAGGAGAAATGAAAGCCGCGTCACTAAAAGAGTTATGAATATGAAAGTGGATGGATATACGGGAAGAGGAAGACCGAAAAAGAGATGGATGGTTTGTGTGAAAGATGATATGGGTAAGAAAGGAGTGGATGCTGGTATGACGGATAGAAGAGATGAATGAAAGAAGCGAACAGCTGTTCCCAATCATTTGGGAACAGGGCAGGCAGATGATGGAGGCATTACCTTAAAATCACCTAAATTGCTATATTTATAATGACATAATTGCATATACGTCAGCATCTGTACTAGTTAGAATTGTATCACAAATAGGTACTGGCGCCTTCTATAGAGAATGAAATATGTTGTTGTAGTTGTTGCCTAGTAAAATATTCATCGGTATATATATGTTACAATAACTATACAGAACAATAAACCAACAACATCATATTACATGCAAGTAAATAACTTAGATGCATTTCTCATTATATCTGTATGTTATGATAAATCTCTGCTCGTCTAAGGTCCGCGTGGACTTTATAATAATTAAAATCAATTGTTATTTCTTAACCGTGACTCAAAGACTTAATAAAACATTTAGGTATATAAACTATTATCGTACACAATTAAGACTGCGATGTAAAAAACCATGGAGGGCAAAGGATACTCAAAGAATCAAACAATACATAAAATATTCAAAGATGCAATCAAAGACGGTTTTTGAAAGTTGAGAGCCTTATCCTTAGCAACATATAAATGATTATCACTCAGTCTCGTAAATCCTGAAACCTTTTCCATCTCGTCCATAAAGGAGGTATGTACACAGTTTACGACGTCTGAACCTACGTGCCATTTTACTGGTCGTAAGTAAAAGACCTTTACACAATCATAGAGATCACTAAAAGGCATCTTCCGAGCGAATGCTTTAAACTTCGTTATAAAACAAGTTTTATTTAGATAACCATAAGTGCTATTTGATTTTGCTACTAGTACAAGTTTGAATGTGAGACATGTTTCCTTTTAAATAATAATAGGTAACTCATTTCAGGATGAAAAATCAGAAGGAAAAACATGCGAAGTCAGAGTGTATGTTAGTTATTCATTTGAGCCATTGCTTCGGTGCGTATAGCTTGTAACTTGAAATAAAAGACATTACATTATTAGCTCCGAACAATATTCGAGATCTAAAAACTGCAGGATGAAAGAATTCTATTATATTCTTAAGATTTATTGGCAACTTGTAGCGTACCACAGAGGATTATGCGATTTTTATACTTATGGTTATTAGAAAAAAAATAGCATTCTAAAAAATACACTCAAACATTTATTGCAGTTGCATTTTATTTTCCATAAACCAATTCATCGCCACAAAGTAATTTTCGAAATGATAAATGACATAAAACCATATTTATATTACCGAGACGTCTAAGCACTTAAATGATGACCTCAACAGTTTTTCGGATGTAATAAAAACCGTTACATAAATGTTTGTAAAGATGTTTTATTTTCTTTTTTAGAGCCACGACGAGAGTTGCCCATTTTACTTTTCAGTCGTAAAGATTTCTTTGCTCAGTTTTCCGTGAGGGGAGATAGGACAGGGAATGCATTCAAAGCGAAATGGCGTGAAAAACGCTATGTAGAGTTCCGTGTTTCAAAATGTTATATTATATTATTTATATTAAAAAATGATCGCCAGTAGAATAGATTGTCTCTGTATTCCGCATGATGTGGCAGACGTGTATAAATATGTAAACAATGTCCAAAAAAAAATTGTGAGGGTATCTATCCATCGATGACAAACTTCAATAAACTATGGTAAATTACCACGACAAAATCCTCGTTACCTTTAATGAGTTCACCAATTAGAACTTTGCCCAATTTATTATGTTGAAGGGTTGTTGAGTTCCCACGTTGTTATTATAACTTGGCTGGTGTCTTGTTTCATTCATTAATCATTAGTATCTAAGTCTAGCTTTTGGCGATGCACATCTTCTCAGCTGACATGTAGGTAATATGTGAAAATGAAAACACACATACAAAATTGTACGTTTAATTTATCTGTCTTATTGTATGAGATGTTTTAAACCAAATGATTAAAACCCAGGATTTTAAATAGTCCCGGATCTTGTTATATGACGTTAGAAAGTAAGAGATATATTTACGATGGTTTTACTAGACTTACTTTAAACCATCTCTCATAATATGGGGGTAAGTTTATCGCAAACAACGTACGGTATGTTTACAAATTCTGAAATGCTATGCGAAAAATTGGCAATGATTTTTATTTGTTAATTCGAGGAAATATCGGCCATTGAAAGCCGTCGACATAATGTGCGTTGTTTAGTCTCAGCAGTAACTGTAGTGAATCTTAGACAGCATGAAAAACCATCAAGCACCTCTCGATAAAAAATGAAAGACCGAATTTTGAAATCTTTTGATTTCTTTGCTTTTAAGTTCACTCTTGACCATAACCAACAAATATTATATTTACAATTCCGAAAATAATTATATATCTCCTTTAGTTCCGGTAAAAGTAATCACTTATGATCAAAACAGAAATATGATTGATCATCTGGAGCTAATTAAAAAAATACACATGTTATAAAAATATTTTATTCTCGGAGTCTGTTTGTTGAACTATGATGTTAACTGGAGTGAAAGATATCATCTGATGCGGAAAAATTGTATATACTTGCAGTAGATAAGTATTTGAAAGCAAAATAACATTTGAAGACTAGGTCAGCTAGATAATTGAGACGTAAATTTTTGTTGGTCAGATAACCCATTTATTTTCTTCAGAAGAATGATTGTTGTTATTAGCAAGTGGTATGGAGATACCTTTCAATCTTATTGATTTCGCGACCCCTTACAAGTTGAATTCTGGCGACCCCCTTGTCAGACAAACAGAATTTATAAATTAAAAGACTACGATAATGATTTACTTTATTTTGATACCTTTACTTATTAGTTTGCAAGAAGCCGCGAGAAGTTTGCAACTAAGTAAGAGGCAAGTTGGACGCCCGCTTGCGCGAAGTCTACTTTGCCTTTTTCCTTCTGACGGCGATCCCCCGACTAAGGTTTCGTGACCCCCTAGGGGTCGCGACCCACAGATTGAAAACCACTGCTATACTAACATTATAAAGAAGTAAAGCTTGGATGTAGGAGGTAATCCGGAACTTTGGATCCGATGCGGAAAATTCTTTCATTAATATGAAGCTACATTATCCCTGGCACCGCACACCTAGTAATTATTGAAGACGTAAGTACTTAGAAAGCTTAAGTAGGTAATCTGGATAAGTAAAAATAACGGACATAACAGTATTAGCTCAACTAAAAGGAATCTGAGTAAACCCATTAACAACTGTGATCGTAAACAGAAAAGTACTTCAACTAATCTAAGGGAATAAAGAATTTACTCCATTTCGTTGTTTCTTTAAGTATCTTAATCTACGAAATAGGACAAGTACAAATAAGACAGCTTGAGTGACTACACACAGTAGACGATGAAAGGGCTATTTTGTTATTTCTTCACCTATCTATCTCTGCTCTTATCAATCCACTCCTAATCATGGCTCCTATGCTTCAGAGATATACAGTTTTTGGAGCTGTTCAAACTGCATCCACTGCTTTCCAGCTACTTTGAGCCAGTGATCTGCAAGTTTTTGGCCAATATTGCATTATATTACTAAATAGAGTCGGGTCTCACTATATTAGGGTACCATACATAGCTTACAACCTAGATAATAATGCGGTTTTGGGTCAGCATTCTGCACAAAAATCTAAATCATTACGTTTACGAGGTAGTCACTTATAACATAGGTACTCATTCGGACGAACAGACAGGCAGTAGAGTAACAAAAATAGGACTTCGTTATGCCATTTAGGTATGAAATTCTAAAAAGTTACGTAATAAAGTTTTTGAACTCAAACGTCAGTTATTAATAGATGGTCATTGGTCACTCTTATCCTAATTAGAACGGAAAAAGGTTGTCAAACTGAGCCAAAGCAGAAATCCGTTAATTAATATTCTGCTTCATCATTATCAGCTTCGAACACTCCGCTAATTGATGTGTCAATCTCACTTGATCGTAATGGGTTTAATTTAGAATCAAGGATGTCTGTATCAGACTACCGCGCGGCTGATGTAATAGTAACTTCTCTTGTTCGATGTTACAGTAATACATAGAAATATATAATATTGTGGTCATATTATATATTTCTATGTATTACTGTATGTATCAATTTAACGTTCATAAGTGCCTTACTAGGGCCTAAACTGAATAAATGTCTTTTTGATTTTGATTATATTATTCTCGTATACCTTCGATAGTAAATTCAGAAGTTTTTACCTTGAATATTATTGAGTGTGACAAAGAACTAGAAAGTCAATACTTTATTTATTATGTTTTTTTTTATTATTTAAAGGTACTCTACTGGCTGGATATTTAAAATCTTTAATTGTAGGTAACTGAGTCGTAATCCTTTTTCGACATCGCACAGTATTACTAAATGTTTATATTTATTTATTTTTTCAAATGTATTTAGGTATTTGTTTATTTTGTAATGTAATATATAATTCTATAATGTTGTGTGTATGTCGAAATAAATGTTTTTTCTTTCTTTCTTTCTTTCTTTCTTTAGGTATGAAAAAAGTAATAATAATCTTGTCACTTTATTTAATGGTAGTGCATATGAAAATAAATAAGACTATTTTAGTCCTACGTTTCCGCTGCATGAAAATCGAGACATAAGTGTGCTATCGCCATACTTCAGATCGCGATCATAAATAATTATTCACTTTATCTTAGTACGTCATCACCATTAGACAACTTTTTGACTGACATTAGTTACACCCTGGTATCGGGAGAGTGATAAGTTTCTTTGATGTAGCTTTTCTATTGTACTATTCATTATTCGTATGCTATTTTAAAATCCATAATGATCGATTTATTTACCCGATTCATATTGCGATAGATATATCTGGTTATTCATGTTAGATATGAATAATATCGTCGTAATGTCTTTTGGATTTGTTATATGTATCTGCGCACAAAGAGTCTAAATTAAGTTGCTCGTCGTACTAAAAAATGCTGTGATTCAGATAAATAAAAGTAGCTAATTATTAATGTATTTAGGCGTATATTTAATAATAATTCTTTATTATCAGGCTACTTTGGCAGATAATAATATATTCCTTAAAATAAAACAGTTTTTATTAGTATAGAGCCTAAAACTATGTTAGTAAAAAACACTACGTCACAGTGCGATCGTGTGGCACTTGTCCGCGGAATCGACGGATCACCCACCACGCCCTGCGGCCAAAAATCTTCCTCCATGACGAGGTGTAGATAGCACGTTATAGCTCGCATCACGAACGCCATGAAGTTGACGTTGCGGCTCGATTCCTGGCGCACGCATATTTGTTGATAGTCGTCATTATCTGACTGACTACAATCTCAACAAGTACCGAATACCCAAAGGTGTTGAATACACAAAGCATAGAAGTGAAATGGAAATCAAATGTAGCTGCCAAAATTTACAATAACGTGGATGCAGTATCACTTAAATATATTATTTTTCTAAAACCTGTACCTAAATGTAACCGAATTGGAAATCATAAAAGATAGTGAATGTCGCTATATCATTATCACTATGAATGTAATAAATATTGAGCGATCAAATTGCGTAGTAAAAAGTTTTACATAGTAACATCCGATACCGATGGCAATCTCTGTGATCGCGTAAATAAAAATATAAAAAACACCATAAAGTACTCACGGCGGTAAACGAAATCGGATGTCTATCGTGATTTGTCGATGGGTTGAATCGATTCAGCAGCTTTTTTTTTGGAATTACGCTGATATTTTATTTATTCACTTCTTATTTTGTAAATTAAATTAGTTTGGCAAATACAAGGTCTTTAATTTTATATTTTTAACTGCTCTTTTTGATGAAGCGCTCGTGGTGTAGCATGATTAGCCGTTCTTAATCGATCGGCAAAGTTAAGCTAAGCCTGTCGTGGTCGGTACCTGGATGGGTGACCGCCTAGTGGTATTTCAAATCGAGCGTTTCCGTGCTTCGGAAGGCACATAAAGCCGTTGGTCCTGGTTATCACTTAATTGTGATAGTCGTTAAGCTAGTTGGATGCCTCCTAGGCGGCTTGAAAAATTCCAACAGTAGGCTGACCACTAGCCTACCTCCACCGATCCGCAGTGGGCACGCGTGGTGGAGTATTGCCCATTCCCTTTCACCTTCATTTGTGAAAGGAGGCTTGTGCTCAGCAGTGGGACATTATAGGCTGATGATGATGAACTGCTCTTTTTTACATGGAAATAATGTTTTCTTGAACCTAGTTTTTACGCCAATAAATTAATTTAATGTGATTGATTTTATCAAACAAATATTTTGATGTACTAGCTGTCCCCCGCGGTTTCACCCGCGTTCCCGGGATAAAAAGTAGCCTATGACCTTCTTCATACCATAAGCTATCTGCATACCAAATTGCATGATGATCCGTTGAGTAGTTGAGGCGTGAAGGCGTAAAAAATAAACAAACTTACTTTCGCATTTATAATATTAGTTACGATGTTGTACATAGTTTTGTTTATAGGTATGTATAACTACGTAGTATTTATATACTCTGAGGTATAACTGTTAAAAATATCAAAGAACAAAATCACGAGCAAAACGAAATCCTTCGCGTAAGTACTCTAAAGTAAATAATTGAAAATTTAACAAGCAATCATTCTGTGAGATTGTAAAACCCTAAAAATGATACAACTGAACTGAAATGAGAAATATTTGAAGAATGTTGTATTAATTCTTTTTACTTTTTAAGACTATACTTTTTTATTTCAATTATTTTATGTAAGATGGTTGGTACCATCAACTTATTAAATGTGAGTATAAAGGTAAATCAGATATCTTAGAATTGATTTTCACCCAAGTAAATCATATTTAAATAAAAAATATTTTATATTAGATATTTTCATTATATACGGGAGGGTTCACTCTGAGCAAAAACATCGTGGAATGAAAATTTAAGGCGATGATAGCTCAGTGGTAGTGACGTCGGATACCGAGATGAAGGTCCCGGGTTCGAATCTTATAATGAGCTTGAGCTTTCGGTGAAGTAAAATATCGTGAGGAAACCATAGCACGGTGGTAGGGTACTTTGTAGTACTCGCCTGGCTGGCTACCACCCTCAATTTGAAAATCTATCGCCAAGCACCTTTCGGTGTGTTCCGATAGCTGCACCTGAGAGCCAGTTCCTTCTAGGCTTTGTGTGCTTACCACCTTCGGCCGCATCATCACTTACCATGGTGAGATTGCGGTCAAACACAGGACTAAAAACAGTTAAAAAAAGATAGATATTAACCGTTTTAGTTGAACAAGCTTAAGTCACGAATTTCTTTAGGGGCAGTTTAAATTTAAGGCGCCCTTCTTTCGTTTTAACTTGACCCATAATGCTAACGCCATGAACATAATGATAACATTTACAGCTCTTTTGTGAATTTCTCTGTGGATTGAACAATGGCCCATGACGTCATTTATTATCTTTTCTTCGTGGGTTAAGCGTATTTACATTTTGTTGTTTTAGGGCTCAATGCTAAGGTATTCTTTATAAGACAGAATTACGGTGTTTCATTATTTTTGTTAGCAGTACCAAATAATTTCAAATAGAGCTTTTATTTTTGTCCCAGGATATTTACTTAAAAGACAGATTTTTTTATTGTAGTACTTGGTATAAGAAAATTAATGATTATAAAATTATGAAAAAAAAAATGGACTTCTCGTAATTTTGCAAAAGCGTTACGGCAACGAAGAGTATTTGAATGGGTGATTAATCTCTGCCTGAATATAGAATGGCGACTTTTAAAAAAATAAAATAAAAATTGACAGTTCCCACTTAGGCTTCTTATGCAACCTTATTACTTTTTATTTTATTACGAATAACAACTAAAATACAAAACATACACTTTTGTTGTTCAACAAAGTTTGTTGGCGAAAGACGCTCTCGGATTTTACACACGCATTTTTGAATTTCTGCATAGATACTAAGCACACAACAATTATTTATAATAAAAGTAATTACTTCACTTAACATGGTGATATTTGTGATCAAAGCTAATGAGATAAACGCTTGGTTGGTCTTAGACAGTGTCTGGAAGTATTTACAATGAACATGAAAGCCTTGATGAAAGCATTTGATCTAAACGAAATATTATATCATTATGTATTATGCTTTACTGAAAATACAATATTTATATGTAGATTTGAATACAGTGAAATGAAATACAAGTTATGGAAAGGATTTGTATACAAAAATAAAGCTGTTTAGAACTATTCTGATGCCTTGAGTATTTTAAATATTAAAGAATCAGGAAATGTTTAATTAAAAAATAATACGAGTAAGGCGATACGACTATATTATATTTTTGTGTCAATTATGAATCATCAATATGTTTTTAACAATGCCATGATTATTTTCATACCGCTAATAGTATAAACATTATTTAAATAATATTTGTTCGTTATTAAAAGCAGAGATTAGAGCGTTAAAAGATATTTTATCTCAATAGTGTTAAATCTCTTTATTCGAAAGAGTGTTACAGTTATGAACATATTACTTTGCACTGTTAAATTTATTATCCAGACGTCTAGAAGTCGTTTAAATTCCATCAAAGCTTAAATACACGGTCTATATTCATGTCCTGAGTCTGAAAGCTTTATATAGCTCGTAAAGTTAGTAAGTGTTACCAACGGATATAAATTTAAACATAAGGAATATTGTGTTTTCTTCAGTAATTAAAACTTTATTCCCGTATCGTTTATTGAATACTATTCCAGAAGTATAGAGTTTCATTTATTTTGGTTCAATGTTGAAAAAGAAAAAATGAGAAAAAGAGTAACTAAATAATAAAGGTGTTTGGTAAATTCTGTAACTTGACAAAATGCAATCTTTTAAAAAAAATATGTATAAAAAAAAACGACACCTAATAACGACTAGTTTTGGTACTTTTGACATATTCATAATAAATAGATATCCTGGGACATTCCTCACATACGGTCATCTGTTCTCAAACTAAGCAGAGCTTTACTATGGAAACCAGATAACTGATGTACTACATATATCTACTACTTTTTGTTTGCAAATACTTACTTAATATACATAACAACTACTAATACTTAACATAATAACTCATAGTTCTTTTTAACTGCATTTTGTTCCTTTTTTGTCACATATCCAGTCGCAAGTCTGTACCTTAAACGATATTGCCGTAATAATAGCCCATTAGCGGCGGAGTAGAATTTTCCGAGGAATTCCTGAAGCTTTCCTGCAGTAATCGAGTTGCTTACAAATTGGTCATAAACAACGTTGTTTTTAATTCCTTATTTATCTTGAGGGTTAAACGTTTTACGTTAACGGCTTGGAAATTAGTACTTTTTTTTGTATAGAAAACTGCAATAAAATGTGCCATTTATTAGCCTGAATTTATGTAGTATACCTATATGAGAAATTCTTTTGAACTATTAAGGGGGGGTCTAAGCTCAAATGCACAAAACTGGGTTTCTTTGAGAGTCGAGTATGACGTAACGCAATGAAAATACCTAACACAAAAAATAATGTGGACAGAAGAGGGTTTTGAGAAAAATGTTAACCGAATAGAATATTAAAAAATGCTTTGATATTCCCAATAAAAAATTCGTAAGTTACGTCTAAAAAAATCTTTCGCGTCGAAATTCTCCGTATTTTCAGCGATGACAACAATTTTATTTTTAAGAATATATAAGATACCGAGTTATATTAGAATGTTAACCGGACACTTATTCAATTTAATGTGTATATTCTGTATAATCTAAAGAAAACCCGTAAATAATAGTCCATTTCATAGAGTCGACACATTTATGATTTTCCATTTTCAACCTTATTCCAGTGAAGAACGAGTGCTGTCAAAATCGTAGTCAGTCCGTGCCTAACGCGTAAGCAAATTAGCCTATTGAGCAGCCATAGATTAGGATGTCTTTTAAACGGTAAGTAATTTCGTTTGGTATTTGAATGAAAATAAGGACAATTTGTAAATCACACAACATAACGTTATTTGGATGCGGTATTCTGTAAGATGTACTTCCCCAGTTGAGCCAAAATAACGTTATACTCTACCTCTCTTGAAATATAATTTTTAAGCAAATAGGTAGTTAAAAAATCTTATGATTTTTCTTTCCATTTCAGATCATATTCTAGTTTCAGTTTCTCATCAGCTCATTCACGTTTCTCTCTGTAACAGTATACAGGTCGTTGTTTTGGTCAACGACGAGCGACTCAGGGTCGATAATACAAAAATGATAGTGGTGCTAAAAAAAATTTTTTTTTTTTTTTTTATAATATTTTTTTTTTTTTTTTAAATCATGTAATAAGCTAAAGTATAGACATAATACTCAACGGGAGTACGAGGGAGTAAAGGGGTGGGGCGATGGCGGCTTGCGCCTAGCTCTAGTCTGTGCACGTGCCTAGTAACTATACTTTGCAGTAATTTTATTTCAAATTGAATAAGGTAATTCTCAACATATTTACAGTATTTAATGTAATTAAGTCCATTTTTGGGGAATATATATTTTGTACTACCGCTCCTGGGTCGCTTGTCGCCGACCAAAACAACACCCTGTATAGTATTCACAATATAAATTATTATCTTCAAACTACACGAAATGAAACAGAATATTCTTCATCTCTCTTGTCTTGAAACTACATATTACAATTGTTCCGAGAAAATCTACTTAGCTTGAAGGACTTTTACTAACGTAATCCTGTTTCAGCTATTCTTAACCTACAATGCAAGGACGTGGTTCCGAGAAAAGATTGTAAAAATGATTAACACGCGAAGAACAAAAGGAAGGACATAATTTTTATCATAAAAGTCCTGAGTAAATGTATACTGAATTATTCTGAATAGTTGAGATTTACTTATATAATAATTTAATTTACATAATCAGAATCCCGGACGTTTCTGACGGATCTAACTTATTTAGTTATGCTTAGAATATTGTAATATTATAACAATATTAAATTTCTATGTAAGTTCAAGGCCATAAACCCCTGAAATATTAACACGCACGTATATTTTACAAACTTAAATGTTAGTATTAGGAGTTTCGGCATCCTGCTATTAATCACGGTACAATCCAAGTATAAAATTAATTTAGAACTTATAACAGGTGATTTTGTAAAAACAATATTAGAGTAATCCAATTAAAAACTTGATTATACCAATGATTCTTATCCTACATCATCATCATCATCAACCTGCCCTGTTTCCAATCACTTGGGGTCGGCGAAATATGTCTGCTTCTTCCATCCTGCTCTTCTATCTATCATACCAGCATTCAGCTCTTATCCATATCATATTTCACACAATTCATCCATCTCTTTTTCGGTCTTCCTCTTCCCGTATATCCATCCACTTGCATATTCATAACTCTTTCAGTTACGTGATTTTTATTGCTTCTCATAACATGTCCATACCACGGTAAACGATTCTCTCTCAACTTTTCAGGCACTACTTTCAAGGTTCCACTTATGTAAATTACAATATGACTACAGTATGCTACATATAGGTATAATGAATTAATTATTAACCTTAACTATAGTTTAATCAATTAATAATGCTGGGACAACTGGGGACAAACGCTCAGAAATCGGTTATATTTAAACCTACCTTAAAATTATAAAAAATGTTGTACTACAATAACAATTCCAGTTATAATTTGTGATAGCACTCTGACAGTCATCATCATCATCATTATCAGCCTATAATGTCCCACTACTGAGCACAGGCCTCCTTTCACAATGAGGGTGAAAGGGAATGGGCAATACTCCACCACGCGTGCCCACTGCGGATCGGTGGAGGTAGGCTAGTGGTCAACCTACTGTTGGAATTTTACAAGCCGCCTAGGAGGCATCCAACTAGGTTAACAACTATCACAATTAAGTGATAACCGGGACCAACGTGCTTTTACGTGCCTTTCGAAGCACGGAAACGCTCGATTTGAAATACCAATAGGCGGTCACCCATCCAGGTACCGACGACGACGGTGGTAGCTTAACTTTGCCGATCGATTAAGAACGGCTAATCATGCTACACCACGAGCGCTTCTCTGATACTGCTGTCCTGGATTTTACAATAAATACATTTGCATGAAAATATCACTCAGCTTGTATTGTTCAAATATTGCATTGGACGAAATCCAAATTGTCTCTCTGTTGTCAGATTTAAATAGTGATGATGTTTACACTGGTTACATTATTATGTTTACTCACGACTTATACAAGAATAGAGTTCTGTAACAGTATGTACAATGGTATGGAACAAAATGTTATAGTTATTTTATTATGCATAAAGCTAGTATTTGTTATGTAGACGACGATCAATAATGTCTTTGAACATGTTTTATTGCGTTTAAGCGGTTTTGTCACAGGATATTTACAAATGGAATAATTACATGAAATTGCAGCAAAAAGAAAAATGAATAACAAAAAATCAAAATAAACTTAAATTGAGTTTATTTTTTTTTTGCCTACAATACATAATATATTAGGAAAATTGTATTTCAATTAAAATAAATAAATAAAAATGGTCGATAAATCAATCGTGTTCGACTCGGAAACAAAACGACATCGGAGATTAACCAGATTCTATGTGTCCTAATACTCGTAATACATTTTCTTTATCCCCAGACCTTACCCACATAAATTACCTAACACTATCTATTTCAATTATCGGACCATTTGTAAAGTATTATATTCTTAAATACAATCTAGATTTTACCCAGATAAACCTAAAAGATGGATGTCCGAAGCTTTTCTTACAGCTTACGTCCCTTTACGCGAAAAAAGCTTGGAGCTTAGCAAGCCAATCGAGATTCAATAGTATTTGAGATATTACAAAGTGGAATGCTTTCTTCAATAAGGGTTTGTTAAGAAGTAGATGTTATTTGCATTGCTGAACACGTGGTTATATATTTACTAATGAGTATTGGTATGTCAAATCTATTGAGCATTATTATAAAAGGACTTCTTATTTTAGTCGTTTTAACAATCAAACGAACATGTTAATTTTAACAATACTGTCACACATGCGAGACTTAAAATTATTTGGTGAAATTAACTCAACCTATATTTAATCTGAAACACTTCAGAACACGAGTTTCATTGTTCAAGCTGACATATAGGTACCAGATAAGTAAATATACTAAAATAAATAAAATATTTATCTTTGACTAAGATTTAACATTTCCATTTTACGTATATTTTCCATTTTAGGATTTACTGTTTGAATAAGATAAGACTTTCTTTTTGTGGAATAAGATTTTGTTTCCTTACAAAAGGATTTTAGGATTTCTTGACACTTGAGGTAATCCAGGTATTACCTATCTTTGCCTTTTTTCCGAAGGTAAGATAATGTACAAAATATATTTAAATAATGCAACGTTTTTATTATTTTTGATATAAATTTTTGCTCACTTTTCTAACGAATAAAAAATGAGTTTGGTATATTACACCGAAAATAAATAATAATAAATAAAACAATAAATAAAAATGTTACGAAATAAACATTAATAGGTACATTAAATACATGAAAAATGATAAATATCCTACGCATTACGTCACTACAGAGATAACATGTACTCAAGTATGTCTCATATATTTTTAGACCCTTAATTACATTCTTGAGCCAGTTTTCTGGAGTAATTAATTCGTCTCGCATTCTAAATGATTCTATTGTTCTATTACTTTGCTCAACGTCATTTCTAGCTAAAATATGGAGCAATTGCAAATTAAACTCTAAATTGTTTATTTTCATAATAGGATTTATATTCAATTGTAAATTCCATTATAATTCCCGAACTGCAATCAAACGATAAATCCGATGTGTCCTAGTTTTGATGATAATTCCAGTATTTGTGCATCAAAACACGCTATCTGTTCATTAATATAATATTCAAGTTTCGTCCATTATCGATGGTATTTGTGGGTCCAATTTTAAAATGTGCTTGCAACCAATTTTGTGTACGTACATCTAGATTGTCTAGATCTATGTTTTTTGATTAGGTATAGTCTCAATAATTATCACGACTGAATAAAAATTTTCGTATTTCAATGATCAAATCTTTGGGTTACAAAAGGTACATGTCTCGTCGGCAAAAATGTATGAGGAGCTTTTTTTGCGATTTCGAAGTTGGTCCCATAATAAAAGTTGATCGTATTTATGAGTACTTTACGTGGTTTCATTTAATGTCGTATTGTCGTATCCACCCCGTATATCCTCACCTCTTTTGATTAAATCAATATTGGCAAGTACTTACCTAATTAATGACTACTGTTTTTCCTTCAAAATACTACTTTCCTCAATAAATCCTTCCTTTTAAAATATTTTAAAACCTCTAAATATGAGTCTGGTGAACAACCTTGTTAACTGAAGAAGGTATAACTTTCTTATTATGTGAATGTGATGATTAAGTTTCTTCAGAATGTAATTTAAACATTTCTTAACTTATTTTCATACTAAGACTACTCTCTTGTGCCTTTCATCTTGCAAGCAAAGTTTTTAGTTTTACACAGTGGAAACTACACTGACTGATAATTAAGTATAAAAGTCAACTCATCACAATTAATTAACTTCCTCAAGTATGTGTAATAATATATTAATAACGTAAACATATTAATAAACGTCAGACTTTTTAAGCTCTTAAAAATATACAATGAAAATGTAGTGTGAAATATGGAAATAAAGTCCATTGTTAAATAATAAATCTTTTGCATACTGTAACGTGATGAAAAAGCTTTATAAGCGGGTTTTAAAATTAAATCCTTTTATACCTTTTAATGGTGTTAAAATAATAATAAAACCTACAAAAATACACGAAATATTATGTTAACAAAGATTTTAATTCAACTTTGAATACTAATAACTATAAAATTACAAACACTATTAAAATAGTAATTAGTTATATTCAAACTAGCTTCTACCCGCGGCTTCGCCCGCGCAGCCTACAGGAAACAAATGACATATTTTTCTACAACTATAAAACAAAACCAAACAACTTAAATTTTAATAATATTAAGTTAGGATAGTTATAGTTCTTCAAATAAATTAACCTTGAAAATTATCTCACAGGAACACATTACATGGATAAAATGTATGGATGTAATCAGAAACATATTCTTTTTCTGTGCCAAATTTCCTCCAGATCCGTACAGATGTTGAAGCGTGATTGAGTAACATCCATCCAAGTAAGATTAGTTAGAAGTAAGATCGTAAGATAGTTAGATGTAAGGTGTAAGGTGTAAGGTGTAAGGTGTAAGGTGTAAGGTGTAAGGTGTAAGGTGTAAGGTGTAAGGTGTAAGGTGTAAGGTGTAAGGTGTAAGGTGTAAGGTGTAAGGTGTAAGGTGTAAGGTGTAAGGTGTAAGGTGTAAGGTGTAAGGTGTAAGGTGTAAGGTGTAAGGTGTAAGGTGTAAGGTGTAAGGTGTAAGGTGTAAGGTGTAAGGTGTAAGGTGTAAGGTGTAAGGTGTAAGGTGTAAGGTGTAAGGTCTAAGGTGTAAGGTGTAAGGTCTAAGGTCTAAGGTCTAAGGTGTAAGGTGTAAGGTGTAAGGTGTAAGGTGTAAGGTGTAAGGTGTAAGGTGTAAGGTGTAAGGTGTAAGGTGTAAGGTGTAAGGTGTAAGGTGTAAGGTGTAAGGTGTAAGGTCTAAGGTGTAAGGTGTAAGGTCTAAGGTCTAAGGTCTAAGGTCTAAGGTGTAAGGTGTAAGGAGTAAGGTGTAGGTTCATCCAGATGTTGAAGCGTGTGAAGCGTGATTGAGTAACAAACATTCATCCATCCGAACTTTCGCATTTATAATAATATTAGTAAGATTTGAGATATCGTTTTTCAATTACGTAGGTTTTTTTATTTATTTAAACTTTTTAAATATTTAATGTTTCTGTGTAACATGGTCAAGCCTTCTTGAGGAAAATGTGCTGAAACTCATTTTCACCAACTTTTAAATACAGAGTTCCTGTACGATACATTTGTTATGCTGTCCCGTGGAATCTGTGCATTTTAAAGTAAAGTAGACCTTGTCATTCTCTGATCCCTAACCTAAACTACCACAATGCAAAATCGATCGCTTGCTCTGTTAAAATCAAAACCAAACCTATCCCACGGGAACGTACATTATTCCGGGATAAAAAGCAACCTATGTGCTACTCCAGACTATAATCTATCTCGTGCCTAATTTAGGGTCGGCAACGCGCGAGTGATACCCCTGGTGTTGCAAGCGTCCATAGGCTACGGTAACTGCTTACCATCAGGCGGGCCGTATGCTTGTTTGCCACCTAAGTGGTATAAAAAAAAAATAAAAAAATTTAGAGCTGTTCAGCCGTTCTGCCGTGATTGAGTAACAATCAATCCATCCATCCAAACTTTCGCAGTAGGATATATACATTTATAGGTACCTATATAAAGTTTTAGTCGTTCAAATAAATTAATATTGAAAATCATCCCACAGGAACATATTACTGGGATAAAAAGTATCCTATGTCCTTCTCCATACCATAGGCTATCTGCGTGCCAAATTTCATAATGATTGGTTCAGTAGTTAAAGCGTGAAAGCGTAACAAACAAACAAACAAACAAACAAACAAACAAACAAACAAACATACAAACAAACAGAGTTACTTTCACATTTATAATATAATATATAATATATATATATATTATATATTATAATATTATATATATTATATTATATTATAGTAAGGATTAACCATTACATAGTATTCTATATTATCTATTATTTTACAATCTTATTTAATATTTTATAATTTTTCAAATGAAGGAAGGACACGTTTTCATGCAATGGGCTATAAGTCTTCTTTATTGCGAAGTAAGTGGGTCTCAAGATACCAAGCGCTCTCAAACTTTGTCGAGTCCCTTCATTAGGATTCCACCTGAATGACGATCGCCTCGCGTTCAAATTTGTCCTGTAAATTATCATTTTAATATGTACGGTCATGTTGCACAGTGCTATTACATGATTTATTCAATTTTAGTTTCGTGAACTTTTCAATATTTATATGAGACTAGATTTCGGCCTCCCGAAATCATATTTTTCCCGCCTTTAGGGGTAAAATTTTGTAAAACCTTTCTTAGTGGATGCTACGTTATTACAAGAAAGAAACCTGTATGAATTTTAAGTTTCTCGGAAGAGATGAAACCATAGATTTAGAATAATAGTAGAGCGATTGTGCTATAGTCTGACCACAAGCATTGTGTAGCGCCCTAGGTAGGTGTCGGCTCCTAAGGCGCTAAGCTACGCTACAAACAGACTGACGTGAGTGTGTAACGTGAGTGAATTCTTTCGACTTCAACAAAATGAATGTACTTCACGAACCTGAGGTAGACGGGAGAGTTTTAGAGAGGTAGAGCGTAGCTCAGAGCAGCTCGACTGGGGAAGTATCTCCACCTTACAGAATACCTCAGCCAAATAAGTCTGTGTTGTGTAAAGTTATGTTCCTGCGCGTGAGTAAAGTCGCCAGATCTCATACGGGAGGGCGAAAAGGTCGGTAACGCGTGAGCGATGCAAGCATGGCTACGATAACCGCTTACCATCAGGCGGGCCGTATGCCAGTTAACCGATTCCGTTGTATAAAAAAAACCGGACTAATAAGTCTAGACTAGTGCATGAAATATCTATCTCGTATATGTAAACTGCTCACGCATTGCTCAAGGTAATGTGTCTACACTATCACTCTACCAATATTCTATCTCTAAGGATGAGACCTACCTGGATTGATTTTGGGTCCCCAAAACCCCATACAGCCAATTTCATCAAAATCGTTGGAGCCGTTATCGAGATCCCAAAACAAAGTATATACAAATATTGCTTGTTTGATGGTACAGGATACAAAATGCTATAATTATGTCTACTATTATACTATAATATACGCTTTTCTCATAGCTTGTCAACTCATTTTGTATTATTTATATTATGTTACACGAATGGCAATAGTTTTTTTATAAACTACGTAATCTAATGGTGCGTCCACGCTACGCGAGCTGAGCATGAGCCGAGCCTCTATTCGTTAATTGCTTGTGTTGGCAAGTGTGAACGTACAACAAGCCTACAGCACGAGTGCGATGCGAATCCTTGAGTTCGTCAAAAAACTGTCAATCGGCGCGGCGGAGCGCAGTCGAGCGCGAGACGAACGCTCGTTCGAGGCTCGCAATTCCATGTGTGCTCGGCTCGTGCTCGCGTAGCGTGGAAACCATTAGCAAAAACTCTCCTTTATCTCTACTAATTCTATAAAACATTTCTAAGATATACAAAGAGCAACTTGAGGGTACAAAGACACGAATTATTATGGGTATTAAAGAGCATTAAGCATGTAAGGGTATCTGAGGGCACGGGAGTGTCCCCCGCCAAGACGAGCCAAGTTACCGTGACCTACCTTTTCTCAGAAGTGCGTTTTTTTGAACCCTCATAACTTGTGTTTGGATTATACCAGATAAACAAATTCTCACTGTCCAACATTAAATATATGTAAAAAACATAGATAACTAGAAAGTAATAACAACGTTTCAACATTCAGTCCAATATTGATGATTTGCTGCTACACTGTTTGACGATATAATAATCAATTATTTTGTTCTAGTTACATGGTTCGGGTTATGGTAGATTTAACAATAGTATAACTTATACCATTGTTTTAGGGCTTACACTTACAAATCGCTTATGTATACGTTTTAACACCTTTATGTCGCGTTTAGTCGCATGTTGCCTACATAACTAGTACCTACAACATCAGCATTAAAATTCCATGTAATGTTAAATACTGGGTACTTCATATGTAATATCAAGGATATCATTGACTTTAGACCTGTAGTTGCCTGAAGGCTTATCAAGTGCTTCAATAGAAAACTCTAAAATATTCAATATTCGACGCGACTTGAGGTACATACATACAAAACTTTGCAAATTAATTGGTCACTGATAATTTATTAAATTCTTTGTGTCAAAATTGCCCAAATTATAGAACTGAAGAATCAGCAGCTGTTATATCGCTAAGAAGTCTTTCACGTAATTTATAATGCTTTATTAGTAGCTATTTTTGAACAATATATAATTTATTTATTTTTTATGTTAAATGTGCTTGCGTTTGACCTTCGACTGACCCCATGAGGAGTTATGACGAGGCCGAGGATGTAACTTTAATCTTCCGTAAGGAAATTACGCCATAGTTACTGAATATAAACTTTATTTGAGTTGAATCAGCATCAGTCCATTTGCATTGTATAAACATTTTGAGACTGCGTGGGAGCACCGAGATCGTAAACATTTCCCTTTACCTCAAAGTGAAGCAGAATAAAAATTCCATTTACTTTAAAAATCTTAATTTGACCTTATCCACTTTATCCATTGGTTGTCATTTCTATAAAAAAAAACTTCAAATCACTGCACTTTTTTAATACAAATACTTACTTTCATGCCACCAATATGCAACGTATTGTTGTTATTAAGCGACCACAAACTCAATAATAGCAACAAAAAGCGTTATAAAATATGTGAAAGATACCTTAACTGGTGTGGTGCGCAGGACGTATGCTGCCTCCTGGACCGTTGCTTCCAATACCCGCGGAGGAGCGCACGCGACTGTGGCTGTCAATTCGCATTGCTGCATGCCGCGCCTGATGATCAAACGCAGGCTAGCTAGCGGAGCTCAGCCCGCGCCGGTCCGCGGGCTTGCTCCCACTGCCAGTGCAGATGTGCCGGTTGCGACCACCAAGTAAGCTGTAGCACGCTTACTAGTGTGTTACATACCCTGTATCAAGTCGCGTCACGTCACTTGTTTGCTACTTACGCACGCTACATCGGTTTGCACAAGTATTGAACTGCAACAGAATTACGTTGATTAAAGTCATTCAGCGATAAATAAGCAGCACTCGCAGCATTAATGTGGCGATTGCGACAACCGTGTAAGCTGTAGCACGATTACTAGTATGCTACCCTTTTTACGTGGTGTCATAAGTCGCGTCACGTCACATTTTTGCTACTTCCGCACGCTACGTGAGTTGCACATATACTGTGATCTACTAAATTAGGTACTACAAGTAAAAATATGCCATTTCTGTATTTTGCGCATATCGAGCACCTCTACCAATATGATGTGAGTGAGTGGTTGCTGTAAGGTGTTATATACCCTGTTTCATGTTATTATTCGCATTATGATATGTAATTGCTACTTAAAGTTGCGCTAAGTTAGGTTTTTTTCTTAGGCAAAATGTAGGTTTACACAAATATTGGAATCAAGGTAATTGTTAAAAACAAAGATTGGATTATTGAATGTCACATCATTGCTACATTTTCACGCTAAACAATATGCACTGATGCTACACGTATTTATTAGTAAAATGCACTAGATATGTAATACTTAAGTTTATAATATCACAACAATTAACGGAGGTTAATAAAAATTATAATTTTACATTAAGCAGAGACTCCTACAATTGCACGCTAAATTGATAATACTTCATGATTTTGCTACGAGTTGTACTGAAGATTTTTTGAAATCGTTACTTATAAAATAGTTATGAATATCAGAACTATAATCTCAAAAAATTTGTTGAACATTAGGTGCACTACAAAGTTCGTAAATATGATGAACTTGATCTAAAAGCAATTAAAAATGGCTTTGTCAACAAGCTACCTACTCATGTGGTTAAAAAGCCCCTACAGCAAGCCTACATTCACCCCAGAGTGGCTATTTCAGGCTTAGATATGAGGTCACATTGACAACTTTGTTTTTTATTCGGTTGGGGCGTGACTCGGCTTATTTATAAGCTTCAAAGGTATGAAAACAGGCTGCTAATACACTAGGGCATTTAAAACGACCTGTATGTGACTATCTCCATGACAAACAGTTGGTTGGTATAATGTGGTAAAATGAAGCTGAAATAACATATAGTACCTAAAATTTCTGTTTCAAGGATTAAAAGTAAAGGAAAACAAAATAATTTTCATTCGTACAGTATTGTTAATTTTATACGGGGTTAAAATAATATTAAGTAACAATAGTTACTGCAAAGCGACTTTAATATTTATTAACACGGTTTGTGTTTCAATTAAGCATGAGCATATAAGCAAGTTTGATGCATATAAGCAGTAAACCCAGAATTACTTGCTTTGTTCTAACGCCAGATGCATATTATTATAGCACTGTTTATAACTATTGTATAACCATTATACAACTATTATGCAACTGCCAACGATATAAGCCAGACATTGTGAACTCACTGCAGTTCAGGCCAAAGTCAATATGAATTCAGTTTCTCCCGAAAGTTTTGCTTCAATCATATTGTTGGAATGTTAGGTATATCATGAACTTATAAATTGAATTTCAAACTTAGATCCTGAAATAATTTAGAAACATTAAGAAAATGGGAACTTAGGTATGTTTTATTTAATAATATTAAATTAATTATCAAAATACAGGTCGTTGTTTTGGTCAGTGACAAGCGAATCAGGGTCGATAATACAAATGATACTGGTGCTAAAAAAAATATAAAAAATACTTTATTTTTTATATTTCTAATAAGCAAAGTGTAGACATAATACTCAACGGGAGTACGAGGGAGTTAAGGGGTGGGGCGATGGCGGCTTGCGCCTAGCTCTAGTCTGTGCACGTGCCTAGTAACCATACTTTGCGGTAATTTTATTTCAAATTGAATAAGGTATTTCTCATCATATTTACAGTATTTAATGGAATTAAGTCCATTTTTGGGGAATATATATTTTGTACTACCGCTCCTGGGTCGCTTGTCGCCGACCAAAACAACACCCTGTATATCAGCTTTTCTCAGCAAAAGCAACCTACCAAACCGGTATTAGAGTAATAGATTCAGACTATTCACAAGTACCTGCAAAGGTATATTTGAAATAAATTATTTGAATTTGAATTAATCAGGCGATGATAGCTCACTGGTAGTGACGTCGGATACCGAGACTAATGTCCCGGGTTCGAAACCTACAATGAGCTTGAGCTTTCGGTGAAGGAAAACATCGTGGGGAAACCATAGCACGGTGGTAGGGTACTTTGTAGTACCCATCTGGCTACCACCCTCAAGTCAATCTGTCAATCAAAGAAAATCTGTCGTCAATAGCAGCATTTAAGGGCCAGTTCCTTCTAGGCTTTGTGTGCTTACCACCTACGGCCACATCATCACTTACCATGGTGAGATTGGGGTCAAACATAAGCCTATACACAGTAAAAAAAAAATGTTACAGTTTTATTTTATTTCATAAAGCTCTTACCATTTCTTTTTTCATAGGCATTTCAATAATAATATTTTCATTTTAAGTCTGCAAAACGAGGCTCTAATATTTAGAACCATGAATATTTTAGTGAATGCTTATGTGACGGTTTTAAGGCTTTACTTTGATAGCAAATAATTACAAGCCTGTTCCACATTCTGAAGTCTAGTGTTAAACACGCGATGTAAGCAATAATAAAAGTTTTAAACTTTTAACTGCTTGACATAGAATTAATGATTCACTGTAAAATCAGTTAAGTTCTCAGTTGAAGGGCGTAATGAAAATTGGGTAAGTATTAAATGTCTCCAGAAAGACACCCTGTTGTTGGTCTCTCCATCGCCGCCCAGCAAACATTATAATTAAGAAATTATTGATGCTTGTAGTCACAGTCAAGTATTTTGACAGTACCTATTACAAACTTATTATAATTCAAAATATGTACGTGTAAATAATCGCACCTTTTTTTGGTAATAACTGAAACTCCTATCATTTCCTGTTCTCGTTTTTATACTGAAATGTTTCTTTTTTCGTGGTAACAAAACTTTGTCGTTCCAAAACATAATACGAAAATCGCGTGTACTACTACTATGACAGTCCTATCATGTTTCGAGTATCTTATTAAGCAGGAATCATGCGAAACTGAACTGTATGTTATAAAGTTAAGGTAGCTTAATAAATTTTGTAACAATCCAAAAAGTTATTCAAATTTTCAAGTACGCACCGTTCGCGTTCCGTCCTGGGAATTGTGGATTCGTCACAAAACAGTCGCTAATATCGCATGTCTGTCACGAATGTCATGATGACGTCATTTAGTCACGCGAACGAAAAATAATAACATAAATAAGTACAAACTCTTGAAAAATCAGATGGAAACTTTATTTTCAGTAACCTTCCATGCCTCGAGCAAAAACTTATTGAATTATATTGAATTTATTCACCCTATTTGCATTGTACGTATTTCATATTTTAATGAATATTAATAACTCACTAGGTAAGTGCTATTAGTTTAATAGAGCATTAATTTGCTCGTATCTACATAGTTAATTAACAAAACATAATTAATTTTGCTATTAAATTTTACTTTATGCACTTACGCCTTACGGGCACAGAGGTACATTGCGGTCAACTCCAATATAATGTATATAATTATGAGCCTTAAATTACCTTCATGGCATGAATTTGTTATTAAAAATTCTTCCATTGAAAAAAAACTTTTTTAGGGTTCGGTACCCAAAGGGTGCCAAACGGGACCCTATTACTAAGCCTCCGATTTCCGTCCGTCCGTCCGTCGCTCAGCGGGCATTTCATGAACTATACATATAATAGGTAGACAGAGTTGAAATTTTCACAGAATGTGTATTCTATTGCCGCTATAACTAAAAATATAAAATACAAGAAACGATTGTTTACCTAATTGATTGTTACCATTTTAGGTATATAATTTATATCGCCTTGTTGTAGTATTTTCTTGCTTTTCACAAAATAATAAACTTACAAAACAATTACTTCATCTCCGCCATAAAAAATCGAAATTTCAATCAAATAAAACGTCAATAATACAAACAAGATCTTTTTTTTTGTTAATTTTTTCATGACCTGATACAAAATCCTTCAGTCGCATACATTTTATTTATAATATCACTTTAATATAGTCCGCACATTAACTTTCACATAGTCCGCATGATCAGTCACCGTCCAGTCATGTTTTAGTAAAATGGCGGTCATTGTACTAAAACTTTTCACGGAATTTTTGAGACAACTTGTAAAGTCACGATACACATAATTCATTTCATTTCACTTCACTGGTGCACATGGATTGATCTTTATTGGATAAAATACCAGCGATAATATGCAATAAAACTCAAAATACACGAATTTATGAAAATAAAAATGAAAATGCAATGTCCCCGCCAAAAAGTCCTGTCAATAATACAAACAAGGTATTGTTGCCATGTAATTAGGAATTATTTTTGCCAGTGTCGAGTTATATCATAAGTTCTATTACTACTTACTATAAAGGGATTTTACTTCGATGCGTCGAAGGAAAGTCGGTACCCTCGGTCCAACAGTCGGTGCCCTCGGTCGGTCGGTCGGTGAGCGAGTTAGACTCACATTCGCACTTGGCCTGTTTTTTATAAAATTACTTTGATGTGGTGTTATCCTATGACAAGTTGTATACATATAATCTCCCAGGCTGTGACACAGTTAGTAGCCTGAACAATATTAATATTAAACGGGTCTTCCCGAGAACAATACGAAGATTACGGTGGTTTATCGCTAAGCATATGCGGGCAACTTGCAACTCCCTTTGTCAAACTTAGTTTTCAAGTTGGTTATCTTACAAACTTGGTGTAATGTTTATTTTACTTCTTAATTTTCATTTCTTGCTTGAATGGGTCTAGGTCTATGTATTCCAATATTTTTATTTTATTATATCTATAGAAGTTCACGGATGTCTATTCAGGTAATTGTCTCAGAGTGATAGTAAGTTATTAAATTACTGTGTGAGCTTTTTTCAGGTTTAAAATATGAAACATTGTGTATGCTTTAACCTTTTTGATTTTCGACGTAACTATTGTCAATATCAGCTGGTATTTACATTTCCAATGGAATGCCAGCAGCAAACCTTAATCCCTTGGCTTGCGGTAAAAAAATAACAATTGATTTCTATTGTTTTCCTCGCCCGCGCTGTTCGTCAAACAGTCAAAGGATTAAATGAGCAACCAGTGGTATGCTAATTTGCTGACTAAGTTGTATAACTCTCTGTCTCTCTTGGCATTCCATCGGAGTTCCAGCCTACATCCAAATTACCCACGTTTTGCTACTTTATCACCATGGATGGAGTTCTTCATACACACGAGTATTGTTGGCACCACTTATTTAATAAGGATAGTGAAAGTTCTTATTTCAAATATTTGACTTAAGAACCAAGATTCTTCAATAAGATCTCAACTGGAACTACTTTTTTGTTGCAGCATATGAGATGGTCGCACACACACACACAAAGCTTGGAGTGCGAGGAGCGACTCTTAGCGCGGTGCAGCAGGCCGCGAGTGAACTCCGCCATATTTGTATCTGCCGAGCCGACAGGGTTCGCTGGCTTTGATGCCGGCGAGTTCTTAAGGCGACACGGCTCACAGTCTAAGCTGTGCCGAAAGGCAAGGTAAGTTGAGGGTCAGATGACACCAAAAACTAAAGAAAGTCCATAGTAAAGCTGACAGAATCTGCTTAGTTTGTAATTTCTGAATTTTAAAGTATGGTTTCTTTCAGATCTGCTGATAACATCCCTCTTACATCAATGAGCGACTCATCAGAGCGACTTTGCAAATCCAAACATAGAGAAGAAACAATAAATGAAGAAGCGAAGTCTGATGATAGTGGTAGCGTAGAAACTGTCAAACATTTTGGCCTGCCCATACTCTCAGTGTCAGGCCCCTCACCCCCAGATGAGGACTACGATCAGATAGATGAGTATCTGTAGCATTTTCACACCAGTTTCCAGCTCAAATATGTGTTGGAAAAAATGAGGCCGCCTTGGCCTAGCCCTGCACAAAGTCCCATCTGAGGATTCAACTTTAGCATAATTGCACAGGACTTTAACTGAAACTGTTTCGTTTTGTGATATTAAATCGTGTCTATTTGCAAGTGTAGGAATGTTCGCGTTTGAAGAACTTTTTGGCTTTGCGTCACAACGAATTTCGAAGACTATCATCTGAAATTCTTATAGTTCTAAAAGTGTGTCTTGTTTTGGGACCATAGTCTTAGTGTGGTGTGGTTTGTCAATGACCCTAGCGTTTAATATTTTTGTATCTATACTATCCCATCTATCGAGTGTAAGAAAGATGATTAGACTTTTAAAATTCACTTTAATAGTGTTTAAGATTTGCACAATAACTTTATGACTAATCGATAATATTTAAACAGTGCCACTTTTAACTTTATTGGATACGTGGAAAGTGTTTCTGATATTCTTATAAGCAATTTTGGTGTAAGTATTGTTTAATTATGTAATATAATCTGCAGTGTCTTAGAAGTTTCCTTTTTCTTTAGTTGCTGGTTCACTTTGACTGTAAAGTTATAAATTTTTATATTGCATGTAAGTATGGTTGCAGGTTTTGTAGTAGTCAACTTTAGAGTAGAATAGTTAATAGAATAGAAATACGAAATGATATGAAGGTTGAATTTTGGTCCAATGAAATGTATTAACTGCACATGGTGTATAGGAAGTAAGGTACTGAAACTGAAGGTAATATCAAAGAACGTTGAGGATTGTATGTAGCAATGGAAAGTTCAGTATATTACATGTAAAGCATAATCTTATTCTATTTGTAGTTTTTATATGAACAGAGTCCTTTTACTCCGCCCACATGTATTTTTGTTTCAAAATCAATATTTTTCCACGAAATATATTTTCCCAAAATTCAAAAAATATATTTCCAATACTGAAAACAATTTTCCAATCGTCAATTAAAACTCCTTTTCCAAATCTTGTCTATGAATAAATATTGATGTAAATAATGATATAAAAATAAAGGCACTAAATAATTAAACGATATATTCAAATATGTAAGTCTTAACTGATAATTTTCTAAACGAGTAAGAGTACTGGTGATTAGGGACCAGAAGAACAGATCATGTCAATGTAGGCCTTAAATTCCAAATCACGGAGTATTACCCTAACCCTATCATTAAAAAAACCTCTTTAACTAAGACTACGTCAATCCCTCCACTATATATAAATTTCCTTCATCTAGATAATTGTGTAGCGCATACATTAGAAGTAATGAAATGGAATGTAAAACCCATTTGATTTATTCATGAGCCTTTTGACAACACTCTTTGGTAATGGAAAATTGGAACGCAAACCGTTTTTAGTTTATTTACATCCAGTAAATAAACTAAAAACTTTTAAAACATAAGAACTACAATTGACTTGAACAATTTGAAATGATTTCTTACTTATTTTCATCAAAACTAAATCAGTTCGGTCTGATATCGAAATGTATGTAATAAATTAACCATTGCTTGAAGAGTTGCAGAAATGTATTTAAGAAATCTCTTTCCTATCAATCATTATCATGTATAATAGAACTAGTTAAATAAGATAAAGCTGTTGCTGAGGCAACCTCTATCCACCACATATGAAGTTAAATGTATATCTAATAATACCTACATAATATATCAGGTCGTTTAAATATCCATATCAATGTCACCGCAAAAATAATCGTAGTTAAACATAAAGGATCATGGCGAGTTTGTACAAAAAAATAAAGATTTTTAGAGACGTTGGAATGACGTTATATTTGATCCTTGGTGCCTAAGGAACAACTTGAGCCATTTAAAATATTTTTAGAATCCCAGGATAAAAATGCGAATTTCTATGGCATGCCGGCGAATCGCGACTATTCGCGACCAATACCGTTATGTTGTTGTTATGTTTTGCGGGGTTTATAAAATATTTCATGTATATTATCATGTTGCTGGTAATGTAATCTCAACATTGGAAGTGATTCAAAATCCTCTTAAATGTTTTTTTTTTGTACAAATCAATGTATGGAGCTCGCCATGATTCTTTGAAATATGACGTAAATACAGTCTGTAAATTAATGGTAATTAGGATGCCTTGAGATCAAATGATTTGTTAGTTTTATCTTTTTTTGAACGATATTCCGAAATCTTACAAAACTATGTTATTTTTGGCGAAAAACGAATAAACCCTCATCGTAGACTCTAGGTACACATGTTATTAAATAACTAGTTAAATGTAGAATTCTTTAGAATAGTGAAATGTATAATCAATCTAACCTACCTTTCTAAATGGTAAATAAAAAAATATTTTCTTTTAGTATATGGAATATAATTTAAGTATATGGAGTATATGGAATTCCTTGGAATTTGCTTTGTGCGACGCAACACAGTGCGTCGTCATCGGTTGTGCGCTGTATTTGCTTTGCATTGCGAATGTAGTTGTCCATTCAACTTTAGATCCTAATCGCATGGACTTAAGGTATGTCAAAATTGAAATTTTTTGCCTACCTGCGGCGTATTGGAATAGCTTGCTTGCTTCCAATTTTTATAGTACCCCATATTACTCGAAATTATCTTATTCATTGATGTCGAGCTTATGTTTTATTTTTGTTTTTATATTGAGATCGTTTTACTTATATTTTCATAATATCTCGTGTAACCTAGGAACTGCCAACTTATACTTTTGTTTTTATCTACATTTGTATAATATCCCTTGCTTGGAACTGAGGAATCGCCAACTTAGATCGAAATTATTTGATTACAATCATACAGACATGGATTTAAGTATTAACCATATGCCCATTCGTGAAAAAAACTATTGGTGGGTTGTTATTTATATACAAAATAATAATTTTACTGTATTTATCTTTTTATTTATACTTCGTGTTATTAGGTTTGTACTGAAATTGCTACTATTTTTTTACTATACCGATCCATGTCCGTACGTAAGCTTCATTTTTAAATATATTGCATTGCTGTTTACAAAACTTATTATAATTCTAATTAATCAATCGTATTGCGAACTTGATATTTTTTGGTTATTATCCTTTGCATGTTTGTTATTCTCGGGAATTCCCCACATTGTGATTGTTGCGCTATTGCTTTTGCTTAGATATTACATTAATAATAATTACTAATGTCTCAATCAATTAATGCCTACTACCAAAACGCACGAGGACTACGTAGCAAAACACACATATTCAAGAGAAATATTTATCTTAATTCATATGACATTGTTTCTATTACCGAGACATGGCTGCTTGATGGTATCGGCGATCAAGAACTGTTTGATGATAGGTATTTTGTTTGGAGACGTGACCGAGACTATGCTGCAACGGGCCAAACCCGAGGTGGCGGGGTTCTGTTTGCAGTTCATCGTAGGTTTATTGTATCCGAGGCCCCTGTTTGGCGTTCATCTGCCGAAGATCTATGGATTACAATAACACTTAAGCAGAACGGTTGTAGTATTAGATTGCATTGTTGCCTTTTGTACCTATGTGCACAAAATCAAGGTAACTCTTTTTCTACACAGCTTAATAATTTCTCAGAGAAGCTTGCAGACGTTATCAGTTCATGTCCAAACGACAAGTTTTTAGTTCTTGGTGATTTCAATCTTAGTAACGTATCATGGTCCTTTAATGATTCATCAAATCACTTGGAACCTGGTGGGCTATTGGGTGACAGTCAAGTGAACTTATTCGACGTTTTATCTCAGTTCGATCTTCATCAATACAATAATATTTCAAACATTAATGACAGAATACTTGACCTTGTTTTTTCCAATGACACCCTCGAGGTGCAATGCTGTGATGATCCGCTTGTCCAGGAAGATGTTCATCATAAAGCATTAATTTTAAATATTAAATTTCTTAGTTTTACCCAATTAAAAGAACAGTCTAGGATCAAATATTTTTTTCATTCCGGTGATTACACGTCCATTAGTTCAGAACTGAACAAAATTTCTTGGAATGAGCACATTCTTAATAGTTCACTTGAAAACGCCGTAGACTTTTTTTATAATACTTTGTATCAACTTCGTGATAAATTTATACCACACAAAATTGTCTCACCCGATAACAATCCGCCTTGGTATAGCCCAGCTCTCAAAAAAATTATAAAAGAAAAACTAAAGTTTTTGCGTAAATTTAAAATATATGGCAATCTTGATGCATACCATACGTTTTCGGTTCTTAGAGCGCGAGCCAAATCAGTTGAAGCAGAATGTTACGCAAAGTTTATTGCAAATACTGAGGATTCCATCGTGGACAACCCAAAATCTTTTTGGTCATAAATGAAATCATCGAGTGGTTCAAAGGGTTCTATTCCTTCTACAATGAAATACGAAGGTACTGTTGCAGATACTGGTGACGACGTATGTAATCTATTTGCCTCCTACTTCCATTCAACCTTTTTGTCTCCCGTCGCAACCTCTATTAGTTCCCCATCTACTAGTCCCTCTAGCAACGTTGCAATATCAAATATTGAAGTAAATCCGAAAGTGTTATTTAATCTGCTAAAGTCACTTGATCTAACTAAGGGTGCTGGGCCGGATGGTATACCTCCTTCATTTATTGTTGGATGTGCAACTAGTTTGGTTAAACCAATTATGTTGCTCTTTGAACGCTCTGTTCTTGAGGGTAAGGTGCCAAGTATGTGGAAATCAGCTTTTATCACGCCTATTCACAAAAACGGCGATAAAGGAATTGTCTCTAATTATAGGCCAATATCTAAGTTATGCATTTTCGTGAAAATTTTCGAGAAGATTGTCTACCAGCAAGTATATTCTGCTCTCAAATCTACTTTCATTCCAGAGCAACATGGTTTCCTTAATGGAAAGTCTACCGTAACTAATCTTCTGTCGTCCAATGACTACATCACTGCTTCCATGGACTCCGGTGTGCAAGTGGATGTGATCTTCACAGACTACAAAAAGGCTTTTGATCGCATAGATCACCTTATGTTGCTCCGTAAACTACAGTTGGCCGGTATTCATGGCAACCTATTTCGATGGTTTGCATCCTACATAGCAAATAGATCTCAGGCTGTTGTTGTGAAAGGTTTCACATCTAAATGGATGCCGATACCATCAGGTGTACCTCAAGGATCACTGCTTGGACCTCTTCTCTTCGTCCTATTTATTAATGATATCAATCACTGTTTTCTCAACTCAAAATTCTTATTATTTGCTGATGACATGAAGATCCTAAAAGATATTAAATCCTCAAATGACTCTATTTTACTCCAAGAAGATCTTTCAAGACTGGAGACTTATTGCTGCATAAATAAATTAGATCTAAACGTATCCAAGTGTTTTTCCATGACGTTTTCAAGGAAAACTAAGAAAATAAATTTTAATTACAGTCTTAATAATTGTGAATTGAAGAAAATTTTTGAGATAAAGGACCTTGGAGTGATTCACGACTCTAAATTACTTTTTGATAGGCACATCGACTATATTGTTAAAAAAGCATTTAAAGCCCTTGGCTTCATAATTAGATCTAGTGTGCATTTCACGAAGGTTAAAACAATTAAGATTTTATATTGCTCATTTGTCCGTAGTATCCTCGAATACGCAAGTCAGGTGTGGAATCCTCGGTATGACAAATACATTTCAAGAATCGAAACAATTCAGCGAAGGTTCTTGAAATACTTAGAATTTAAAACAAAAATTCATGATATCAATTACGACGCGCGTTGTAAAAGGCATCATATTCTTCCCTTGGAGTTCCGGCGAACTGTAGCGGATGTAACTCTCCTAATGAAGATTGCAAGAGGACATATAGATTCCCCTTCTTTACTAGCGAACATACATTTATGTGTCCCTAGTAGGTCTCAAAGACATCCAGCTCGTCTATACATTCCCAATGCAACTACAAACTACAGGCAGAATACATTCTTTTGCAGAGCCGGCAGGCATTTTAATAGTGCTATAAACGAATTACCTTTAGACTTATTTAATACAAGCACTAATCAGGCAAAGTGTCTATATTCCAATTCATACTTCGGCTTCCCAACACGCTAGCTTTTATTTCATTTTAAATGTTTGTTTAACTGTTCACCTCTTCTCTATTAACTCTTCTGTATTAGTCTTTGTATGTGAAAACTGTTTTGCTTTTAGTATCTATTTCTTCTACCTGTTTTAGTTATTGTAAGCTGTTTGTTTTCCAAATAAATAAAATAAAATAAAATAAAATAAAATATCACTTGCTTTAGTATATCATTTTTAAATGGGTATATTATACGTATTATTTCTGTTAATATTGTGTAGATAGACAAATTATTTTCTTTCTATTTAGATGTAAAGATATTTTACTATCTTAGTATGTTTGAAAATGTCTTGTGCCAATATTTTAAAACTTTACATAATTTTTCAGGTCATAATCTGTTTTCATGTAAGGCGTTACTCATATTTTATGTTATTAGGTATGAACTGAAAACAAAGCATGTTAGGCCAGAATTAGTATTACCATTTTCAAATAGTTAGAACTCTTTTGATCGCTCACTCGGAATTTGCAAGGTGGTACGATACTTTGTAGTCTGCCTATCTACTACAGTCATGTAAAATATCTGTCAGCCAACACCTACCCCCCTATTACAAAACATGGTTTAAAGAAAAACTAGGTTTTAAAATAGCCTCGCTTCTTATTATTATTATTTTTTTTACTGTTTATAGGCCTGTGTTTGACCGCAATCTCACCATGGTAAGTGATGATGCGGCCGAAATGGTAAGCATACAAAGCCTAGAAGGAACTGGCTCTCAAGTGCAGCTTTCGGAACATACCGAAAGGTGCTTGGCGACAGATTTTCAACTTGAGGATGGTAGCCAGCCAGGCGAGTACTACAAAGTACCCTACCACCGTGCTATGGTTTCCTTACGATGTTTTCCTTCACCGAAAGCTCAAGCTCATTGTAGGATTCGAACCCGGGACCTTCATCTCGGTGTCCGACGTCACTACAACTGAGCTATCATCGCCTTTAACTTTTAATAATATGACGTTAGAAAGTGACCGAGTGGCAGTAAAATCTGGGTTTGCTTTAAACCATGTTTTGTAATAAGGGGGAGTGTATTCTATTCAGACAGTTGTAGCTACGAGCTAACCTTTCTTGGCTTTGCTTGCTTATCACCATAAACATCCATCGAAAAGAATAATACAATTTGGCACCTTTCTGCGCCGAACGCGCCGATTTTTCTTTGAATGAAAATGAATGACAGAATATCTCGGATTGTGGCGCATAAGGGTGCGTGATGAGTCAGTGACTTACAAACGGTAACACGATAGTAAAATGTGATTTTAAATACATTATCACAGATATACATACATCTAAATAGATGACGCGAGTGTATGTACTTCGCAAGTCAAAATCTGTGCAAAAATGGGGCAAAATGTTCTTTTTTTAAACTGTTTCGGACAGGGAACTCGCATAAGGCTGCATGTCCACCAGAGATATGTAGAGAGGGATATGTTTAGCTGACAAATAGGATGGCTTCAATTTTACGTTAAAAATCTAATGCCAGCCTAAATAAATTAACTTGTGACATTATGGTAGGTACAAAAAAGTTACACGCTTGGTTTTCATATGTATGGAGGGACTTGCGTTATCTTTTTGTTATACTACTAAGGTGACAAACAAGCATATGGCCCGTGTGATGGTAAGCGGTTACCGTTGCCTATGGACACTTGCAACACCAGGGGTATCACTCGCGCGTTGCTGACCCTATATCTATTTAGATTTATGTCTGTATTCATTATCTATATTCGTATTATAAAAAATTACATGTCATTTATATTTTAACATAACTATCGTTTTATCATAACACCAGTTGGTAGTGTGTTTTTAAAAAATAATTAGGAAATTATAAGAAAATTATGCAAATGTGTTTTAGAGATTTACTATACTGCTTTTTTGCATACAGTTTTATAAGGCAAATTAAAATTCGGAAATTATTAGTTAACAAAAGTTGATTTTAACAGTTGTTTCGAATAGTGATTTTTCTCTAGATAAATAGGCGTGAATGAATTCATAGCATATTAAGAGTGTGTGTATATCTAAGAAATTAATAAAAACTATAATTAATTTTATGATTAAAACATTAGGGTAGCTTTTACATGATACTAGAATGTGCGTACCTATTATTTTTACTTACTTATTAAAGGTGTACATATCTATAAAAATCACGGTTATTATTATATAAATGCTCATAATTTTAATATGTAAATTATTAAAAGTCTATTAAGTATACTGTACAATTACTATTTACATCCTTACGTCTATTTACTATCACGATGAAATAAAAAGTTAAAAATCTTTTTATCGTTTTTCTTTTCCCCTGTCTCTATAAAATCAGGCAGAAACTGTTTTAGTAATAAATAAAACAAGTTTATGTTAAAAAAATATTTTTAGTACAAGCTTTTTATGGGGACTGTACTTTTTGTTGTCTGTACTTGCATTGTCATCCAATATACTAATGTATAGGTACCAAAGGAGGATGGCAGTCTTGGACCCAAAAATAACAAGGCACCGTTCACGTACAAGTTTATATTAATTATAATGAAAAGTTTAAGATCTTTATATAAAATAAAATATTGAGATGCTAAAAGCTGGAATCAAAAGTTATAAATGATTTTAATTTATTAAAAATTAAGACATCGTGCACTTACAAAACTCAACGAGTGACGTGCCATCAGGTGCCATCAACTGTGCGTTCGAATTGGAGTGATGTCGTTTTTAACAGTTTCAAAATTGGCATTTTTGTTCATGCGTTCGAATTGGAAAATTTCGTCAATTTTGCAACTTTTGCCACAAACGATATTTCCCAAATCGAACGATTAGATACAAAAATGACATTTGCATGCTCATCGCCTGCTTATCATTTGTCTCAACCTACCTTTTTTCCTTCAGATAATATATAAACAAAGTTAAACTGATTTTTTTTTCTCTTGCCTGTTAGTTTCTATCAAATTTTAATATAAAAATTATAATTTTCGCTTCCCGTTTGAATTGTTAGCCAAAACTTATCTGTCAGATTTAAAGATGTCAAAATATGATCACAAACGACCCTGCCTCCGAGGTGGGTCAAAATTTGCAGTTCACGATGTCGTTTTTAACTGTTTCCAAGCAAAACGAACGGTGAATGAAAACAGTTCAAAACGACAATTTCCAAATCGAACGCCAGATGTGATCGTTTTTGGCATTTTTGACTGTTATTTTTGCTACCGTAGCCCAATTCGAACGCACCTCAATAAAATCTGTCAGTCCCAAGTAGAGTTGAAAACGATCGACAATTTATTTATTTATACTTATCTATAGAAGGTACTATCGATTATGTGAGAAATTGCGATATTATTATTTACAATAATAATTTAAATTAGTTTTTATACTTATATTTTTTAGCAACTACCTTCTACCGATTCACGCAAAACAAATTAGACACAGTTGGATATGCTTGCTGGCTACGTGAACTAAGAAATAAATAATAATAATACTCATACTACATGGTTTAATTAAATCTCGAGGATGTAACATCGAAGTATAATTTACTGATACTATTGATCAAGGTCCGGTAGTATCGATAGTCTATCGATATTTTCACGATTAGTTTAACACATGGTTTAACACTAGTGTCAAATGTCAATTCATTAAGTCCATCGTTCGTATTCAACGGCTAACATATTTTTTTGATTTAGTGGATAATGAATGACCTGACTTTATCTGTTTGTATCGACTATTCAGCATACCAAATTTGATTTACCTATGGATAACGTATTGCAAGTTGCAAGTGCCTTGGATTTTGTAACCGGCTAAAAATGTTAGTTGGCAATTTATGTTATATTTTGTACCTCTCATATCCTTTTCTCTCCAAGCTTTTACAACATACTCCAACTTTTACAACATTTGCTTTTTAGTTACTTTTATAACGCTCTACAATTATTAATAAGTTTCCAGTATAAATGGTACCAATGGGTCCCAAGTAACATGTTACCTTGCCATTCTCATTTCAGCTCAATCGGACGCTGTGAAGTGGGTCAACTTTAACATGCAATGTTCGATTATAGACATCGGAAAGGTGAAACCAAAGAAATTGTACAAGAAAAACATAGCCAGTTATACGACGAGACGAAAATGAATGTTAGGGATTTGTATGGGAAAAATAGTACTAGTCTTGTCAATAACATACACTTTTCTAGTTTTGTTTGCACGATCTTTAATTAATTTCAGTAAAATACTAAATCATACATAAGCACCCGGGTTGATATGGGTTGATAAACGAATATAATCTTGACTCTATCATATTGATTGTCATATTTCATTTCCATGCTATGTATACCAAAGCCAACGAGAAGAGATAAAGAATGTAAACAAATATTCAATTTTTATTTGAAGAAATTATGTTGACAGCTTCTTTACCGACCGCTTTCCTGTACCACGAATCACACAACGACAGCTGTCGTCGACCAACTGACGTCATTATTGCATGCGAGAGATAATGATCGCTCTCTATCGTAATGTAACTCAGTAGAGGTCGGTTGTTTACATATTTTATCTTCTCTCGATGGCTCTGGTATAGGTCTAGTTTTTTTTTACCACTAAGGTGGTATATAAAATCTATTATGATACTAAATAAAAGCTTGGAAAAAACACTATAGGTATCCACACCTGTACCTTACACCACAGCCTTTCAGAGAACGAAATGTCGGAACAATATATTTGGAACACCCAAAATAGTTTCAACATTGTCTGCCCATTAGCAGAAGCAGGAAGTTGGATTATATTCCACCTCACCATGAAACATTCAGTGGCTACCGATTCTATTATTTGCTCGAGTAATTTGGAGCAGACCTTTTGGACTTTTTTAGTCGAATGTAGGTATTCCATGTGCTTTATTACACCTTAAATAGTTTATTAGGTATTGATCGAGTTTTGTCACAGTTTGATGGAGTCCTTGAAACAAATTCGGTGGGTATTTTTGTGTTGATGAATAAATAAAGAGTGCGAGAATTCCTGAAAATTTTTTTCAATACACTTGCTCACTTATGGCCTAGACTGTAGACTAGCTAGTATTTGGGAGCACGGGAGTGCCCCCGCCAAGACGAGCCAAGCGAAGTGCAAGGGCACTACCTACCTTTTCACGAAATGTTGTCAGTGAATTGTTGTCAGTGCGATTAGAATGTAATATATTATGTAATGATTCTAAGCTTGTTCTGAAAAGAGTAATTGCTGAGTTTATTGCCGGCTGTTATCAGCAAATGCAACCTTCCGAACCGGTATTAGAGTATCAGAGTCAGACTTTTCATAAGCGCCTGCGAAGGTCTATTTGAATAAAAGAATTTTGAATTTTTGAATGCTTCGTCGTTTTTTCAAACCCTCATAATTTGAATTATACTAGATAAACAAAATTCTCGGCAATAGTAGATTCATTAATCATATAAAGTTTCAATTGCATAGCTCTTATACTTTAGATTTTATTGACATCTAAAAATCTCCGATTTTGTCAATGCTCACTGATGATCCTCAAAATTGTTAGGTTACTTCCTGTTCCGTACACAAACAACAAAAAAAGTCTAAAAGTTGGAACTTTTACCCACCAACCCTTTAAACTATGGATGGATGTTTGTATGAGATTTCCGCAAATTTTGATGCTAGAGGTCTGAAAATGTATAGGGACTCCTTGTTATAAATAATAAAATAATTATTTCAGGATCTTTCACTGATGACTCAGGCTTGTGAGCTTTGCCTTCAATCTACCCTCTTATCGCCTATAAGTTTCCTGTTATGATTGTATTAAGTGCTTTGAATTACATCGAATATTATTAATAAATGTAGTAGAGGCAGTTGGTTACGACAGACATATCTATTTTTTTATACTACTTAGGTAGCAAATAAGCATACGGCCCGTCTGATGGTAAGCGGTTACTACGGTAACCTATGGACGCTTGCAACACCAGGGGCGTCACTCGCGCGATGCGGAACCTGCAGAAATCTCTTCACACCCTTTTTGAAGAACCCCATGCTCCATTGGGAAAACCACGGCGGGGAGCTCATTCCACAATGTGAGCGTCCGAGGAAGGAAGCTCCTTTGAGACCGCACAGTTCGAAACAATTCTAGTTTCAATGTGTGATGATGGACTCCTCATCGATGGCGAGAGTTGCGATGGTAGAAGGAAGCCGTGGGCATCATCTTAAATAATTCTTCAGAACATTGTCCGTTGTATAAGCGGTAGAACACCCATAAGGAGGCAAAGTCTCTCCTCAGACTGAGGGGCTCTAAACCGTTTGTGAGCTCGGGATCATCTACAATTCTAGCGGCACGTCGCTGAACCGAGTCTAGAGGCCCAAGCTGGTATTCAGGTGCCCCCGCCCACAGATGACAACAGTACTCCATAGTATATTTATCCTTCTTTTTGGTTTAACTATCTATTAAAGTCTGTATCTTAAAAAGCGGTTGTTTATGTAGTATATTGTCACCATATTAGATATTATCATTATATCAATAAATGCATAATACCTACATATAAAATGCATCACATTTTACATCCATATCGTAGTCAGCCAACATTGACTACCAGATCGTTCTGACAATCCGCATTAGAATACCACATCGTTGTCACAATCCGCATTCGATTATAAATCACACATCACGTTTTAAAAGCCCCATAAGGAAATAGTTTAACAGTAAAATAACCATAACTACCCCATAAAAACTGATCGCATAAAACAGGAACTGAGAACAAGTGAATTTATTAGTTTTGTCACGAACTACCGTTTATTCTTAGCGATTATGTCGTTATGGGAACCACTATTTTAATAAATTTGCCTGCATTGCAGAGAAAGCTACTTTTATTTGGTATTTAATTATACACTTTCTACAAAAATATCATGTATATCGAGAAAAACATCCTCGACGCATTACTGTTGGCTATCATCGGTAAGGTTCAGCATGTTTGCAACATTGTCTCTTTAGATGGCCAAGATAATTTTTAGGCAGAAAAAATTCTACACCCGTTTCAATGAGTTTTGGCTCGCATCGGCGATCTTTGGAACCCCATGGTATCAAATACCATGTTTCATCCAATGGAAGCAGCCACACCTACAACTCTACAAGTCACCGGTAAGTGAGATGGCGCAAGTGTATCAACACAATCCCACAGCAACCTGCCGACACTCCGTGGGATCAAAAACATTTCGGTCTCCTGCTATTGCCACGCGTAAACCGACTGTTTACAGTTCAGATGGTGACAATAGATTATGCTTTTTACTAAGACCATTCTCTGTGGTTATCTATGTGTTGAAACCTGTGTTCATCAGCAGACATCCCGCAAAAGTGGGGATGTCTATGATGTAGGTACTATAACGACATTTACCTAATATACATACAAATTGAGTTTCAACCATGTGCAAAGTAATTGTTTACAGACATGCCAAGGCTTCTAAATAGATTGGAAATTCGAGTATAGACTTTACAAAGGTATCCTTTGCCCCTTTAAGATAATACCTTTTATGCCTTTGTGTATAGCTTATTCTTTATGCCTTTGTATACGATGGAACTCTCTAGTTTGAAGAGAAGTATTATACCTATCCTAAATGATTAAATAGCATTGTACCAATCTTCGTAATTGGATGCTTCGTAGATTGTGAATAGATATTATTTTAGTTTATTCTTCAGGATTTCAGCACGGTTTATTTTCCTATGCTTTTAAATCACCATATCAATGGCATCCCCAAAACCGACCCACAAGACGCCGGGAAAAGATTCCCCGTACATTGTTGATATACCGAAAATACGGACACAGCGTTTTGCATCCTCATTTATAATGCGGACAGCGAGGTGGAACTTGCTTCCGGCGTCTGTGTTTCCTGACTCATACAATCTGGGGATTTTCAAGGCCAGAGTGAATAAGTTCCTTCTGGGTTAGCGTTTTCCATCTTAAGCTTCGTCTTAGTTATGAGCAGGGCAGTGGCCATACGCAAGACCATTTAATAAAAAAAAAAAACAAGTTTATTGGTGATATTGAGTTGTTCAACATTTTGAAAATTGAAATGGTTTATTGTAATTCCTTTTTTAATGATATGCATATTTTCGTCATCGATTTGTTTGACAACTGTTTCACCATAGTAAGTGATGATTTAATCAAATTTGGTAAGCATAATAGTTTAAATAATATCCTGGAATATTTATTCTTCACCCAGGGAACTGGGTACGGGGTACTGTTCATACAAAATTACATTACTTTTATACCTCGCAAAAGGGTGCATATTTTATTATTCTCAGAATCCTAATTCCATAACAGTATTTGTTATATATTCAGCCTTTCAGTCAATACCTAGATCAACTTCGAGCTATATTAAGTACGTGACATGAATAGAGTATTTCTTTAACCCGATAAAATGAGACAAAAGATTGTTTTTATTCCGAGTAAATTACTATCTTTTTACCGTCATTCACCGTACAGTAGCTTCGTTTAATATAGCAGTGAGTAGGTACTTCCATATATTGTTGAACAAAAATTTTTAGTATCTTTCATATAAATATCTTGTTTCAGCAAATTGGATACCGATCTGGGAAATTTATCTAGCGATGCGTTCAGAATCCGTATTGTTAGTGTGTCCTTTCACGCAGCAACAGAGTGATAGTTAGGGCCAGAGAATATCATAGGCTACTTTATATCATACGATCGCGGGGTGGAATCTTGTATCTGGGGGCACGGAAGTGCCCCCCGCCAAGACAGCCAAGCGAAGCGAAAGGGCACTACCTACCTTTTCTCGAAGCGCTTCGTCGTTTTTTTGAACCCTCATAACTTGGGTTTGGATTATACCAGATAAACAAATTTCTCAGGACATGACGTCAATAGTGAACTTATTAAACATATTTAGTTTCAATAACATAGCTCTTATACTTTAGATTTTATTGGTATCTAAAAAACCCCGATTTCGTCACTGACTCACTGATGATCATCAAAACTCATAGGGTACTTCCTGAAGTCCTAGAAAGCTGAAATTTGGTATGTAAGCTTGTATTAGTACACAAACAACAAAAACATTATAAAACTTGGAAATTTCAAAAAAAAAAATCACAAGCAACTTACAAAAAGAAGTGAAATCCCACCAAAAACATTTTTATGTAAAATGTTGCCGCCAAGACATATGGCTCGTACTGTCAAAAAGTTATCAGATCTCATGTAGAGCCAAACTTATAACTCTACATGCACTTACTCTACAAGCCCTAACTTCACAAACTCAACACACCGTAGTCAAAATATGTGGCTTGGCCGTTTCACTACAACAAGAACTATAAATAACAAAAAAGTAATGAACAGTGAATACATTTTCCACCTTACTCCCATGTGACGGTAGCGAAACGGCCAAGCCACATATTTTGACTACGGTGTGTTGAGTTTGTGAAGTTAGGGCTTGTAGAGTAAGTGCATGTAGAGTTATAAGTTTGGCTCTACATGAGATCTGATAACTTTTTGACAGTACGAGCCATATGTCTTGGCGGCAACATTTTACATAAAAATGTTTTTGGTGGGATAATGATAATTCGTTTATGAAATCCAAGCTGATTTTTCCATATCCAAAGTAATTTGTGTTTGAATCCTTTATAGTCTTCGACGGCTGTTAAAACGCCATGAATATGATTTAACGTCCGCAACAGATGTTCGTTAACGAGTGAGAATCGACAAACAAACGGTGGAATTAGGCGAAATTGTAATTAATTATGTTTTCAAATGGGGGCCCTAATTGATATGCTTTGCAGGTGGGCTATTACCACAGCCATTACGTCGGGTTTGCTGCTTAATTAATCCGTTAGATATGTTATTTGATGTGGTTATTTTAACGCTGTTATTGGTACCTAACTGTATTGTTACTGTTTAGAATGCAATGTCACGTAAAGTTTCATTATATTAAGGTCCAGAATCAAAAATAACCTGTCGGTAATATTCATTAAGTTCAATTTCAAAATATTCAGTTTTGGCTCTGATGAGGCATACTTATGAACATTTTAATTGACATGGTCTGTTTTACCATCAAAATCAGTTTTTTAGTTGAGGATCTTCTTCAGAATGATATTGAGACAATTTAGTAACCGATGTTTTACCACAAGTATAATCTTAGGATGAAAAGCTTACAAATTGATCATCAATTGCCATAATTTTCACGGTTAATTACGGTATTTTTACTTATCATATTCTCATGATTACATTGAAGAATAGATTCACAACACCACAAAATATGGAATTGAATTTGCATTATGTTTACTTATTGGTCCTGATTTTTTCCAGTTTTCCGCAAAAGGTTATTTATTTATGGAGCCTCATCCACATATTTTCCGCAAAAGTTCCGCATGTTTCCAAATAAGGTGAGAAATTCTGATCCTATATTTTAACCTAATACATAAATCATCACTACGTTAGGCGATGATTGCTTCCCGGTAAAAAAGGACTGCTTTATTCCGTATAAACTCAAGAAAGATTTCTTGTTTTATTTTTTATTTCTTTATCCGCTGTTTCGGTAATATACGAGATTATAGGACCTCTTTCGTTTTGATACAACTTGAAATTAAATTCTAGGAACTCAATAACATATTTCCGGATATTTTCCTCCTTCTGAAACTTTTTCACTTCAGCACATTTATGCAACTAAACCAGAAGTCTAGAATTAACTTACAATATTCCAACGAAATTTTATTTCAGTATTTTTACTAAATCCCTTAGCTATAATATTATTCGGATATTTTGAAACATTGAAGATCTTCTATCACAAAAATCAAACCTTTCGAAATCAACATATTATTATAATGTATCATATCAATAGCTTG